>JAJLTU010000013.1:0-336892 GCA_030568295.1 Myxozyma neotropica | reverse complement strand
CCAAAGCAGCAATCTATCAAGAAGTTAAGATACAGATTGAAATAGCTCGGCAATTGCTAACTCACTCTAGATACTTGAATAAATCCATGAGCCAGGCACTTCCTCAAAATCTCAGGCGTAAGAACGATTAGTTCGTACATCTGCCAGATATCCTCCCATTGATCCTACGGGCCATATATATTAGCAAGCACTTCCGCGTTATATATGTAGCCTCAAATCAGGAAACTCACCGCATTCCAAGTATCTGAGATTTCGTCTCCTGAGAATCCTTCAGCACTCAAATCCGTATTGGCCTTAATGACTGATAGCTGTTGCTTGACTAATGGTACACTAGGAGTAAGGAAGAACGATATCTTTCGATTATACTCTGGGTTCGCGATCTCTTTTTCACGTTCTTTCTCCACGCAATACTGCAAGAATTTACATCCGATCAAAGTCTTCCCGTAGCCAGTATCGAGGACTGCAATGACATTCTCTGTAATTGACCTCTGAAAGAGTTCTTCTTGATAAGCACGAGCTATTAGTTTCTTGATATTGTCGTCGAGCATCTGCTGAGTTGATTTCTTCATTAACTCATCTGTATCCTTTTTCGATGCACTCCAGCGAGCTTTTGCAATAGCAGAGTCAGCAATCTTTGGAGAACATAGCCAACTCTTGAAAACCTGGTCTAAGTAGCGGTAGTCGAGATCATTGGCAGCAGAATGAGCGGCAGTCTCAGGTACCGGTACATCTTGATCTAGCTCCATCCTTGATCACATGCTTCCAGAGGAACTTCTAAAGGAACAAAACATGTGGAAAATTCAAATTTGCGTAATGAGGGAATTAACGGAGAACTGAGCTCCACTGCCTATGATATAGGGGCGTTTATGGAGTGCGTATGAAGAACTAACCCTCTGTTTCTCGAGTGATTTTGGGCATAGGGTTAGGCGAGATTTTAAGCAAGTGGAGGTACCCCACAATGCGCAATCTCCATCAAGCGCTACTATTGCTGTAATACTACAATCTAAATCCTTATTATTACTATATTCTTGTCGAGCGCAAGAGCTATTTACAAAGCGCAAGAGCTATTTACAAACAAACATCACGAGCCAGACATAACGTGGCATTCGTACCTCCAAATCCTGAGCTATTGCTCAGCGCATATGCCACATCCTTCTTGTGCGCTACACGAGGCACGTAATCGCATGTAAAATCAGGACTGGGATCCACATTATCGAGATTTGCTGTCGGAGGCAAGATCCCATCTCTCATTGCCAGAATACAAAAAATTGTCTCGACCGCGCCAGCTGCTCCTAAAAGATGACCGATGGCTCCTTTTGTGCTCGAGATGTGAATTTCACGAGCATCTAATTTTTTAAATCCATTCCACTCTCCTGTGTTCACATTATCAACTCCTTCAAGCATCAAGCGGCGAATCGCCATATTCTCAGCTGCATCACCTTGAGGCGTTGATGTCGCGTGGGCATTGATGTAATCTATGTCAGATGGCCGAATACCAGCCTGTCGAATCGCGCTCTTCATTGATAGCAGGATTCCATCGCCATTTGAAGGTGGTGCCGTAATGTGATGCGCATCTCCTGATAACCCGTAGCCTACAACTTCTCCGTAGATTTTTGCTCCTCGATCCAACGCATGCTGCAGCTCCTCAAGAACAACCGCACCAGCTCCTTCCCCCATAACGAATCCATCTCGAGCAGAGTCAAACGGTCTGGAAGCAGCCGACGGATTATCATTAAATTCTGTAGATACGCTTTTTGCTCTTGCAAATCCAGCTAGGGAGAATGGCGATATACATGCTTCTGAACCACCGGCAACTATTACGTCTGCATCGCCAAATTTTATAAATCGCGATGCGTCGCCGATAGAATGAAGACCAGTTGTGCACGCTGTTGTCACTGAATGAATTGGCCCTTTAAATCCGTACTTCATTGATATGTATCCTGCAGCCATATTTAGTAACAATCGAGGAACCATAAGCGGAGATACCTTTTTATATCCCTAAAAAATACCGTATGTCAACCAAGAGTACATTTCGAAGCAATATTCTTCAACATACGACTTTGTCAAATGAGAGGGCGCTTTCATATGTCGCATCCAGGTTGCCAATACCTGATCCAATGCAGACGCCCTATGTTCTCGTGATTAGGAAAAGCCCATTAATATCGTGAACGCAAAATAAGGCTAGCATACGGTACGCTCTTTGAGTAGATCGTTATCAGCCACAAATTCGGCATCTTGTAATGCTTGTTCAGCGACAGACATAGCAAAATGTGAATATCGACCCATTCGTCGTTCGTCCTATTCAATTGCATTGGTATTATTTCTTAAAAGAATCAGCGTAAAGCAAAATGTAGTCTCTAAAGCGTACGCTTTTTGAAATCCACTCAGACGGAGTCCATTCGCCCTTTTCTATTCCACCAGGACCATCTTTAACAAAACCCGCAACTTTTGTCGGGATTGTTTCGTAAGCTTTATCAGGCTGATTCAATGTTGACACAATTGCAGTCTCTCCAGCTATTAATCGAGACCAAGTTTGTTTGACGCCTAATGAGATTAATGTAAGCACTATGATGTTCTCGTAGAATGAAGTTGATGCGGATGGATGGCTCACCAACTCCAAGCGGTGTAATGAGCCCGATTCCGGTGATGACGACGCGCCTCGACATATTTATGATTGATTTCTAATGAAGACTTTAAGGCTGTCTCTAAAAACCCGTATTTGGACCGAAATATTGCTGCCAAAGTAGAAGCAACCCCGGATCCGATGATGACGGTCTACCGACTCTACATTTTGTCGGTTGAGGAGCATTCAGGGTTACATAATCCCAGCAATGACTGGAGAGCTGTTAAGGTTTTACGTTTGTTAGGCAAGCGAAATCGGTTACATACAAATAAAATTTAATAAAGTAATTGACTGCCGCTTACAAGTCGCGTCTATAAACCTTATAATCCCTTCATTTTGGGCCATATATCCCAGTCAATCTCCCGCTCTGATTCCGCGCGAAAAAAATAAAAAAATTTTGCAGAAATAAGTACTACAAACAGAGCAATCACAATGACGCCTTAAGCCGATGGATAAGCTGCAGATATTTCTAATCCTGACTCTGGTCCGAGGTAGGTGCGGCTTGTCGTGGCACAGCGACCGCGCCACTCCTCTGCGCCACATGCCCATTTAGCGCCCGCTGGAAACTTCGCGCGGCTTCTCGAACGCGCTCGCACACGTGACCACCAAACAACGCGTCATCCCCCGGGTCGATTGCTCTTCTTCGCCGACTCTCTGGAAGCTGCTCGAATCCAGCGCTGATTCTGCCGCGGACTTTCTGGTCAGCATGAGATCTTCTATAAAGCTGGCCCCGCGGCCTCGCTCTGTTGTTTCTCATCCTCATCCGCCTACTCTTCGACTGTCTTGACGCGATCCTTCTCGCTCTCCTCGCTTTCCCCCACAATTATATCTTTTGCTCCGTCCTTCATCAGCACTCCATCCACTTCATATACAATGGCTTCTTTCGGTCCCGTCGTCTTTGACATCTTTGACGCTATCAACAACGAGATGACTCGCCACTACGGCTCGAGCCGCGGCTGTCCTGCTTCCAAGACAGAGAGGGCCGCTGCCGCTGCTGCTGCTACTGCTCCTTCTGCGTTTAGCTCGACTGCTCCCTCTCGTCCGGCCAACGAAATCAGCTTCATTCCGGCCATCGATGTGTTTGAGTCTGAGCGCGCCTTTGTCATCCACGTTTCTCTGCCCGGTGCCTCTCCCAACGCAATCAACGTTGACTATGAGCCCAAGTCCAACGAGGTCGTCTTGGCCGGTGAAGTCAAGCGCCCTGGTTCCTTCGCCGACAATACCGATACAATACGCGTGAGCGAGAGGCGTGTTGGCAAGTTCGAGCGCCGCATCCGCCTCGGTCCTTCTACAAAGGTCGTCGCCGATGGCATCGCCGCTAAGCTGAACAACGGCATCCTCGAGGTCTCTATCCCCAAGGTTGCTGAGCAGCCTCGCAGGAAGATCTCTATCGAGACAGTCGCAAATCCTAGCGACGACTGGATCGATGCTGGATCAGTTGCTCAGTCGAACTCTGATTCTGAGCAGACGCCAGATCCTGAGAAATTAGACTAACAAGTTTGTCGACATGTGTAGTTTGGGTTTCAATTAATTGTTTTATTGTGGTTTATATTTTTGATTGGTTTACGGCTTGTTTTTAATGGTGGCATATTTATAGGATTTGGCGGTAATGGGCAACGTATACTAGGATACTTGGAAATGGATTTAGGCTTATTTTTAGTAAATAATAATTTTTCTGTAATCACAATTTAATTGGTTCATAAGCATATATTAATTGCAGCATTACGCGGTAAATCATAGAGAATCTAAAGTCGAAAACTAATTGCTGAATAATAATAAAGTTGCATTTACATATACATTGGTTCTTAGCCATTGTGCCATGTCCTAACTATCTACAAACAACTATATACTAGAATATTCTGCCCTCATAAAGACAAAGATAATGCAATTAATCAAATCTTGTTCAAAACACCAGAGATATTGCGCCAATATGACCAATCCACCATGCCCTTAATTTCCTCCTTTGTTAACCAAGCGTAGTCAACAATCCCGCTTCCCTTTTGCGGTGCAAACTTTCCATGGAATATCCGAGACTTTACGTAGAAGATCTGAACAAAATTACAGTTAGCATTTTAAATAACAATAAGCAGACAAAATATTTCAAAACGCACCTTAGCACCCTCGAATTTTAGATCGGATTCGTACAAAACCCTATGATACAATGCCGGCGTCTTCGAAACAGTGAAAATATTCATGTTTTCACCGCCATATCGAGTCAACACCCGCTCAGCAGCTTGGTCTAAACTCTCATCGCCTTCAATCGCGCCAGCAGGGAACTCAAATGTGTCGCTGTCTCTCTTAACCACAAGATATAACGTCCTATCTAATTTTCGTTCCAAGCTTTTAATATCGTTCTCTTCATCGGCTTTAGTTGTTCGTGAATTGGGAATGATCTTGGCATATAGACGAGCAGACTCTTCGGTTTCTCTTTGAACCGAGCGAGGAGGGAAAACAACAGCCTGCTTCTCATTCCGATTGCGATTGAACAACACATCGGGATCTTTCGCGTTAAGCTTCGGCTGTACCTTGCTATACTCAACTTCCGCCAATGAGCCCTTCGGGTAATAAAACCAATACGGAAAGGTAAAGCTCATACGCTTATATAACTCAGACTGATAGTTGTAGTATGCTTTCGAGAATTCCGACTGTTCAGGTGTAACAATAGGCGGCCGGCTTAATATAACTCCAGACAGTATCTTAAAATCCTTTGCAGAACCACTAGATCGAGCATCAGCTACAGAAGTCTCGCTTGCACTAGCAGCTGCGGTAGCTAGTCTCCGTCGTTGGAAAACCGCTGTCTCTGGGAATGCTGTAACGTTCCAGTTAGCTGTTAAACGACGACGACGGCCACACGAGCAATTGCTTGAAAATAAAGACTCCTACCAGCAAAGTGACTGCATTGTAATCGAAAAGTTCTTCTTATGTTTCTAGTAGCCATATTGGAGTGTCTGTAGACTGATGAAAGTACAAATTAATCCAACTAGTCGTTTTGTGTCTGTATTTTGAAAGTTTCCGTATCGAAAAAAATTCGTGATCCCGAGCCACAGTGCGTAGTCCCGAGGAACTGCCAAAATTTGTGCGGGTGACACTATGTGACTTTCATGTTATTTAATATCTTACGTAATATTTTTTGAATACTAAGTAGCTCATATTGCATGATCTTCGTGTGCTGTTTGGCAATATGAATGCCACCAACAAATTCGAAACAAACAAAAGAGTCTATGTCTACAAACCAGAATCTATAAAACAATAAAAATCAAAATATCCTCGCTGCTCGGTATTTATGTAACGTGAATGGCGCACACGTCTTTCCTCGTTATTAGGCCCTGCAGTCTTCCCTTCTTGGTAAGTAGCATATACCGGAGCCCCTGTCGTGTAGCAAAAGAACTCGAATTAGTATATCTTCCACTTATAAAACAAAATAACACCAATTGCTTACCATTCTCTGAAACATACTCGCAGCTAGCGCAAGCGAGCTCCGGTATGAAAGTGTACACGGAGTTTGATCCACTAATTGTCTCAAATCAACATAAACGCCAGCGCCCAATGGAACAGAGCCTGCGAGAACACATGAAGTAGTCTGTGAATATCTAGGAATACTTTTAGCTTGCTCAAGAGCGTAGCGCAATTCGTTTCTGGCGATATATCCGAGTAAGGTGAAGTCTCGCGAGTTATTGACAACAGGGTACCCCTTGTAGTCGTTTGTTGAGACCAAATCCTCTAATTGGCCGATCGTGTACCCGCTAGAGTTTAGTATTGCCAAAGACTCAGTTCTAGTCATGACTTCATCGACCGAGAGATCAGCCACAGGTGTCCCTTCATTATTGCTCAAAAATGGATAACCTCTGAATTTAATCCAGCTCTCGTAAATGCCGTTGGTGTTAAATGCGTCTCCGACCCACTTGGAAATCATCACAGAAACCATGATTGGCAATACGTAACCCAGTGCTCCTGTTAGCTCAAACATAATGACGACCAGCGATACTGTCAATCTAGTGACTCCACCAAGTGCTGATGCTGCTCCTACAATAGCATAGACTTCTGGAGTAACACATGGGACATCCGGAAGACAGGAAGTTCTAAATAAGAAAATATCTGGATGATGACTTTGCCAGCTTTGAATGAGAATACCAAATGCTCTACCATAACAAGCGCCAATAGTCATAGACGGCAACATAATTCCAGCCGGAATATTGGTGCCAAATGTGTACGCTGAAAAGAAGAAGCCAATTACAGCAACTAGTAGCAGTAATCCAATGACTTTACCACTAGAATTTGTGTCGCAAAGAAGTGAAGTATCATCTACATCGCACTCCTGGAAGAGATGAGCAACAAGCACAATATTCTGTATCCGAGAAAATTGATCTGGGAAGTTAACAATAGCTGTAATGACGCTAAGGATCGCAACCTCCATAAGCGGATGACTGAATGCCCAGCTTTTAGGTCGCCATCGAGCAATGGCCATATTTAATCTTATAAATAGTGCACCGAGAACGCCCTGTATCAACAGTTAATATTTACCAAAATAGTAAAAATGAATGGTTTTCAGACAATACTCACTCCAACTACTCCCAGAAGTATAAAGGGGAAAATCTCAAAATCATGAAACAGTCGACTAGCCGTAACCTGAAATATAACGAGTTTGCCACTTCTAAAAGGATTTGCTAATTGAATAGACACGGACGCAACCATAGCGCATACAAAACTTTGCCACAATGTTTTATCTGGAAAGTAGTAAGATATTTGCTAAAAATTATACAATGTCAGTTTCAGAAGTCTTATTCAGTGTTCAAGTGACATACCTCAAGACTGTATAGAACACCTCCGACAGGAGCTCCAAATCCGACAGCAATTCCCGCTGCCGCTGCCGCAGAATAAATTTCACGCTTTCGGGCCTCATTTCTTCTTAACGAAGGAAAGAGTCGAACAGCAATATTAGCGCAGCAACACGCGATATGAATCAATGGCTCTTCTCCACCAAACCACATTCCAGACGCAGAAGCAAGGCACAAGGAGCATGTTTTGGTTAGCAATGTCCAAAATCCCATAAATCCCTTGATAATAAATCCTCCTAGAATCGTTTTGATTTCAGGAATTCCGCTGTGGCTTGCATAGGGCGCATAGGTTAAGACTAGGAAAGCGGCTGCGGAACCAAAAATAAGAGCGAAGAGAATGTGAAATACGTAGTTGATAATATAGCTTCCAACGCCCGAAGCAGAAAATACATCTCCCCAATCATTCCAAGAGTCGCAAGCTACTATTAATTATGTGTTAGTAATGAGCATGTAAAAAATAAGTCGAATTGCATACGCACAATCATCACCAAGACAGCAAAATTCGTGACTGAGATAAAACCCAGAGCGACAATATCCAAATTTCAAATCGGCGAGCCAATTTACAACTACGTCAACTCCTGCAGCAATAAGTCCAACGGAAAGACCGGTTGTAAGTAAAATGAACCAAAGCTTCGTTGAATCTGAAATATAAGTTTTGAGTTTTCCGGCTCGCAATCTTTCTTTCCTGTATTCATTCATCCAATCAATCGTAGACATATTCTCATAACCAACGTTAGTTCCCAAAACATTCCACTCCGGAAGTCCTTTGACAGTAGAAGCGCTCTCCATACTGAATCTCGTCACTGGAGTAAAGGGAATTGCAGAATCTGAAGTTCGTGCTTGGTCTTGATGGATACTTTGATGAGTTGGCGCTGTCTCGAGGGAGGGTGCTGGTGGTGTATCGAAGCTAAGGGTTACAGGAAGATCCAAATATGGAGACGCTCTCCGTTTAGTTTGACTGTCACTACTTTAATATCGATAACTATGAGTATATATACTGCATTGCTAGAGTGCGTAGAGTTCACATACCTGCTCGATTCAGAAAGCGCTGGCCGTTCCGTCCACGGATTTATCGGTGTAGGCTCCTGATAATTCAAGTTCACAGCAGCATCACTAGATGCTACAAGCAATCCATGATCATCATCATCTAATGAAGAACCTCGCGATGTTGTTGGCGTCGCAAGTAAATCGTCTAGAGACTGCTGGCTCATCGAGTCTGTTGGCGGCGCTGCAGCCCAGCCTGCTGTGTCTATTCTGTTGTAAATTGTAACCACAGCGAGAAGAAATTCACCCCAAACTTCACACACAAAAAAGTACTACCGTAATAGAAAAAATCAAGTAACAACTGCCTCTCGCCCTAATACGGCGTAATTGTCGATTAATTGTACGTGCTGTCTGTCAGAGCTGGCTAATCGCTTGTCAATCTCTCGACCGCAGGCAGGTCCTCGCCCTAACCTCAACGCTGCTAATGCCCTTACCCGATGGACTAGGTTATGATTACCCGGCTGATAAACGAGCTCGATTATTTTCTTCCTCCCAATTTGATCTGACTGCTGAGAGAACTCTCTATTTTATTGAGCTTGTCTAAATGGTAAGTTACTATTATCATTATTGTATTTTTGGTTTTATCAGATCATCTAACTACTTATCTAGGCACCACGACGAAAATCACCTGCAGAAATTCTAGCCGCGAGGCAAGCTCTTCGAGCACACACAAATGCATTAAAACTACAAGCAGCCCAAGCAACAATCTCACGAACTCTACAAACTGCCGCAAATTCAAAATCATTGTCTACACGCAAAGCAGTAGTTGGAGGTAGAATTTCGAAGAAACCGACGAAGAAGGTGGCTACGGCTGAAAAACGGAGTTCATTTTTGCAGACACTGCAGAATTCTTCTTCTTCAGGTGGCGTTGGTAAGAATGGTGTCATTAATGGTAGTTCTGGCGGCCCAAATAGGAAAGTTGTGATGCCAAAGGTGAAAACTAGTATGGATTCAATCCTAAGTGAGAGCTTGAGGCCTGCTGAAGCTCCTCAGAGGAACGGTCTGGATGGGGTGGTGAACTTGTCAAAATCGGCACGCAAACGGAAAAAAAGAGCGATTAAAGAGAATCTCGCTGGTAATGATTTGGGCGATTTGATGGAAGCCCTGCCGGTCGATGGGATAACAGATGCGAATGATGATGCGAGGGATGAGGATATGGATGATGGAACTTCCACATCTCAGAATAATTCGACGGATATCTATCTTACCGCAAAGCGAGACCGACCTGTCTCGAGGAAGGCTGGAGAGAAGGTCGTCAAGCAAGAGATTGATCGATTTGGCAAAGTCATGACAGAGCAGACGTTTCGAGACAATCCGTTTGCTGCATTGCGAGGATTCATTCAACAGCGAATTTAGAATAGGATGATGGCAGGCTGCAACGGAGCTTTAGTGATGTAAGACAGCTGGAGTTGAGCAGAAGTAGTTGTCGAATTGCTTTGAAATGATATATAGCTTTCATTATTTGGGCAGGGCAAAGACTCTAGACCGTACATTCAGCTTGAAGCTTTTGGACCCAAACTGTACAATTGAGCAATGCAATGTCAATCTTCTAGCTTGTGCTCTTGATAAAGCCAGCTCTCAGACATTTTTATCTAACTATTGAGTAATATCGATTCTCTACAGTTTACTCTCGAGGAAATGTTCACTGGAGAGAGCTGTTATAAATGTTATAAAGGCCTGAAAATCAAAAGCGGCATGGAATACTGGAATACAAAGCAGGGAATAAGTCACAGGATTCCAGAACCCTAATCCGCAGTTGTGAATCACTAAATCACATAACTCGCAACTTTAAAAGTGCAGTCGGCCGATCCTCAGCCAGATCGCGGAAGCAGCTCCACCGCAAGGAGTTCATAAACGTAAGTAGATACAGTAACGAGTAGCATTCTCAATCCAATTAGTCAATTAGCATAAATACAGGATTTAATGATGATTCACAAACAGAATCATGTTCCAGGTGTCAGACTACAGCTGCAAGTCCAGGCACGCTACAATTACCAAACCTCCAGCATTTCTTAAGGATCGAGCAAATCAACGATCCTCGACCAATTATCGATGATGGTCCAAGTTTTGTTAGAACAAATAGCAAATAAAAAGCAATATGCTGTCACTAAGGTACAAAAGGCATCCAATTATGATTTTTCAACACAATTTTAAAACAATTCACAATCCATGCAGTCGTCTGTCAGTCGATCAATCAAGCATTCATGCAGCATATAAGATAGTATCCGTTTTCCAAAACAATGAAAATGATTTACTCAATTTTAGTCTCAATCTTTTCCAAAATTTCAGGAAGGGCCGTGCTCTATGTTGTAAAATTCATTAGAATATACGCGAGATAACAAAACACAAAACAAGGTTACCTACTTCAAGACCATTGAAGATAATATCATACACGGCAGTAAATAACGGAAAATCGGCAGTTTTACCGCGTTTCTCCAAAAATTCGTGAACCTCCTGAGCAGTAGTAACACCTTGAGCCTTTTGTCCCTTGAGTAACTCCGCCTCGAGTTCAAAGATCGGCTTTCTGGTCTTAATCATTGCAACACCAAGTTTATGATTTCTGCCACCAGCACAAGAAGTAATCACATCAGCGACACCGCAAGACTCTTCAGTAAAAGTAGAAGCCTCACTTTCGGGGAAAAACTCGCGACTGAACCGCGTCATCTCAAGTAATCCGCGACGAATGATTGCAGACTTTGCGTTGTCGCCCCATTCCATACCATCGACGAAACCTGATGCAAGCGCGACAATATTCTTGAGTGCACCAGCGAGAGAGACGCCTGCAAGATCGTTTATGACGTTAACATGGAAGTAAGGTCTGTGGAAGAGGGCCCTGATTGTCTTTTGCGATATTGTGTCTGCGACATCGGGTACCTTGTAAGCGATCGTCGTTTCTGAGAACTTCTCCTGCGCGACCTCGGGCGCAAGATTAGCGCCGGACAAGGCACCGCAGTAGATTCCAAGTTGTTCGGTGATATAGCTTGCAATCAGAGTAATGCCTTCAGCAGAGAGCTCGACACCCTTGATGCAAGAAACAGCGCGAACGCTGTCTGGGATCTTGCCCTTGAGCTGAGAGCAGATCCTTGGAAGGAACTGATGAGGCACGTTAAAAACAAGGATATCTGATCCAGAAACACACTCGACTAGGTCTGGTACAGCAACAACGTTTGTAGGAAGACGGATTCCAGGCAAATACTTTACATTCTCGTGCTCGGTGTTGATGATTTCGGTGAGTTTCTTGCCGTCGACTTGCTCCTCAAAAACCCACATACGCACATTCAAGTCGAATACATCCGGATTAGTTGCAGTGTTCTCGCCAACGATTTTGGCAATTGCACTTCCCCTATAGCCAAAGTGATTAGCAAATTCCCGCAGGAGCAAAAAAAAACAGGAGCAGATCCCAGAGAATACGCACCAATTACCGGAACCGATCACCGAGACGCGGTATCGAGTAGCGACCATTGCAGCAGCGGACAAGGATGACAAACGGACGGAAGTAAGTTGAGATCCCAAAAGTGAAAGACGGCGGGTGGCTGTCATAAAAATATATTTAAACAAACGCTGGATGCTTGTTTTAAGTTATTAATAAAATGAGTATTGGATAGCGTTGTAATTTTTTGTTCAACCTGATGCAATTCAAAAAAGATGACGGGCCGGATCCGAGTCACAACGGTGAGGACGCTGATCCTCGCGCACGTGAGCTGCTAGCAATCGGAGTAATAAGCAATATGGTAGATGTGGTTTGCGATTTGCGAATATTCTGGGAAATAATACGTAGTGGGATATAATACGTAGACTACAGTAGTAAATGTATTTTATTGGTAATCTGATAGAAAGTCACACGCGAGAAATAAAATTAAAAACAATGCAGCTTAAGGACATTAGACCGCATTTTTTTCATAAGCTAACAGAAATACATACAAGAATCAAAGCAATATAAATCCGACAGACACGCATTTGCAAACCGGCAACAATAATAAAATAAAGCAAATGTGATTCAATACTAGCAATTGTGAAAAATAGAAACAAAGTACAGCGAGTGAAGAATACGTGACCTCTCACTATGTCATATGTTATGGTCATGATCGCGCGCCTTTCAGAGAGAATCATACAACGTCTATCCAGCCAGACTCCTATCGACAAGTTCAAAAAAACAACACGGACAGCATATTTGTATAGTGCATGATATTAAAAAATAGTAGCCTATGACCGTAGAGAAAAGCCCTTCTTCTTTATATTTTTTTCCTCGGTGTAAGTGTATCGCTCTCGCTCCAGTTGCGCGAGTTTAGCCTCAAGCTCCTTACGTTCCTTCTCAAGCTGCGCCTTCATCTCGCGATGCCGAGCAAAGAGTTCGTCTTCGGATCTTTTCAGCTTTTGTTCTTTCTCGTTGACTTTCTGCTGGAATACCATCTTCATCTCTGCTTCCATCTTTTGTAGTCTAGCGTTCTGAAGCGATCGCTCTTCTTCCATCTTATTGGACGGGCTGATTTCCTTAAACACAGACTGATCCTGCGAGACACCCATAGCGATAAGCTTCTGAGCGCGGTAGTTCTCATACAAAACTTCATCAGTATATTCCTTGAGTTCTTCCATGTAGTTATTAACCAGCATAGCGCGCAACTTGACAAAATCGCAATGATCTTCGTTGTCAACTTCGACAATGCCCCATGGGTACTTGCGGCCACGGACTTTGCGTCCATCGGCAGCAATGACTTCCGAGGTTGCTCCGACAACTGCGAATGGGATCTTGGACATGATTGAGACTTTCTCTTCCGTTGTCTCGTCAGCGTCGACTTCGTAGCGCGGAGTCTCGAAGATGTTGATCTTGTGATACTCCAGGTCAGCGCGTATCTATTAAGAAGAATTAATAAAATGAGTATTGAAAGATATAAAACGCGCAAAATGAGCACTGAAAATGCATACTCTAGCTTTAAAGGCAACAATCTCCTCGTCCGTGAGAATGTCAGACTTCGCAATTACAGGAATCAGGTTAACCTTATGATGTAACTTCTTCATGACCTCAATATCAATTGCTTTCAAAGAATGACCAGTAGGTGCGATAAAGTACAAGCAAGCATGAATTCTAGAATCGACAATCTTGGAGCGGTTAAGTTTATTTTCGCCATCAAGGTATGAATCGAAGCGCTGCTCAATGTTGGAGATAATAGGGCGCCACGCGTCGTCGTTGTTAACGAGGTCGCCGAAGCCGGGGGTGTCGACGACGGACAGACGCAACTTGACGCCAGATTCCTCGATATCAGCAGAAACAGATTGAACGGCGACGGTCTTGGGAATGCTAGAGGCTGAGGGAGAAGTAGCCCGAGGAGGGGCAAGGGGCATGTTGAAGAGGGTCGAAACAAGGGTTGACTTGCCGAGTCCAGATTCACCTAGATGAGCGAGTCAGTTTGATTGGGGTCTCAAGATAAAGAACAGCAAAATTATCAACGATAAAAACAGGAATGCACATACCAACAACCATGACATTGAAGTTGAAGCCCTTTCGTAGAGCCTTACGGTGGTACTGGGCCGGCAGGTTCGAGAAACCAACGAGGGACGTGATCTTCTTTCGGATGATGGAGGTATTATTCCCATTTGCAGTCATGTCCGCGGTCAAGGCCTGCATAGGAATTGACTTTAAGGACGGCGCTGTCGAGATCATGGCGGTGGTGGTCGAGGAAGAGTTTGAGGCGGTGGTCTGCATTGGGTAGGCTGCAGGCGCGTCGGGCGGCGTCTGGGGCGCGGCGGCCGATGAGGGCGAGGAGGAAGGCGAAGGCGAGGGAGGATCCATTTCAGCAGCACAGCGGGACGGGGATATAGCAAGGACACGTCAGCCGGAGGAGGAGCGATGATGGGTAAACAAAGAGGATAAACAAAAGACGGCGCGGAGGGGAGGACGGCGGACGCGACTTGTGGATTCGCAAAGTGGCCGACGCGCAGCTCCGTTTTGCAAAGGGGCGCGCCCAAAAAAGGGGGCCAGGATGCGCCACCTCAGCCACAGAGGCACAGCCCCTTGCCTAAAGAAGGCAACAACTTCATTAAATTGGCCATCCAGCACTGGAATTCTCATATATGACACTTATAACACTTACATAGTCTGTATACGTGATTTAAATGCGCTCAGTATATATATATATATATGTATGTACACAGCCCAACGTAACTGATAACTATCGCATCTTCCCTATTTACAGTCCTCGCGCATCTGCTCTAGTCGCCCCCAGTCCTCCGCGTCGGCCCACATCCTCCGCCCCTTCCCCATCACCGATCGCACCGTCGTCCTCGCTCGATACTGCCAATCCTTGCAACATACCTGGCCCTCTCCCATCCGACCGGGCAACTCTCCCAGATTCGCGTAGCCATCCACAAGCATCTCGCACGCGTTCACCGCCTGCTTCCACTTCTTCTCGTCCGTCACGTCGGCCTCAAACACCGTCAACGCCAGCCGCAGCATCTTCTCGTACGCGTCCAGCGCCGCCCATGGTCGCTTGCGCCAAATCTCGACTTTGGCAACCAAACTCCATAACTCGGGCGTGCTCGTCACCAACTTTGGAACTGTCTCTGTAAACAACCTGATCGCCTGCGTCTCAAACGCGGTCAACCGCTTATTCGCTTCGTCCATCTTGTGACCGTCGCCAAACGTATCTGCGACCAAAATCTGCGCAAGGATTCGTAGCACAGGTAAATCAAGTGCGCCCTCGCCTTCTTTATCCGCCCGCAGCTCGGCAACACGAATCGAGCCGCGTAGACACCCTTGCCAGTTCTCAAGCCGTGCAGTGACAATCACGAGGTTACTCCAGAGTCGCCAGTCATCTGGGTTCAGTCTGCACGCTTCTTGCAATGCTGTCATGGCTTCTTTCTCTCGTGAGTTGTCTCGGCCGGTATCCTCTTCGCCTGCTTGTCGGCGCTGCTGCTCTCCCATATGTAAAAACGAAGTTGCAAGGTTCGCCCATGCCTTTGCATCATCTTTGTCCATGGAAATACATCTCGTAAATCCTTCTGCCGCGACATCAAATCTCTCCGACTCGAGCCCCGCGCATCCGTACAAAAACCATGCGTCGCGATTCAGAGGATTCTTTGCCAGCGCATCGCGCAAGTGTAAGATACTCTCACCGGCTTTGCCGTTCTTAAAGCAATGTTCACCTAAAGAGCGCTTAGCAGCAGCGTACTTGCCAACCTGCCATGCCTTCTCCCAGTATTCTGGTTTTCCAGAAATATCTCCCAAGCATGACCAAGCGCGCGCAATATCAGGATGGTCGCCGCTTGCAATGTAGTCTTCGAGCATTTTGATTGCTTCCGCTTTCGACTCGTTTCCTGCGGCTGTGCAAAGCGCGGATTCAATCGGTAACACAAGACGCGCATAGATTTCCTGAGCGGAGCGGACCATTCCTAATGAGAGATACTTTTCGGCTAATGTAAGATCCATCATCCAACGCGGCATGAGGGGTAAGAAATGAATGAAACGAAGTCGCTCGTACGCCGGCGCTATGGCAACTCCCTCGCTATTTTGTCCGTGGGCAAACGAAGTAGCGGTAGATGCTACACCGAGCTCATCAACCAAACTCGCCAGCTGAAGAGTACCGCGCTCAACCGTCTTTGCAGCGTGTGACTCGAGAATACTGCGTTCCCATAGCGCGCGAGAGTATATAGTCCAGTTGACGGAGCCTGCAGGACCGGAAGCTGCGATGACGCGCGAGATGTATGCTTGCAATTGTTCAGTGACAATTGGGTCTTGAGCAGGCGAGGAGACGCGCATTTTGTGCTCGGTCAAAAGAAGGATGCAGCTGTCGATATCGGCAAGCGGAGATGGAGAGTTAGGATCTTCACTCGCTAAATCATCTTCGATCTCGCTAACAGTCTCTTCCTCGGAAGTCGACTGTTCTTCTGCAGAGTCAGTCGCGAAACGAGGTATCTCCAACAGCAAATCCGAATTAAGCGGCAACGACACAGGCACAGCCGCCGCTTCCTTAATATCTTCCTGAATGGCGGCCGCAGTTGCAAGCGAATCAACCTCAGCTCCTTTTCTACTTTTCGCCAAAACAACTAGTCCAGCGATTTGCCTTGTCTGAAATTTTGTCCGCAGGGCTTTGACACCGGTCACTTTGATCTTTAAACCAGATAACTTTTTGGCGTTCTCGAGAGCTTTTGTCGCACGTGCGTCATAAGAGTAGACAATATCCGCGCGAGCTAATTCCATCGAGTATTCCGCCACCAATTTCTGCTGTTTCTCAAGCTCCTCTTGTGACAAGCTTGAAGAGATAGAAATTGGTGCACTTGCACTCAAGTTCGCGAAAATCTCATCATGCAAAGATCCAGCTGGTGCAGAGAGAAGAGACTGGTGCACCATGAGTGCACGCGCAAGCCATCTCTTATCAGTCCTTTTCGTAGATTCATCGTCAGTATCAACGGTGGAGCTCACTAGCTTGCGAAGACAGACGAGGGAAAAAAGAAGAAGGTAGGCTTGTTCGGTGTGCTGATAGGCGACCTCGGAGTCGACGGTAAGTTCTTTGATGCAATCTCCCTGACTCTGATGAGGCGATAGAAGTCCCTCAAGAGTTGATAGCTTAGTCTCTGAAAGTCTTGGACCGGTGAAATTCTGCTGGAGAAAGTAATCTAACGAGGATAGCGCGAATGTGCGAAGGTGCTCACGAGTGACTGATTCGAGAGCTGTTTGAAGAGAAGCGATGTAGGACTCAGACGGAGACACGAAGAACTGCGCTGCCTGAAGCAGAGCTGGCAGATCTTCTAATGTCATTTGTCTATTCTGTATCTTCTTTGTCCTTCTAGTTGCTGCTGGTTTTGCTTTTATTGAGACTGCCTTTTCAAAAGAATTTGAGCAAGACCAAATATATTTTGCTGCGGCTCTGGATGATTTTTATTACTGCGTACTTCTTCATACTCAAACTTCACTGCGGGGACCGGTTCACATCGCCTGGTGCTAGACTAGTCTATATCTAATATCTTCCCAAATACTACAAGTACAAGATAACTACATATACGTCAAGTAATCCAGCAAGTCGCAGAATGCGACTGCGACCAATCAAAGAACCCTAACCGTAAGCTTTACATAATACACTTACGTAATCTTAGTCAGAGTAGTAGACTATCCAGTCCTTTCGCTTTTCGAGCTATCCTCATGAATACTCGAAATGATCAGATAGAAACACTTGGACTCTTCCATAGTACTAGTCTATATCTCCTACTTCAGTAATACAGCTGAATTATCTTGAAAATCGCGCCTTAAATAATTAATTAATAAAAAAAGGCGTAGAATACCACATAATCAAATGACAATGTGAGGCTGTAAATGTCACTAGAAAATAAAATAAAATAAATAAAAATTAGAGAAGAAAATTCACAAACTCAAATTGGACAAAAAAATTGACAAAAAAAACAAGTGAATTTGTAATGTAAATCTTTAGTTCGGCCGCAGGAAATGCTCTCTTGCCCTGATTCGGAAAATTTCAAAGTTCACCAACGGAAGAGAATTCTTGAAGCAAGAAAAGACGTTCAGCAACGTATTCAACACTTTAAAATAGAGAAAGATGAATATTTTATAAAAAAGAAGAAGGGGCAAAGACAAGCATGTAACTGATAGCAAAATGAAGTCTTCCAATTCTTTCTCGCTAGGTGAATTTAGTTTACACTCGTCCGCCCGTAGTTATCGTTCATAACGTTCGTCGTGCATCAACTTCAATAAACTCGTCATCTCCACTATATTTACTTCTCTCTCTTCACTCCCATCTCTCTCTCTTCAAGGCTCTGAAACTCTCCTCAAGGTTGAAAGAAACTTACTGAGTCTTTGAAACGGGGGGAACACCAGCACCACCCTTGAGTCCAGTCTTAACCTTCTCCCAAGCATTCTTGACACCCGCAGGAACGGAAGGATGAGCAATAACACCATCGACTCTAACCTCCCAGTTCTTAACAGCCTGGCGAGTGAAAGCCGACTGCTCGAAACGCAAGCGGATAAAAGCAGCGTAGACAACGAGCGAGATCCAAGATCCCTTGCGGAACATGATGGCATTGAGCAACAAACGCAAAAGCAAAACAAGTTCAAGGTTTCCGACAAGGGAGGTGAACTTGTCGTTGTAATTGTCGACAAATGATTGGATCTGAGCCGCGGTGCCCGAGGTGCTCGGCTGGCCGAGGGTGGGGAGAAGGTTAGTGCGGGTGTATGTCAAAACGTGGAAGAACGAGTAGATAGCAAATGGGGGAAGAGTGATAAGTAGAGGCTTAGAAATGAGCCAAAGCAAAGCTATCAAAAGGTACTGGACATTGTCGTCGCGGATGATGGTGGTCGCATTAGGAGTGCTCGCGCGGTACGATCTGTAGAGCACGATGCCGTAGGTAGCAATAACTGAGAAGTAAGTCTCACGATACCAAAAACGAGCCCATGAAGTGCCAGGAGCGAAGCGGATGGCGCTGAGGACGTAGAAAAGGACACCGACGAGAACGAAGACGTGGCCAGTAAACCAGGCGAATTGAAGAGTCTAATAAGTTCACTGTGAGTAAACAGAAGCAAAAGTAAGCCAATGAAATAGAGCAGTTAACGCAAACCTTTGCGAGCTTCATCAGACGAGTGGATAAAGGATCTGGGGTCGGAGCCGGAGTTGCTCCGGTGGGGGAAGCAGGAGTATCAGTGGGAGGGGCCATGTGGATCTGGACGAGGAACGTGTATTGTTAGTGGATCGTAAGCACGAGAGGGTCTCAATTGCGTCTGAGAAGTGCAAGAACAGGTGTGCAATGTAGTAATTGCATCAACAATCATTTCTTGAGCATTATTGAGTGTAAATACTAGAGAATAATGTGCCTTGCTAGTTGCGGATGCAAGTGGCTGGCTAAGTGGTGACGACTGGTCGTCCCCCAATCGAGCAAGAGAGCACACAAATCCCACAGATCTACTTCCGTACAGCAATACAATCACTTTTCAAAGTAACTTACCGAGTAGCAAATTATACGGATTCAAGAGACCGAAAACGAGGAAATCACAAAAGAAATAAGGATAGTCCGCGTACGGCGAAAGGAGGCAGAGAAGATTAAAAACGGCTCTATGTGCATGCGCCGCGTCACCGCATAAATCCATCTCCAAACATGACGTTTAAGCCCGTACACCGATTACATCATAATTGCGGATCGGACGTCTTGAACAACCTCTCGCGGCAGTCCTTTGCCTATCCATGGAACACTGCCAGATCTCTGTCTGGTGGGTCGATCTCGCCGGGCAATTTCTCGAGACCGAAATTGGAAATCAACAATATTTAAGCGCGCTCAGCGTGCTCTCCGCCGCCGAGCAAGCCTCGGTCAAAAAATTCCACTTTCGGAAAGACGCGGCGGCTCATCTCGCGTCGCTCCTGCTCCAACACGCTTCGATATCGCGTCTTGCACACGTATCCTGGGCAGAATCCAAGATTTCTCGATCTCAATACGGACGGCCTTTCTCTACCATTGAAGCTCCATTCGATTATAATGTCTCTCACCACGGCAGCCGCGTCGCAATTGCTATCCGCACTGACAACACCACCGCTGCATCAAAGCACCGCGTCGGTGTGGACTTAGTTGATTTTTTGTCCGCTGGAACTACCTTCATCCAAGATTTCAAAGATGTCTTCGCTCCGACTGAATGTGCCGCAATTTCTCCTAACCCATCTGCGCCTGCTCGTCCTGAACTTCTCTTCGCATACTGGGCTCTGAAAGAGGCATATACCAAAGCCCTCGGTGTCGGCCTTGTGACTGACCTACACTCAATCATCTTTGCAAACGTACCGGTCCTTAACAGCGAGAGCATGCCATATTGCAATGCAATTCAATGTAGATATAGAGGTAAATTACTTGATTGGCGGTTCGAACTCTTTGCTCTTGATAATCGCTTTCTGCTCGCTGTTGCTACCCCTCGTGCCGACTTGTTACACGCGGATGAGAAGACGGAACTGTTAAAAGTCGATTTACAAGATATTTACGCATCTGCATCTCCTATATATTAGAATACGGCATGTATATTAAACATTTTGCATTTACATATAACTATCGCATTCATTTTGCAAAGGGTGTTATTTGTTCAAAATTTTATTTTCTTCTTTTGCTCAAAGGAATGCAATATTTTCAACATATCTTCATATAGACAACAACTTCCACCACTCACATACATACACAGACCCCATTTAGTCAATCGACATCAACATATCATTTAAAACTAAAAAAAATCTTCCAAAACTTTCTGTACCTAAAAATGAAAAATTGCATTCCAGATTTTCTTTTCCTTCTTCCGTTCTTATTCATAAATTGCCGCCTTTCCCTTGCCCTTCATCCAAACCGTACCTATCCGTTTAAACAATTTCTGCACCGTAGGTCTAACCTGAGGACCAGGTTCACGACTCAAGAGATCAACGCCAAGTGGATAGAATACCTCAACATGTCTTGCAAAGTCCTCGTCTGAGAACTGGAGGTAACCGTCTAAAACTTCGACTACGACAGGTTTCCAGGCTGTGATATTGCGTTGTTCGCTCTCTTCATCGAGAATTGTATAACCCTTGACGATATCAACACAGAGTCTGGTAAAAAAATTGTTAGTAACTGTAATCGTATATAATATCCAGAAAAAGACTTGGAAGCATACGGAATAAGTGCCTCCTCGATACCAGTCTTGTTCTCCACGCGGTCCTGGTTAGGATCATGATACATGCGAAGTAAAATGTGGATATAAGTAGAGGCCGCGTCCGATTCCTGCCGCAGCAAGTTCGGTGGCTGCTTCATAAATCCTTCGCGCCAAAGTTTCATTCTCAATTCACGATTCTCATTAAACTTGCGCGCAAATTTAAAGCTTCGCTTCAAGACGCGCATCAATACCAGTAACTCCTCTGACGGGATATTGTTATATACCTCATCGTTGTCGGAAAAGAGCTCGGAAACAGTGTTGATTATTAATAACTGTAAGACGCACTTTACAATAATCTTGTTAAATTCGCGCCTTTTCTCCGGCGGAACAACAGTATGCTCTCGTCGTGCGCTCTCCTCAGATGACAGAGACTTTACTAAACTCTGCTTTCGTTGATGGCCGTTCGTCGCGGACGTAGAAACAGGTGATGAAGGAACACTTTGTAAACCAAGGCGTTCGCTATGCTGTCTATCAATCTCGTCATCTGCAGCCAAGGCAAACGCAAGTCCATTAATCTTTAACCCGTTCTTCTTCTCAAGCTCAAGATCAGCTTCTGAAGGCGGCGTTACAGGAGGTTCAACACCTTCACCTGTAAAAAGCTGATACGCAGTAGTCGTCTCGAAGAGTTTGACAAAGGCAGCTACAATCTTTGACCAATGCTCCTTTCGCAGTTTGGTCACATTCTTTGTGATCAAAGTCTGCAAGCATGAACTTCCAATGCGCGCAAGCGTATCATTCTCTTGGCAAATACACGTAACAAGCAAATCCAAAAACATATCAAGCATACGCTCAAGCTGATCAAAGTAGTGCGTCAGCAACGAAATCAGGTTGCGCAATGCTTGGATCATAGTCGTAGACAGCCAAACAGACATATCCTCATGATTATTAAATCGCGACATCTCGGAGCGACTTTTGAGAACAATAAAGATTGGGAAAAGTAGCTGTCGACAAACTAAATCCCAAAAGTCTGGTGCAAAATTTCCACCATGCTCAACAAGTGCGTCAAAGAAGTAATTAAGAGCGCGAGAACGAACTTCGAGATCGTCACCAGTCATGATGATATTGTGGAATGAAAATAAGACTGGGAACCAGAATTTCACAGAGGGATCCTCGATTGATGCTTTAGTAGCATGTGATACTGTCGACGTACCATCCTGGACCGAGCGTTGATACGCTAGCATTTTAGGAATCGAGCTTCTGAGTAATTCAATAGCATGCAAGCTTATCTTCTGGAACCGGTAATTCTTTGCAAGTTCTGTCAAAGTTACTGCCAAATCCGCAAAACTTCCTTGAGCCATTACGAGATCAAAATCTTGATCATGAATCAACTTTATACTCTCAAACGAGAATTGAACCACGGGTTCGTACTCTTCTTTAGCGGCGAAGGTAAATACACCAAACATTGTTGACCAACCTGATCTAATCTTTGCCGCGCGAGAGAGGATCATTTGCTGTAGGCAGCGGAGAACCATATCCTTTGCAGCAGGTGAGTTATTATAAGACATAACATGTTCAAACGGTCTCAAAAAGTCCTTTTGGAACTTGAAATGGGGCAATTCCTCCAATTCCAAGAAGCGCATAGAAAGCTGTCGCAGTGAATCAAGGGCAAAGAAAACAACAGTCGAGTTCGAATGGCATCCAACTTGATTGAATTGCTCACCCATGATAGCCCACAGATTAGACCACTCAAATCTGATACGATCCATATTGTAGTAACTCACATCAACCATCTTCTGAAGAGAGAACATACGTGGATGTGAACTCTGTCCCGATGACGCAATTTCCTCGCGCGAGACCTCAGTCAACGCACGAACGAAGAAGACAATAGCTTCACCAGATAACCGAGAGGATTGCGTGAAGATCTTATCCATTGCCACGACGATGTCGCGACCGCTGGCTTCTTCGGCAACGCTGGCCGAAAAATGGGTTAGCGCATTAGATTGGCGACGATTAATGGAAGCAGCAACCGAGGCCTTGGATCGTTGGCTTTCAAACGATTCACGACTATACAAAATTTGTCAGTTTATGTCTTACGCAGAATCAGTAAAAAACATAGGACTCACGGAGCGAGTTTCGCCAAAGATAAATCAGGCACAACGCCTTCCGAAATTCCAGATCCAATTAGCTGGAATCTTTCCAACTGACTAACACAAGTCAAAATATCCTTCCACGAATCTTTTAACAAATTTCCGTCACTCAACGCTACTTCTAAAAGTACACGTACACCTTCAACATTCTTAGGTCTCATTTCACTCAAATTCTGCAAATTCGTGTATTTCGCAAGAGCAGTCACGAAAGATATCCGAGCAAGCTCGATGTCGAAAAGGCAAGCGATCTTGATGGCAAGTTTCATGCCTTCGAGACAGGATTTGATAACGTCCGATTCTTCGGAATCTTGCATTGAGGCTGAGAGACAAGCGAGTAGAGACATCCAGACTACTTCGAACATTGGACCGGCGTGTTCGAAGCGTGACGCGTGGTAAAACACAACAGCTGGAGCATCACCAGATTCCTTGCGCTGCGATCGCACAAGATTTTTGAAGAGTTGCTATATTCGTACATAACTCGTCAGTAACCGGAAGAAAACAGCGTCGAACAGATTATACATACCTCAGTTTTGCTGGCCATTTCTTTAGACGCAGTTAAGTATGCTTCTCTCTGCAAATCTCTACCGACAGTAAGCAAAACCTGCCCAATATTCGCCGCAATCGAAGTTGAATTCGCAACTGGAACCTGTCCAGACATGAGCACAGCATCGTGTTCAGACTTCAAAATAATTTCATGGCTCTGAATTTCATCATAAATATCAGATAGATATGCTTCTGGTAAATCTTCATTATTATTAATCCCCTTGTTATTTTTGAAAAAATCAGTTTTGTCCATGCGCTGTTTCACCTGAGGAGAATGTTGATCGGTGTTAAGCATGATCACAGAGTACGCGAGAACATACGCCGTATCCGCATTCGCATAGATTTGAGGATTTCCCGAGGTATAACGTTCAGCAAATTTAAGCATAAATCGATCAATCTTCTGCGACTCTCCCGGTAATCTAAAGGCTTGCAAGAACGTACGTAACGCCTCAACAAACTTCATATCAGTGAACTCCATAAGATCAACAAATGCATGCATAATTGCAATGTTCTCGGCGTCACCTTCACCAAGATACTCGCCAATCATCGCCTTTGAAAGTCCTTCAGTGTGAAGTAAGAAATATGCAATGTCTTCCGGTTCGCGCGAAGGGATAAAATTATTGTGAATGAGCATTTGAATTCCGCGCTTGGGCTTAAAATTAAATTGCTTAATAGCTTCCAAAAGCGCAGTCTTGCGATGCTTAAGCGATTCAAATTGCGTTGGGTCGTCAATAGGTGTAGTGCTGCCATTAGTCGCCGTATTAGTTGCACCATTGTTCAGAGTCAGAGTCGAAGTCGAGCCGGAGATGCCATTACTAGGCGTGACAGTACCAGTACGCGAGATAGCATTGGCGCCTTCTTCTTCGGCGAACGAAAGAGAATCGCGCTCGGCGTCTTCGGCTGGCTCTGCGATCTGTCCATTGATACCTGTGGTGGCCCATGTGACGAGTGATCTCATTATTGTCACCAGACATTCTAGAGCCTCGCGCTTAAGAGTATACTCAAGCGGGATTTGTGATGCGATTTCAGCAGCGGCGGAAGCCTGAATGCTCTGAACGGCATTCGAAGAAAATGAAGGTGGAATAGCAACGCCTCCTGGTCCAAGTTGCGAGCCAAATGCAGAGGTTGGGGCGGTCTTTTGCAACTCGTGGTACTGCTGCAATTGGAATGGCGTCAAGCTAACAGGAACGATTGAAACGTGCGCAAGGTAGTCTATCAAATGTTCGTAAAGATTATCAATAGCCGTCTTGTCGCAATCGTAGTTAAGGTATATTTCCACCAAAGCGCGTGGGTCATTGGCGATTTTAGCCAAGCCGCGGAGAAGATACTGCTTTTGATGAGCGGTCGAAGTTTTCATTTCAAGAATTGGCATGTAAATCTCAGTCATAAAGACTTCAATCTCTTTCTTCATCTGACTGCGCAAATTTACTAAAATCATCCAAAAGATATCGCATGAAACTTCAAAGATTGCAGGAATAGGATTTGCTGCATTGCGAGAAAGGCATAGGCAAAGATATTGCTTGATCGCATGGATGAATAAAGTCTCTTCCGAAGAAGCGCTGGATCGAATGATAACGTCGGAAGATTTGAATATAATCATGTGCTGGCTCAAGATTGTGCTGACGAGATGGAGCGAGAGCAGCTTTGATCTCATGGCATGAGATCGCATATCCGGCTTGTTATCTGCGGCGTCGATAGCCTTGATTGAGAGCTTGCAAAGAGCACGGAAGACTAAGAAGGCGTCGCGGACATAGAGCTCGTCCTTGCGCTGAGGGGCATTAGTAGCTGCCTCTGTGGCTCGTTCCTGGTCAAACGATTGGCGATTCTCGAATGATTCTAGTGTAATCTGTGCGTGCTGTGCCATCTTCTCACCGTCAAATTCAGATTCTTCTGACTGTGGTCGCCCTTCGGTTTGCTGCTTTTCAGTCAGTGTCGCATCGTCACCGATCTCATCAACGTCTTCATTATTAAGCTTCTCTTCCAGATCCTCATCGATAGGTGGGCCCTGAGGAATTTCGACCGCGACATCATCAGCAGCACGTGACGGCGTGTCGGACTTCCCTTCCTTAATACGAGACTTGACTCTGTCAAAGATGACATTAACCATCTGCGTCAATGTCGCTTGAGCAATAGCCTGATTCGCATTAGACTTTGAAAGAATGAAAATATTGTATGTCTGGCGAATAGCTTTCAAGAGCGCAGCGCCGTGCACAACAAGTTTCTCGTTCAAAACAGCGGCCATTAACGCTTTGATGATTTGGAGCTCGACTTTCTCGTCAGTGCTATCTCCTGTGAAGCAATCGCAGACAATTTCAACTGCTTGATCGATGAGTTTCCCAGAACGAGGTGCGGTGACGGGTGCGATCGCGTCGTCGATGTCAGCGGGGGCGGATTCGGGGACAGAGGAGACGTCAGTGAAATAGGAGAATGAGAAAAGTTTTGCCCAGGTGTCAAGGGCGATGGCTTTTATGTCTGTATTGTTGGTGATAGATGCTAGACGAAGTGGTTCAAAAATGACTAAAGGAGGAGGCGTAGCGGGAGCAAGATGTGTGAGTTGCTCTAGAGATCAGGCAGCAATGCGTTAATAAATCACGAATCAAACTATCAACGGAGCAATTGAAAAAGAATGTCCAAGAAAAAGAGTATGCGTACCAACAGCATTTTGAAGACCAATCTGGAGTGGGCCCTTGCGCTTGCCGTCGCGGGTGTTGAGGATGGACTCGAATGCCTTTGCGACAAAGCGCATTGATGAGGTAGGGGTACCTTGGACAGTCGAGGTGTTGTTAACGGTAGAAAGGGCAATTGAGGGGTCCGGTTGGTCTGGCGGAGTTGATTCGACGGTTGGAGCTGGAGCTGGAGTAGTTGTTGTGGATTCTAGCTCCTGGGCTTCAAGCTCCTGAGTCGGCGTTTCTTCTTGTTCGAGCTCCTCAGGCGTCGTACTGTCGACGACGGTCTCTCCAGACTCGATTTTGTCAGTAATATCAGCAGAAGCAGCTAAGTCATCGGGATCAGGGGACTGAACGGGATCAGAGATCTCTGGAGACGCGTCTGTCTTGACGCGCAGGTCTTGCTGTTCCGACGGGGAATCCAGGGATTCGGCCATTGTCATTGCTTGAGATGCAGCTCTGCAGAACACGCGGAAACAACGGCGGCAATTGAACAGTTAGAACAGGCGAGAAGGATACGGACACAGCGGCTATCGAGGAAGGGCTTTCGCTAGGGGATTGGGCTGGATAGAAGGGAGCAGGGCGAGAAGCGGTGAGGCGGCTCGCCAACGACGACGACGACGCAGCTGCCTCGACACTGGGCCACCGCCGGCGCACCGCCCCCCGCACGGCCACCTTTACAGCCACATCTTGCCGCACCAATTTTTTGTCCTCGAAGTGCTCCTCCACGGCCCCTGCTTCCCGACCATCGAGACCGAGCACATCCGGTGATCTAGATATCCAGCATGTCTGCTCTTCTATTTGACGACCTCTTCACCGTCACGACGCTTGATGACAAACGCTACGACCGCGTGTCGCGTATCACAGCTGCCTCAAACAGCTCCGCAGACATCCACCTCACCCTCGACCTGAACACAGAGCTCTTTCCCGTGTCGACCGGCGAGATCCTCTCCATCGCCCTAGCAAAGACCTTGTCGTTGGACTCAACCGCGACGACTACTTCGGCCTCTGGATGGAGAGAGCCGAAGCCTGGTGAGCGGGGCCTGGCCGATGACTACGACTATGTCATGTACGGCACTGTCTACAAGTTTGAGGAGGGCAAGAACGAAAACATGTAAGTAGCACCTCACCACTTGAGAGCTTTGCGTTTTCTAATAACCTTTCTGAAGTGCTGTCTATGTTTCCTTTGGCGGCCTTCTTCTCTGCCTTGAAGGTTCCTACAAGAAACTCGCATCACTCAAACAGGAATCCATCTACATCCTCGTTCGTCGATAGACACATATATCGACTGCTTAGTACTACTTCTTTGAATTAGATGTTTTTATATTGCTCGGTCTGGATCTCTTTTTTTTTGTGTAATTTATTTTTATTTTTATTTTTATTTAATGCGGTTTCTATTTTGTTTTTTCTTTCTGCTTTGGGATCAAAAGTTGGTTGTACACTAATTACATTGCACCGCTCACATCATTTATCTAAAACTTTCACATATAATATATAAGTGCTTTATTTACACCATTCTCATTAATCCCATTTGCACAATTTTCATAAAGAAGCACCAGCTCTCCTACAAATTAATATACAAAAGGCTTCCATCTCAGATACTTTCATGCGCCGATCTTCCGTTCCAGAATGAATAGACTTACAAGTTTCACACCACCAATTACCAAAATTTCATAATCCCATGATATTAACGAGCTCAATAACCGGTAGTGTCAACATTCTACCAAATCAAATGTCATTTAAAATTCATTCTCATTATCCCCACAAATGCCCCTTTCCAACACTTCAAGTGCGCGTTCATAATAAACTGGAGAATGATGGAAGATACCTCTTCCAAACACTGGCTCGCCAAATCTCTTTTCAACATCAAGCACCACGCGACCAACGACTCTTGTCGCCTTTCTCGTGCGACCGTCGTGAGTTTCAAAGACGGTGCTCGTAGTTAAATGATAAACTTCGCCAGGAGGAACAAGTTTCTCATGCTGCATCTGTGCTCTTAACTTGCATAGCTCAGACCAAAGATATTCATCATCCTGAGCGTCAAAAAATGCTCCAGTACGAGATGCAAGTTTTGCGAATACCCGCTTCTTGATTTCGTCGACTACCCGATGATCTGCTTTGAATGCTAGCGCAACGTTCTGCAAGTCGTGAAGAACACCAAGTGAAAGGCATGGAACGACGTCATTACCATAAATCACCGATGTAGCAAGTCCACGCGTCAGACGTCTCAGATCGGATGAAATCGTCGCAGGTGGACCGAAGGCAAAGCTATGGATCTTGCGACCTCGAGGTAGTGTCGAACTAGCTGAAGTTACCCACATACCTCCTGGAGCAGGCTCAGCCAGTAAAATGCTCAATAATGCAGCAACACTTCCACCCTAGAATGCAGATGTTAGGAAAATGACTACACAGAAATATTCTCAAATCCTAATTAATATCGAAACTTACTAATGAATGTCCGCATAAAACAAGTCCATATTCCGGACCCAGTTTATTAAGCGCGACCTTGATGGTCATCAGCACGCGACTAGAATTCCGCGTCAACAGCAAAGCGCTCTTCAGCATTCCAGTATGCGCCTTAAAAGTGCGGCCGCGCCATACGAAATCTTCGTACTCACAAGTCAGATCAGTTAATACATCCTCAAGACCCATCGTCCCTCTGATTGTCAGGACGACCGTTTTATTCACATGATCGACTGCGACAAAATGCCAAAGTGGAATACCACCAGATTCATCAATAACTTTATCAGAATAGCTTGAAAGCAATATATGATCGATTCCGATGCCGGTGTGACTAGCAAATGCGTGATGCTGGGCGTGGTGTGAGCTTGTAGATGGGAAACTTCGGTCTGCGATACCGAGACCTAGCAGACGGAGAAAGGCCTGTCCGTAGGATGCTGATGCGAAGCGCATATACTTCGCCATATTGTGGCAAATATGCGCTGGAGGGAATGGTTGAATCTGAGGCTCGTCAGTGGCGTCAAGAACGAGCGAAGTCTGGGATTGTGTGGTTTTGACGGTATAGAATGAGTTAGTAGGTTGTCTGCGCCGATCAGAGTTGGAACGAAGCTGTGATGGTGAAGAGCTATTGACGTTATTGCTGCTATTGCTGTTGCCGTTGCTACCGTTCATCGACGCTTCATATTGCACTTTGCTGTGATGTCTTCGCGGAGTAGAGGCCGACGAAGATAACGAGTTGCGTCTCGAAGGTCTGGCATTATATTGTGGAGAATCAGATGCTGCGCGCTTGCTATCTTCATAATTCAAGATTGACCTTGAGACGCGTCGGGAAACCGAGGCAGGTGAGTCTGGAGCAATAGTCGCATCATCATACTGCGATTCCTTCACAGGACTGTCAAAAGGATTGCTGTATTCAGGCTCTCGCAGGGCCGTAGAGGAAGTAGATATTGGCGAAGGCAACAATTGGTCGGCAGACTGTCGTCGACGCTTATTGCCCTCATCCAGATCTAGAAGTACTGAGTCATCGGGATCATCAATTGCACAGATCACCGATGGATCGTCATCCAGCACCTCAAGCGGAGGTGACTGCTCGATAGTCGCGAGCGCAAAAGACGCAGGCGGCTTATTATCATGCTCAGAATTGATTTCCTCGCCTGATCCACGCTTCTTATTCAGCCGTCTACTCACGCTCTGAAACATAACTCGATAGCGAGATCGTTCGCCGTCGCGCGAGTCGACAGCTTCTTCTTTCATGACGATTGCGTTTTCGGGAATGGCGACCACTGCGTCGTTGGCAGTCCCACCAATAACTTCAATTGTGGTTGTTTTAGTCGTGACTTCTTCAGTACTGACAAGGACTTCTGCCTCAGGCGAAATATGCTCGACGACAGAGAGTTCGTCGTAAAGGTCAATCTGGGGGTTTTTAACTTCAAGTGTACGCGTCTCGCCAGTGTCGAGGACGACAACGTCCCAGAGTACGCGCATCTCGATCTGCTGAACCGTTCTGCGCCAGCCACGAGCCTGAAGGATTGAAAAGCATGTCAGGCCAGATACGAGACCATATAGACCTGCTCCATCACCTAGTTCACGGCGGATGAGGGAGATGATTGAGGCTATTGCTCTGGAGGATTCAGTTGATCCGAAGATTGAGTCGAGCATGTGAACTGAGTCTTGTGCAAGGTTCGAGACTGTAGAAACGGCGGAGGAAACAAAGTGGAAGGATGCGGAGGTGAATAGCTGAGCGAGGGTGGACGTTTTGTGAATAGCGGCCATCTAGAGGGCACGGATCGTTAGTATTGATCTTATTGAGTTCATGAATAGTAAACCAGTGGCGATAGATATTAAAGGTGTTCGACGTCGCCCGTCTTTATGACAAAGGTCCAATAGAGAAAATAGATAAATGGAACATACTCCTACTCCGGTCGCGGATCCACTGTCCGGCACGTCCTCTTCGGCCTTGAACACAAGCGACTCTACTGCTCTCCTTGTGACATCGATGCCGGTGATGGTCCCCAGCCGAGCCGAGTCAAGAAAAGTCTCGACGACATATGTCCCGAGTCGAAGTGATATTGTCGACGTGCGCGAGACGGCAGAGACGAAGCGGGCAAGGCGTGACGGCAGCAAGGTTGGCGACATCGGCGCATCCTCTCTTCCCATTGTTGGTTCCGATTTCCTAAGAAGCGCCGCGAACAGCTGTGCGATGGCGGACAGAAGTGGTTAATCTATCAGACAGTATATCAGCAGTCAGACGCGAAATCCATTGCTTTCTCGGCTCTGGTGGCGGCTTTAGCGAAGGCGCAGACAACAAAAGATCAGATGTCAGACGAACCGTTCGAAGTTGGGAGTAATTGTTGGGGACGGCATCGCACGTGACTTAAAGCACGTGATTTACGCTGGTTAGATTCGAGAAGACTGCCGAATGCGGGGTAGAGAAGACAAGCCACAGTGCTGCGCCATGCGCTGCCGTATGGTGCCGCAGTCAAGTTGCGTCATCAATATCAAAGTGCCGCATCAAAGTGCCGCAGCAGGGCACGACGCCTTGTTCGGTAGTCTACGACGATTATGTGAAGAGACAAGTATTATTAGGGTCGACCAATTCGACAAGCACAAAAAAGTCGATATATAATAACAATAAGAACAATAATAGACATAACAACTAAACAACTATTGACCGCGAGCCAACCAAACACCGACGGAAGCAATTGACAACTAAAAGATAAACCGGCCTATGCTTGCATATGAAAAGGAAACGAGAGAGGAAGACGAGAGAGGAGGAAGATCCCACTGAACTGATGATTAAGAGCACGCGGTGTCGAGGGTGGGAGCAAGTAAATGATTACGAAGATCGACATAGAGATACAAGAGAGCAACAAAAACCGAAAATAACGCCCGATACATAACGCGATATCGCCGTATAAAACAAAGAGGAAGTATTATATGTAGTGTGAGTGTGAGGAGTGTATCAATGTAAGAAAACAGCGGCAGAGAGATGCGAAGTGAGGAGGGGAAGGATCGTTGGAGTATCTCAACTAAACCTTGCTCGCCACAGTCTGCTCCTGCTGCAGCTTCAGCGCGTTGCGCCTAGAGATCGGGTGCGTTAGCGATCTGACAAAAAGGAAACACAAATGGATTGATGCGGCACGTACTCATGCAACTGCTGCTTACAGTCCTGCAGACCGGTGCACTTGTGGTCCTCGAGCAGGCGGTGCTTCGAACAGAAGTGTCCGTCACAGAACGAGCAATCGCCGACGATTCGTAGCGGCGCCGATGAGCACGACTTGAACGAGCAACGCTTCTTCGATGGACCGCCACCGCGGAGTCGCAGGACGAGGTTGACGGTTGCGCCATCGTCGACCGCGCAATCGCTGAGCGACGCTTCGTCTTTGAGCACTGCGCCGGAAAATACTAAACGCTGCATCGATGCCGGGAAGTGGTGAGCTTCCTGCAGATGCTGTTTGACGGTCGCGATGGAGTCGGATTCGCTGGCATCGAGGGCGAGGACTGCCAGACGGGCGGAGGTTAGCTTGGGTTAGTCACAAGGAAGCAGCAAAGGCACAGCGGGGACTCACCTTTGCCGTCGACAGTCTTCACATTAACGCGCATGATAACGACTGAATACAGAGATGGGATCAGAGAAGAAGAAGTAGAAGAACAAACTACCCAGCAAAGAAACCTGGGCTAGAGGACGGGGAAGTGGTAATGCGGTGTCGAGACGGAGCGCAGCGGAAGTGGGCCGGCGAGGTCGTTATAAGCACGCGCTATCGCCACCACAGAGCCCAGCATAGCCCTGACCCAAATCTCTGCTGACGCAGCTGAGGGACTGGTGCCGATCACGCGCTGATTCAAATCACGTGGCGCCAAGCTGCAACTTGGGCGAAACTCGTGAGCCGCACCCCCCTGAGCACCGAGCACTGCGCTACCCGAGCCTGCTTCGCAACAGTTCGGCCAGCTAAAGTTACTACGGAGAGCAGCATGGCGCGCGCCAATACCTACATGACGCCCGCATTTGCCGCCTCGAAGCGACTTTTAGCGCTTCGTGAGCGTTGGCTGCGACTGCGCGACCTCATAATCGAAATGCGCACCCGCTTTCCTGCCCCCGTCGACACCATGGGCTGCCATGTCCTCCCAGACTACGTCAAAGAATCACAGTCAATAGCCGTACGTATTTCTTGCCTTTTTGCAGATTTCTTGAATACTAATATTGCGGCACAGTCGCAAAATCTGCAAATTCTGATCTCTCTCCTCCTGTCTTCCCAAACCAAAGACCAGCACACCTTCGCGGCCGTCCAAGCCCTTCGCGATCACTTCCACCCCGATGAAATCACGCCTGCTCGTATTCTCGCACTTGATGATAAAGTGCTGGATACTCTTATTCGCGGTGTTGGATTTCATGCCAAAAAGACTGCATATATGAAAATGATCGCCGAGATGCTAGTCCCGGGGCTTCCACTAGAAGAGCGCATCCCAACAGATCTAGAGATCCTAGTCAAGACATTTCCGGGTATAGGCCCGAAAATGGGAATTCTATACTTACAAAACGCGCAGATATACCCCGAAAATATAATAAATTCCGATGGCCGCAGCAATGAACACTCTCCGAAACTTCTACAACAAGATTTTGGCTTAGCAGTCGATACTCACGTTCTTCGCCTTTCGCAGCAATTCGGTCTTGTCTTCCCACTCTCATCGTCACGTTCTGGTTCTAAAGAAGTAACTCCAGAAATTGCTCGAGTGCAAATAGAAGATATTGTGCCAAAAGAACAGTGGAAAGATACTAATCCTTTACTTGTTGGTTTTGGGCAGACGATTTGTGGTGCGAGGTCAAAAATGTGTGGAGACTGCGTTATTGCTGAGTCGGGCCTTTGCAAGGCTGTTGATAGACGGATGTTAAAGGTCACTACAAGCAAAAGAAAGCTGGGTACCGGAGCGACGTCAGAGTACTATGGAAGTGCAGTTAAAGAAGAGCCGAAGGAAGAGAAGACAGATGAAGTTGTCAAAGTTGAAAGATCTGCGAAGGTCGCGAAAGTAAAGCGAGGGCGCAGGACTACAGTGAAAATGGAACAAGCGGATGTTGTAGATATTGAGGAACTCGTAAGTGTTCGGAGGTTACGTTCGCGAACGATCAATAGTCAGATCTGATAATGAACGAAGAACATGTTTACATTTAGTTATATATTTATGTATTGCTTGTCCCGTCTTCATGTTCCGGATACAAGCCAATATCAATAGCAACATATCCTAACTACATCATGCACATCTTTACCACCTTGGCAGCAGTTTAATAACAATCAGAGCAATAAATACGGAAAGGAACATAACAGCAACACTAATAATATAAAATTTCCATCCAATAGCGCTCAACTCGCGATACTGAGATAATCGGCCACCAGTCCGTTTCATATTATCAACATTCCTATCTAACGCATGCATCGCATTTGTCACCGTATCTTTATCTTTTTCGAGCTGGGAACCTAGGGCCATTGCGTTGCGCTTTAAGATTGAAGTTTGTTGGAGGAGAGATTCTGTTAGTGAGTCTTGTTGCTCACGATGATATCGTAATCGGTCCTCGATAGTGGTTGCCGAGCCAGAAGGAATTAATGAAGAAAGTTTCCGCTTGTCGAGCTCCGAATCCGGGGTGTTTAACAGTATTGAGGCGTTTTCTGGGTCAATTGATAATGATGATGATGCCGTCGTTGTTGTTGGTGAGCTCGAGATTGAAGAGGCATCTGGAGCAGGGTCGGTTGGTCGGGAGACTTTTTCATGAGTCTCTAGAATCTTTCTTAAATATGACGTCCGTTGACTAAGATTCTATATAATTCAAGTAGTCAGCATTTGTGTGAAGAATTCATAGGGATATATTGTTTACCTCATCGACTAACTGCAATTTCTATAACTCAAAGTAAATTAGCATCTCTGATGATTTCGCTTGATCCACAACATTCTGGATCCAAAATGAGTCCAATCAAAGCAACATACGTCTTGTACATTTCGTATCCTCTTACGTTCCGCAAATATGACTGCTTTCGACTTCGTAAATGGCTCTGTAGTGCCAAGTGTCATTGCGCCGTTATCGATCTGAGTAACTAATTTCCTAGCATATTCAAGATTCTAATTGATTGTCAATAACAAGTTCAACATTATTTAGACTATCAAATATTTCTATTAGTCTGAGATTGGGATTCTTACCGTAGAGAGTATATTTCGTTGAATTGAATCTCTAAATAACTCGAACGCTTGCTCCTCAATTACTCTGTCATCTTGAACCTCTCCTTCAACGACTGCTGACAATGATTCTTCATTTAAAGGTCTTTCCAAACCATCAACAGTCACTGACAATTTTTCAACGACATTTGTAAGATCGTTTAATGACATTGCGTGATTGTGAAACGTTGTTGAAACCTTCAAGAATGTAGCGATGCTCCGGTGGATTTACAACCAATTTTGAAGGAGGCTGTAGATTAAAGCCAAATGATGCCTCATCGCCTCTTCAATGTGTATCGACCCTAACGACCAATTCGGCAGATCTGACTTTTACAAATGTGCACCTTGCATAGCTGAAATACTTTGATACTACTTTGTCGACAAAAAATAAGAGCATTTGTTTATTATATGCAAGCGACATCATGAATGTCGGAGGCGGTCCACAACCACGCAGCCCCAGCAATCACGACCTCCCTAGCAACAAAGCAACTGCCAGTGAAGAATCATCCAACAATGTAAATTTAACGCCTCATTCTGCATCACCAAAATTGTCGCAGATATCTCGTTTTGCCACTCAAGCAGCTGGTCCAGCTTCTAGACCGACGACACCTATCCCAGTAGCTCCACCGTCAGCTTCATCTATTATCGGTAGCACCAGTGCCTCGCCATCATGGGACGCATTCTCTAATGCTTCCCCTGCACCCAAGAATAAGGAGCGTATAACTATTACGTTCTCTGATGGAGATTCAAGTACTCATCCGTCTGGGAATATGTTGAAGAATTCAATAGGTGATATGGCGAAGGTGTACTATTATGTGTCGATTACTAAAGGGGATATAAGATATACACAGTTTCTAGCGCGATTCAGTAAACTGCTCTCTGAGAGGCTTGGTAAGTCATCTTTCTTTCTTTGTGTTACTTTATACAAAAAGCGAGACTAACACATTTTCCGCAGGGCGAAGCATAGAAATAGATGCACTGCCAAAAGGTTATGCCCTTTTCGATCATGTTACCGCCAAATCAAGAGACGAATTAAATTCTGAATCATCATCAAAGCAAAAAGAGCGTCATGATATTTACGTTTATGGTCATCCATCTGGGATTCGTTATCGGGCAACTACAGAATTTCTACACCATGCATATTGGCTTTATCGAATTTCTACGAAAATGCCGGGAAGTCCTGAAGTTAAAGCTTGTGAATGTATTATCTGCATGCAGCATGAATTAAGGATGAGCGTTGATAGTACTTTGTTAAGTGCAAAAAGGAAGGCCAGAGCAGATTTCAAAGAAAAGAGATTAGCAAGGGAAAGACCTAAAAAAATCGAACCAAAGTTATCTCCGTTGGAAGCAAAATGGCATGCTCAAAAAATTATAACTGAAACTGAACAATATGAAGATCAAAAACTTGGAACTGCATTATTTCGACCTGGGGAAGTAGTTTGGGGATTTTGGCCTGAGACTGATGACAATGCGAAAGATGATCCTTATGCACCTGATAAATTAGACGAGACTAATTCGGTGCTCTGGGAAGGCAAAATGAGAGTTCCGCATCCTGCTTTAGTGGTCAATAGGCCACTTGAACGACCGTCTTGGGAGAAAATTCGAACAAGAGTTAATGATCGTGATTTACCATTTGATGAATATGATCGGTATCTGCTATTCATGTTTGATGCTCAAGAATTAGTTGATAAAGTTCCAGTTTATTTTATTGTACCATGGCTCTTGATTGATTCGAAATTTTGTACAAATAAGCAAACTTTTGATATCGTTCGATCATGGTCAGTTTTTGATAGAACTAAACCCGCCCCTGATGATCCTACAAATGGAACATTTTACAGTGGCGTCTTTTTAGGTGCAGAAAAGATTTGGAAAGGAGATGCAGTTTATTTACAGCCTGATGTAGAAAACAACAAAACTGAGCGCGATTTAATGATTATCGAATCAATTGCGGTTGAGACTGGACGTCACAACGAAGGAGAAAATTCAATTGAGACTGAAGATTTAATATTCTCAGGAGATGTTTATTCACTTGCCCCACTTCCTAACGAGCAATTACAAGCTCAGTCACATGTGATTCCTCATAGGATCGCTGTATATCAGATGGGCAATCGGGAGAATGATGATGAAGACTTTATTACTGTTTCAAAGGATGCTATTGTTGGAAGATGGTATCCGCCTGGCATTACGCGTGGCTTGGAAATGAGAGCTACCGAGCCGAATAAGAAACGAGTTGTTAGTCGCAATCGGGTAGCTAGTAAGGATTTTTTGAGTTAATAGGATACTGGTGGATAGATTTAATATGTTTGAAAGCGTGTGAATGAAGTTTTCATTCCAAAATATATTATATTGTCAATCCATAGTTCCTAATAATATTACAGCAATATATCCTAATAATACAATAACAAAACAAACTGTAACAAACACCGATTTCAACAATGAACGAATCTCACGCCAAATACTCTGCAGTCTCAGCTAACCTATATTCACTAATCAAATCTGCAACAACTTCTCTCGCATCATCAAATTCCTCCAAACCTTCTGCAAACATAGGCTGCTTCCGATACGGTTCTAAAAACGCATTTCTCTTTCTCAAACGATCATACTGATCTAAAATTCTTTTAAAAAGTGACGCGATACTTGTATGGTTAGCAAGCATTAACCCACTAACGCGATTTGAACTTTGTAAATATGGAGATTTTTTTGTGAGTGCGACTTGAATACTCGCCGGACCCCAAGGAATAAAAGAAGCTAAGCCGCGTTCACGAATGCGTAATAATGATTTATGAACATCAGTCGGATCAGCTTCACCTTGGATAATGTTCAATATTGAAATAAAGCAAGAATCTGCGGATTGTTGAGTTGATACCATTCGATTTTTTGGTTGAAGTAAGCGTCTCATTACATCTAGTACTGTTGTCTTGCGAACTGACTTTGCCTGATCGACAGAGTCGGCTGTGAATGGAGTATATGCTGTCATTAAGTAATGACATCTTGGGGTAGGTACTAGACTTGCAAGGATAGAAACGAGATCATTATGCATATATCCAGGGTATCGAAGTGTTGTTGTACTAGCTGACATGACGGTAGCCACAAGTTGATTAGTCTGATCGAATGTTGGACTTTGTACACGTAAACTATCTGCTGCAAGTCGTGATAGCGCAGCATTATCAAGAACCGTGACTGCATCAGCATGTTGGGTTAGTCTTTTTAACGCCAACAAGCTATTATAAGGCTGTACAACAACTTCTGAAACTTGCTGCGTAGCTGGGAACACAGAGTATGTTTGCACGACTTTTTTAGGAAATCGATCGCTTAATCGTTCGAGTAAGAATGAACCAAGACCAGATCCAGTGCCACCGGCGATAGAATGCATCAACATAAAGCCTTCAAGTGAATCAGAACCATCTGCTTCTCTATCAAGCATATCCATAAGTTCATCCGTAAGTAACTCACCAGCATGATACCCCGATGCCCAAATATTACCTGCGCCACTACCATCGCCCCCAGAGTAAATATTCTCAGGATTATACATCCGCGCATAAGGAGAATTTAAGATCCCTGAAATGACACGGGGTTCAAGATCAATAAGTAAAGCTCTTGGGATATATCGAGTATCGTCTGATTGATAAAAGAAAACATCTTTACGATCAGATGTTGTGGCCGGAAGATCTTCGCGAAGTGTGCCATCTGGACTTAAACCGTGTTCAAGACATAATTGTTCCCAGAACTTTGCACCAATTTGATTGCCGCATTGGCCTAAATTGTTAAGTTAACATAGCTATTTTCTCATCTGATTAAATATTGACCTGAAAAAATAAACGAGAATGGAGGGGCAAATGTACCTGCTTGTAATGTAATAATCTCCCTAAATACAATAATACAGTTAGCAACACAATCATCTCACCACAAACATCAAAGAAAACAAAATCAAATATACCTCGGCATATCTTTCCAGTATTCAAATCACTATGCTCTAGTCGATAGATCAAAAAAAAACGGGTAGCTGCGAGGGAGAAGGAGAAATATCTACAGCTCGAGCACGACAGCGGATCGCGGCATTCAAGACGCGTGCGGGAAGGTAAACAACGGTACAAAACACGCTATTTTCTAACAAAAAATCTAATTTACCCATTTGTCTTTTTAATGTGCTTAAATTTTCTGAATTTTTATTTTATTTTATTTTTCGACTCTAGATCAGTTCGGTTCTCGTAAGAAATACAGTTCTCTACCACTGTCGACAAGCGAAAATTCCGCAATAACAACAATCGAAACGATGCCAATCTTATTATTATCAGGATATCCGTGTTCAGGAAAGACAACACGAGCGAAAGAGATCGTGGAAGAATTTAAGACTAGAGCACCGACGCGTAAGGTTCATTTAGTTTCTGATGACGCTCTAGAGATTAAGAAGAATAGCTATCGAGGTATGCTTTTAGACTTTTTGTTTCCGCATTTGAGATATTTTTAGAGATAGAAAGGGGATTTCCTTTTTTTTGTAGGGAATTTTGTGCTAATGTGTTATAATAGATGCGAAGCAAGAGAAACTAGCAAGAGCGAATTTAATGTCTGCTATGAAACGATACTTATCGCGCGAAGATATTTTAGTAGTCGATAGTTTAAACTATATTAAAGGGTTTCGCTATCAAATATTCTGTGAAGCAAAAGCCGAGCAATCGACGTATGTGGTTGTTCATGTTGGTACACCACCTGAGATGTGTCGAGAGTGGAATAAGAAGAGACGTGAAGAAGATGGGGGAGAGAGTTGGGATGATGATCTGTGAGCTACTACTGCTGATATCTAAGTATAAAGATCAATCGAACTAACACGTTTTATATAAATAGGCTAGAAGCGCTTATTTTTCGCTACGAAGAACCAAATGGAATGAACAGATGGGATTCGCCTCTTTATACCCTTCCCTACACAGATCCCACATCCTCACTCTTTCCAGCATTGTACGAATCGCTCATGCGCGGAAAAACCAAACCTCCAAATTTCGCTACAATTCTCAAACCCGCAGCATCAGAAGATTACATTTACGAGCTTGATAAACAAACCCAAGACGTGGTAAAAATGATACTTGAACGACAACAAGACGGTGCAGCTGGAATGGATATTACCGTTGGCAATGAAAATGATGAAATTGTATCACTTCCTGTTGAAGTTGTAGCTTCTGCTCAATTACAACGATTAAGAAGAACCTTTGTCGGATTAAATAAAGTTAGGCAGATTGATGGTAGTAGGATTAAAGGTGCTTTTGCCGAGTTTTTGAATAGGAATTTCGCAACTCGTTAATTGAAACTGTGCCGCTGGTTGGTTTTTTTGTTTGTGATATTGATTCAAAAAGGCGTTTAAGGTGGGAATTCTCTCTTATGATGGTTTTTGTTCATTGTTGGCTGTTGCAAGATAGATAAAATGAGATGATATTTACCCAAAGCGCTTCCAAAACATTCAAATCGACATATTTCGAAGGAGCAAAAAATGGATATCTATTGCTAATCTTCGCCAAAATCATCCAAATATACAAAAAAGATAACTTTCACTATCAATCAACACTCACAAAGCGTACACTCGACAAATCAGACTAACACGAACCAAAAACTAATTCACATACCACTTTATGCAGCTGTACAAATATAAATTAAAAATAAAAAAATTTACATAACAGTGCAGCACTGCTTAAGGCATTTTGCAAGCAACTTAATGATCTCATCATTATTTTGCTGTTGTCCAGATTGCTGTTGATTTTGATATTGATTCTGCTGATCAACCTGAAATTGCTGCTGGGGATGTCCTACATTCGGCCCATTATAAGCCGCTCCAGCATAGCTTTGGCCATTATTATTATGATATTGAGGTTGATTATGCTTCCCATATGAGGGTTGATATGAAGCGCTTGGTCGCTGAGCATCTGGATAGTGATAGTTATTTCCGGCGAAGTTATGTTTGGGCTGAACTGGCATTTGAGCCATTGGTTGGTAGCCACCTGCTTCGCGGAAATTGATGATTATGACACCTGAATTATCATCGTCGACTGCATATTGGAAACCATGTTCTTTGCAGAGTTTTTCAATAGCGGGCTGATATTCTGGATTAGCCTAAAAATGATAACTAGTACCAGTAGTATACTACATACCTTGAGCTTCGCAACACCTCCAGTTGAGTGATTACCTTTTCCAACAATACTATATAAACTCATGAGTATCCTCCCACATTCAAAAATTAAAATAAAATCCTAATTAAGGAGGCCGACATACACTTCAAGATGATCATCATTTCTAGATTTGCAAGCAGCAATTCGTTTTTCAAGAGCATCTTCAGCCTCTGCGATGAATCACGTAGTTAGGTATTGTGGCAATGATATAAGGCGTATGGTTGTAAAAAGGAAAAGAAGATACCTTTTACATAAAGTCCGTGAAGATCGATCTCGTCGTAGTCAGAGTCGGCATTATTAGCACGAAAGACAAACTGCAAGTCACTATTAATACTGTCGCGCCAAGTACCAAGATACAATCCAGTTGCTAAAAAAGCAGAATGACATACAGCAGCAGCCTGAGCATTAAGCTGATCCATTTTCCGATCATGGTCCTTAGCCATATCGGAAAGCTGCTTAGCAGAAGCGCCATCGCCTTGCTCATAAGCACGGTGAGAATCTTCATAGCATCGTGTTCGGGACTTGTATTCAGCGTCGGCTAATTTGTACAGATACAAAGAGCGTTAGAGATGATAAACATATTTCGAGCGGAATTGAGTCAGAGTGATCTGAGATATTTGTACCTAGAGCGCGAAGGCGTTTATACTAGATATCGTTGACTCTGAGTTAGTCGATCAAAAAAGTGCAAAGATATCTGCAAGAATCAAGAAAGGTGGGTGCATACCTCGGCATCGTCAGCATGGTTATAGTCCCGCTGCGGCTTAAAATCTACACGAATGACAAATACGGCGATTGTTAGATAACTTAGCGATAGAGATACCGGATGAGATGGAGGTCCGCACGGGAGGAAGAGAGGGTAGCAGCGGCGGCGCTCATTGTGGTATTTTGATAAATGGACGCGACAGCAGCAGAATTATACCAGCGTGCACTTATTATCTATATTCAGACCGAAATATAGAACAGCGAGAGGAATTACTAGTTGCAGTAGCTGCTGCAGTAGGCCGATACTGTTCTAAACGGAGAGAGAACGAGGGCGAATTAGGGTAGAAGAGAGCGCAGCGCCGCGCCGCAATGAGGGGAGCCGTCCGCGGCCCGCCCGAAACACTAGTGAGCTAGCTAACCTGGGGGCTGCTGCACCAAAGCTGCGGGTGATCGATCGCGTGCCGGTAGCGTGCTTCTGGAAGTGCCTGAGGCAGCGGCATTGGCATTGGCGGGGTAGACCTGAGAAGAGCAGGCAACGGGACGCGTCTGCGCGTGATCTTACCCGCCGTGGTCATCGGTCTCTTGTATCGGCGCCGACGGATCGAGGACAGACTACAGCAAGATGAGGACAAACGCTGCAGTGGAACAATAGTGCTCAGACATTTCTCCTGTTTATTGGATATTGCTCAGGGCTCTTCATTTGGCCTCGCATTGCGAGATGACTGTGGATGATCTCGGCAGTAGTCAGTGACCCACCGGACTGCGAACCACTCGAGCCAGGCAAGCAGCCGCACTAAGGAGTGGGTTGGGCAGCGCACGAGGTTGAATTCGCAGGCCACGAGGCGCATTAACGTTGGAATTGCAGAGATATCGCGGCTAGTCAATATCGGCGATATAGCGAATTCAGCAGATATCTCAAATCTCAACTGTCTTCGTCTTTTCCAAAATGATCTCCCGTGTGACAGCAGCGATGACGTCAGCTAATACCATGCGACACCGCCACAAAATTTACATTTCGATTAAATTAATTTTAATAGCTTCGCAATCAATCAGGAACTGACGGCATGGACACTCATATCGCTGAAGTTTGCCATTATGAGCATAGAGAATAAAGCGAATGTAATCGGAGGCAAAATGATATGCTCGCCTGCGCATGCTCAAGAAAACTCGCGAATTTTGCGGAGTCGTGTCGCCACAGCCGTCTGAACATCATCTAAATTCACTTAGGTTCTTTGACTTGCACTAGATTTGCAATAAGGATACAAAAGACGTTATTCTAAGCCCATGCAATAAGGGAACTAGATTTGATGGCATAGTTAGGCCGTGCGAGTATCAGCTTCAGCTGAGTCGGCTGGACGACTACGAATATTGTATTTCGTCATGCCATCACGTCGACTTCTTTCGTCGAGACTCTCTTTGTCATCTGTGCATTACGTGCAAGTGAAATTATACTGAGCACTGCTCTGGCCGTCCTGCTACGTGCTTATCTCGGATCTTATAGTCAATCTCTATCGGTGCTTGCGTGCTCGTCACTTCTAAATTTCTCCGATTGCCGTTTCTGGTTTCTGGGGCCGTGCTTGCCTTGTCTGATGAAAAATCGAACAGGCAGGTGATCTTTTGAACCTTGCCAGCGAAGTACTCCTAACAAAACCGGAAATGTAGTGCTTGATTCATTCTCCGAGTATAGCGAACTAGTAGAACTTGACGATTTAGCTAGATATCACAATGGCATAGAAGAAGAATTCGCGCAACTGAACTCATGCTGTCAAGTCACTGGAGTTTGGATTAGCCAGCTCATATTGCTCGATGTCCAGAGGTCTGCACATCCCACCGCCTCATGGCTCTGAATGCGGTGAATCTCTGAGAGTGCTCAAGAGCATTACTACATTTTGAATGTTTTTCTGAATAGGAGTATCAGGTTGGTTGCGGTCGGCAGCGTGCAGATCTGATGTGTCGCTGATATCAATATCGACTCAGCAACCGCAGATTACGCTCGATCCACTTTTCAACAACTCGCTCAGTCAGCGTCGCCCTTCCTCTTTATGCGGATCGCTATTTTCCGGCGCCTTCGCTGCTCTTACGTCCAGACTGCAGCTACTAGTTACTCTTACTCACTATTCCACTTCAGCTACTGTAATTTTCAGCTGCAAGCGCAATTATGATTAAATAGGCTATTTCAACTCGTGCGAAAGACAGCCGGCAAGATCATTGCTTTTGGCGAATTTCACGGTTCCTCTGTATTTGCCCACTTCCTGAGCGGGATCTGGCGAGTAGCCAGTCCAGTGATGCGCTGCCACTAGCTGCATTCTCTCGCTACTGCATCTCAGCTCGGTGTGCTAGCAATCGTCAGCAAGTGCTCCACGATACAGCAATTCGCACACTGCAGCCCACATGCCGGTGTGGGCTGGTGCAACTTTCGCTTGCTCGATCGGGCTTAGCGCGGCATTGCCACAGCGAACGGCCCAGGACCAAAACACGCCCGGGCCGAACCTTCTCTTCCGGCAGGTTTTCTCTTTCGCTGCTCCTCCCGTCTCTCCCGAACTACCTCTGCCACACTCCCGCTCCTCCTCCCTCTACTCCGCGCTCACCCGCTATTTGCTTTTGATCCAGTGTCTGCTGCGACCGGTTGGCGCGTACCTCGGTGTGTATCTCTTGCTCCGCACGCTCCGCAAACAGCTACTAACTGCTGACCCCATTCCAGGCCGATCGGAATGGCCCAACCCTCCGACGAGCGCTACTATGGCCCGCCCCGCCAGAGGAGCACTTCCCAAGAGCACTACCAGAATCACGTCATGCAGCCCGCACAGCAGGCTCCGCGGACCATCTCCGGCCAGGACCGCTGGGCTGCTGCCAGCTACTACAGCCGGCCTTCACCGCCTCCTCATCACCCCCACAACTCGGACCAGCGTCCTCCAATCCGCAGCGACCAGTATCCTCATCAGATTGACTATGCTGCTCAGTATCGGTATCAGCATCCGCAGCAGCCTATGCCTCCTGCTCAATCTGCCCCGCAGCAGTATTATAGCCCCCCTCCGTCCACACCGCGCATAGTGACACAACAGCCCTCGCAGTCGCCCATCAAGCAGCCTCAACCTCTGCAACAACCGCAACTGCAGCATCAGCATGTCTACTCATCACGTCATTATGATCTTCCTCCGTCTCATATCGTACCATCTCCAATGCCACATGCTTACCATCAACCTGAACAAGCGCCACAAGGACACCAGCACGCGAGGCACATACCTATCCCACCTCCGCCGCCTCCGCCTGCTGTTCCCACGCAGCAGCAGCATCAACAATCACAACAGCCTCAAACCCTACCACCACTTTCGTCGCAATTACCGTCGATTCGCGAGAGTCTCGTGCGTCCTGGCTGGAGTTTCTCACCCGCCCCTCGTCCTCAACTTCCCCCTTCGAAAAATTCCTTTGGCCCCCAGACGAGCCCTCGAGGACAATCCTGGCTGACTCAATTGCCACCTCTCAATGCACAAGGCACAAGCCCACAAATTGCTTCGTCCGAATGGCGTATTTCGGACCATCGTGCGTCATGGCCCGAAACTCGCACAGATCCAAGTTCGCCTTTGCCCTCTCCTAGCAACGCCCCTCCGCGCCAACAGCCACTGCGTATGCCTGTGTTTCCTCCACTTCAGTCGTTGTCTGTGCAACCTAGAGCGCCTTCTTCGCCGCTTGTTCGACAGCAATCGATTCAGCAGTCTGGGCACTACTCGTATCCCCGATCTCCACCTGCTGCTGCTTCTGTAACAACTGCAGCTCTTCCTCCATCTCTTTCTCCTCCGCGGCCGCCTTTGGATCAACAGACAGATTTGCAGACTTGGCGATGGCAAGAGAATGATCGTATCTATTCAAACCGATCACGCGCATATTCGCAAGAACCGAAAGATGATCCTACAACACAGCTTGAGCAATATCACCGACGACAACAGATCTATCATCAACAGCATCGACGACCATCAGCTACTCCACCATTAATTGAATCGTCCTCTTCTTCTTCGTCTACTTCATTCGCGCATGCGCCAAAGGAATCGTTATCGATGATTACTAGACCTTCGTTTCTTTCATTTCATCAACCACATTACGATGGTCAGCATGCAACTTCAAGGCCTGCTTCTCCAAGTTCTCCGTCGACTTCAATATCCTCTCAACAGCAGCAAAACTTTAGACAAAATGTTCAACAACAACAACAACAGCAACAACAAGCTGCTGATGACGCTGCGCGTTCTTTTGCAGCCGCGAGAAGAAAAAGTGCCATTATGGCATTGGTAACTCCAAGTTCACCCCCGATGCGAAATGCCGCGCTGAATGAAGGACCTAAACAGCCTTACTTTCCACCAAGGGCGCAATTGCCACCACCACCACCTCTCTCGCAAGGGGATGACGCTGACCGACACTCAACAACCTCTCAGAAATATGCAAGTCAGCAACAGCAGCAGACATCTAATAGTATGTCTCGAGAGCGATCGCCTGTTTATGTCCCTTCTGGTGCACAATTTGCTCTTCCTGAGCCAAATCAGCTTTTGAGAACGCAGCCTCAACAGCAATACCAGCAGCAGGCAAATGCAGCGCCTATGCCATCGGCCGCTTCAATGCAAACTATACATTCGAAGAGGAAATCTATCTCAAATCGCAAGAAGCGAAATTTGGAGGTAGCTGCGGATTCGCAAGCAAAGAACGACAAAGTTAAGGTAGCGCGGAAGAGTTCTGCTTCGGCTGCAAATCGTGCAAGTAAGAAACGCAAATCTTCCCCCCAACAATTATCTCAGTCGCCGCAACCTTTCACGGCGCATATTACTGATAGTCAGACTTATCAATCAATTACCTCTGCTCCATCGGTATATTCTAGTCTTTCTAGTTCATCGGGAGGTGTTCCTGTTGTGACGAATGGAACTTTGAAAATTATGCATCCGAGACCTTTGCCTTCTCTTCCTCCTTCTCCTTTAGCTCAAGTGGCTCCGCAATTGCAGGAAATGTCGCAGCCACATACTACTTCTACGTTAGCTAAGGGTGAAGTCCCTTTGGTTGTACCGTCCGACTCTGCTCCTGCTGAGGTAGCGGCACCGCGACCTCAGATAGTGCCTGTTCCTCCTCCAGTTCCTCAACAGACTGTTCCATCGGAGGCAGCACCGACTGTCCAACTTGATTCTGCAGTTACTTCCCGACTTCAATCCAGCGAACCTGAACGTGTACCATCTCCCGCTGAAGCTGATCAGCAGATACCTCATCACGTTACTAGACCTTCTCGATCACGTTCAGTCTCAAATCCCCCAGCTCATATAGCTGAATTGCCTATACGGGTGCCAGTTGCTTTGCCGAACTCAGGTTCAGTTTCTATTTTTGCTGCTAAAGATGACGCAGCACCATCCGGACAGGAAATCCTTCCGATTCCTATTTCAGAAGATAAAGTCAATGCTGTACTACCACCAGTAGAGCAACGTTCTGTTATTATGGAAAAAGTATCGTTAATTGATAATGTTAAGAATGATGCTGCAGAGCCGGTATCAGTTACTGACACAGAAGATGCTGGTATTTTAAAGGAAATTGAGAACTTTCCAGCAGCTCATGAGAATGAGGTATCGGATACTATTCCGCTACCATCCGCTGACGGTTCAACTATTGATGATGTTGTTGCTGAAGCGCCTAGGGCCGCTCCGACTTCGCGATCTACTACTTCATCTCCTGCGCCTGTGCCACCGTCGGAGCCTATCTCCGAAGTATCAACAGAATTAACACAGAGCGTACTTGGTCCTCATGTGTCACGTTCTTCTCCATCACCAGCTCCTCCATCACCAACTGCGCGATCAGATGAAAAGAAACAACAATCTGAATCTGTGATTGATTCTGCGTTAGTGCCCGAGGTTGAAAGTGAGACGGTTCCTGTTTGGGAAGTAGCTGAAAATTCTCAGCATGCTATTCCTGCCGAAAACGAGTTAGTTTCTGCCACTTCGACTGTTATTGTTGAGGACGTTGGTGCTACTACTTTGCACACTAGCTTAGCAGAGGAGTCTATTGTTAAAACTGCAGCGGGGACAACTATCATTCCTCAAGCATCTGATTCTCCTCTTCTTCTTTCTCCTCCTCTCCCTGCTACAAATGATGCAGCAGTCACGGATCCTATTCAGGAGCCACGTGCAGCCACTGAAACTCAGCAATCCAAGGATGTTAGAGGGCCTATTTCTATCTCGAGAATGAAACGTGCAAAGATTGATAGAGGTGGAGGTATCTCTGAGAGTTCGATTCCGAGACCTAAGATGACTCGCAAGCGGCTAAGTAATTATTCTAATGACGGTACTGCTGGTATGGTTTCTTTTGTATATTTTTGCGGTTTTGTTATTTTGAGCAGAGTGCTGATTTAGATTTCATGATAGAGCTTAACGAAGGAAGAGATAGTGCGGAAGAAGATTGTCATAATATGGAGAGATCGGATGAAGCTGATGATATACCATTGGTTGTTCCTTCTAAGAAGCGCAAGAGGTATGTCACATATTTTTTTTGATTATTTCATATCAAATTTGACTAATATTTAATGTCATGACAGCTTGATATCGATTTCGTCACCCATCTCAGACGATACATCATCAAGACCTTCAAAGTCCACAGCAGCAACGAAGCGCGATTCAGTTAGTGACTCCGTCGATGTTGATACCAACGATGAAGACTCAGCAACTCCAGGATCATCCAGCAAGACTAAATTTGAACACAATTTCTCCGCCGAGGGCGCTTTTGCTGAGCTTTTAGCTGCCGCGAAAGATCTGCGCAAAGTTCTGAATGTGATTGCACCATCTACTGCTGAAGATCGAGAGACTCCTAATACCAAGAAACAGCTTGATTTTACTGAAGTAGCTTTACATAATGGTCGAGAATATATATCTGATCAGAATGGAGGTCGAGATAAACGAGATTTAGGAAGAAAGACTTGGCTTAAGAATGTTATTAAGGGACGAGCTGAACTATCGTCAAAGAATTTAAATGCAATTTTGAAATTACGACAATGGCTAAAGTGGTGGTGGACTGATATTGCTGCTCGGCATTGCGAAAATCAAGTTCATGGATCATGGGGAAAAAGGACTCAAATTTCCCGATCATGGCAAGCTACTTATGATGTTTCGGCAAGCATTGTTCATGCAAGACTAAGACAATGTGAACGAGTTTATGAGTTACAGTATCGTTGTGGATGGCCAGCACTTGTACTTGCAACAATGGCAACACCTGCAGTTGGACCGACACATCGAATGCGAAAATCTCACCTGGAAAGAGGATGCGATGCTACCCAAATTGCACAGAAAGATTGGTCTGAATTTATCGCATTCGCTGAATCTCGGATAGAAGAGATTCGAGCTGTTGTAAATGAACAATGTCGATATGATGGAATTAGAAGGATTATTGAACGAGCTGCTGCTTTAAAGCCTATGGCATTACAGGAATTGGCGCTATTTCCTCCGTATAAATATGCTGAGGATGCGGATACTATAGTGGTGGTGCCGAGGAATCCAGTGTATAGGAGTTTGAATAAAGTGGTCTTTGATAAGAGGAAGAGTTCGGGTGGGAAAGAAGCTTCCAATGTGAAGAAGGGGAAGGCTAAGATCAAGACGCGATTTTAATATTTGGTTATTACTATATATTTATATATTTATGATTATTGCTTTCATTAGTCAGCTACTTGAAGAAGGTTAGTTTTTGTTTTGATTTGAATATTTGGTATATATGTTTCGGGATTAGTGTTCGGCATGTTGATGAATGGAATAGATGTAATTTTTTTGTGTACTCTCCATTTTCAACCGCCAGATGCTATTCACTTAAGGACCCACCCGTCGACATCAGATCGGCCGGTGGTGATTGCTTATAAATTCTTGTGAGGCTTGTAATCAATGCCTGTGTTGCACACATTTCTATGCGTGTTTGTGATAAAACGCATTTAAGTACTTATGCTTGGGTAGAACTATAAAAGACAGACGTGGCGTTATCTGCGGCACGAAATTGCAATTTCTATCTGGCTTGCAAAGCGCTCTCACTCCACTTGCGCTAGCAATTTAACTAGCTGGCTTGCAAAAATTTTTTACGGCGACAATCGAAGCTGCTGGACTACTAAGATGTTGATGAAGATGTGCATTCTTTGATTTTGGCATAGTCGATTAACCTCTCGAAATTAAAATGAAATTAAAATTTTAGCTGTCATTTGAATCCTTGGCTGATGAAGATAAGCAGCTCGTGCACTTCCTATCGGCAATCCGCCACGTAAATTAGCGCCGCAACAAATGAGGCGTGTGCGGCTGACGCGATTGTACAACTGGAGTTGTTCGGGCTTTTTGTAATATTCGTAGTCGTCCTCTGCTTTATATTATGCCGTGTGCTGCTATAGAAGATTTATGATATTGTTGGATATGTGCTAGAATATATTCAAAGGTTGCAGTCTGTGGTGAAAGCCAGAAAAATCATTGCAACGTTTAAGCGGTCGACATGATTAAGGTAAACTCGCAAAATTTCTGCAAAAGTATTCTACAGGATTGAGTAGTTTTTGGTGCTTAAATGTCAAGATTACATATTTGAAGGGCGGATCAAATCCAAGGTTACAAGTAGGAAAAAAGAATGTACTTATGAAGACAAGTGTGACAATACTCAGAATTTCATTCTCGCTAAGGTCAATATTTGATCAAGGGCTCCAACTATGTTCCACCTAGCACCTCTAGTTCATATCAGTCCAGACGCATAAATGCGCCATAGTATAAGATTCTGTTTGCTGTTTTCTATTTTAAGAATCCATGCAGACAATCAATGCGCAGCCGTCGTCGAGGCCAAAAAATTAGCGTAACGCGTCATATCAGTTTCGCGCAATCTAGAATCACGTGATTTTTTGATTAGTGACGTATGAGTTCTAATCGCTGCGGCGGATCGAAAATTGATAATCGATCGCCAGGCTGAAATTTCCAACAATAATTCAGAATTATTAAAGGACTTTTTGCGCGTTTAGAGTAAAAAAGATGTCGAGACCTGTGTATATGATTACTGGAGCGAATAGGGGAATTGGTATGTATCACCACGAGTTCATCGATCGCTATTCAATTCACTCTTCCCAAGGCTCTAATATTCAAAAGGATTTGAAATGACTAGACAATTACTTGAAAGTCAAGAGGCAGATGTGATTGCGGTTATACGTACTGCTAAAAATGCAGTACCGTTGAAGGAGTTAATTGCTTCTGCGAACGATTCGGCTGATACGTCTGTTGTTTCGAAGACGAGAGTATTACAGTTTGATGTTACTGATCCTGAATCTATTAAAGCGTGCATACCCTCTCTTGTCTTTATCTTCTTGAAGTCTATATCAATGAAGGAACTTTTCTAACGAGTACGAAATTTAGAGCCATGCAAGAACTCCAAGCCTCAGGAATTTTAAAGATCGATGTCTTAATCAACAATGCAGGGATCTTAATCAACCGCGGAACTCCAATGTCCGGATTATCAAATCTTGATTTTGCAAATATTTTAAATACGAATGTTGTTGGTCCACATAATGTTATTTCTGCTTTTATTCCAATGTTAAATGCTGTCGGCTCAAAGAAGGTTGTTGTCAATATTTCGAGTGGGTTAGGAAGCGTTGAGATGAATTCTGGAAATATGACTGGAGGTGAGTATTAATATAATTCTCGATTTCGCTGATCTATAAAGCTCTGAATGATCTGCGAGATTATATATGCTGATACCAAAACTATAGGCTATAACGTTAGCAAAGCTGCGTTGAACATGTTAACAAAGCAATACTCTCAAGAACTAGGTGCCTCCACAGGATTAACATTCGTCGCAGTAGATCCAGGTTGGGTTCAAACCGGTACGTTTCTTAAATCTTCCTCCAGAAAAAAAACTTGGAATCTTAATTAACGACTTGCCGAGTCAGATATGGGTGGAGCGCATGCGAGTTTAAAACCTTCTGAGAGTGTAGCCGCGATTCTTGATACTGTTAGCAAGATAAAGCATCGTGATAACGGAACTTTTATCAATGTGAGGAAAACCTTTTAATAGAATAGCTTCTAATTGCTTCTTTGATACTCCAATATTTGGTTGCTAATTTTATTTTGTAGCGCTTTGGAAAGAAGCTCCCGTTTTGATCTGGGAGGTTTACTGTTAACTTATTTGATTAATTTTGCGTTCGCGCGAGAGACTTTATTGAAGTTATAGTTTATTACTTGAATATATTTTATACTTTAATGACGCCGGCGCCAAATGACTTATACAAAAGAGTGACCTAAAACGCGAAAAACAAAAACAAAACACTATGAATATATAAAGAGCAGCCGCTAAGTTATAGCACATAATGGAAAATGCTCTTGAGAGCAAGCAAGACATAAATAAAACCAAATTTCGTAACACATCCAACTTAATAGTTTGCGAACGCAAAAATAAGAAGCATTGGATCATACCACAATAAAAACAGAAGAAAATGCTTAATGTAAATCGCAACAAAAATCTTGCGATAAGTTCAAATCATTATTAGCAAGTTACTCAGAATACGCTAACTTCTTGATAACTATCCCGTTTCGCAGGTCCTTCAGATTGAGTGGTTACTACTGCTGCCGTAGTGTCGAAACTAGATACAGAATTCTCAATAGCAGTTTTCGGAGTAGTACTGGCTGTAGGAACTGCAGTAAGGGATGGCCTAGTACGAGGGTCGGTAAACGGTTGCGTTGGAGTCAACGTCGGAGTTATTGTCGATTGAATCGGTTGCGGTGATTGCGGTACTGGCTGCTCGCCATCAACTTCATCGGATCTTTCGGGAGGAGTCAAGGCATTCTCGAAAGCTTCGTCATGCTTAACAGCTTCAAGTACTTCAACATCTTCTACTTCTTCTTCCTCCTTAGTTTCAGACGTCTCACCTTCCTTAGTTTCCATTTGCTTCTCAGTCATTTGCACAGGACCTTTGTCCTGCTGCAGGAATTCAGGCAACGGAATTTCTCTTTCATTGACAGATGTCTCGTCTCTAGCGCTATAATCTCTAGAATCAATAGTCACTCCTGGAAACAACTCATTTGCGAAAATCCGCTCAGATGAAGTAATCATAGTTCTTAGCATACTTTGAATCAAGCCGAATTCTGATGTCATGCCAAGGGGATTGCTATTAGGAAGCATGCACATTGAAAATACGATTGCGAGATTGACGGCATGCATTCGATTAATTTCGCCAGCTTGCGAAATACTAGAACAAGATAATGTTAGCCCCAAGGTGCCTTCGAAGCAAAAAAAAAACGTTAAAGAAGCCTACATGTACAAGTGCTCGATTAAGCGCTTGAGAAGATTGTAGTTACAACTAGGCAACTTCCTAACCGCAATAGCAAATTGAGAAATCTGATCATCTTCATTTTCAAGTTCTAAAACGACAAAAAAAGATCAGAACACCTTCATTTCAAAATGAAACAAAAAGCGATAAAAAAGGAGATAAGATCAATACATACTTGCAATAGATGTAAATATCGAAAATCTCTCAGTCGTCAAAATCGGCTCCGGTAATTCACGAAGATACATCTTCAAACACCCAGCAACGATATTAACATCAAACCAACGCTCATCTGCCATATTGACTTTTCGACCATAATCGAATTCCTTCTTAAGTGCACGAACTTCGGTTTGAGAACCGGGAACTCTGTAAATTCCAACTTCCTCAAGACCTATAAACACGTTCATTAGTGATTCTCTGTACTTGATAGAAAAAGATAGGAAAATATACCTCTATTCTCGATTTCATCCAACAGAATCTGAACAACGGACGGTACAAGCTTATTCTCTCTCGCGCACAATTCCTCAATCGGCACACCAAAGACTCTCGTCTCAGAAGGTAACTCAGATCCAACTTCTCCACCAATTAGTGGCGTCTTTCCAGCTTTCTCTAGCGCAGTAGCCCTGGCTATCGAGCAAAGCTTAACCCAGTCATCTAATTCCTCGGCATTTGTAGCTTGGAACAGATATTCAGAGCCATCATCACAAATAATCTTGAACGCGCCAATTCCTTGCATATCAGAGGGGATAATAGTAATTGCGTACGCAAGATTGATGGCCAAAACAGGTTTATTGCTTCGCGAAGAGCTTTCAGAGATAGCTGAAAATTCAGGAAGTTCCATAGCCGAAACAGATCGCTCAGGAGAAGGCGGCGCCAAAGAATTCGAGAAAGCCATAGAAATAGGACGCACGGCTCGAAATAATCCACCTAATCTATTCTTAGGCTTTCGATCTGGAAGTATGGGAGAAGCTGACTTGTTAGTGAGATAAATACTACTACCATGACGATAGGCAGATGATCCACTCGCACGAGCCAGTTCCCTAGATTGACGATCAAGCGTCTCGCGCTGGCGAACATCACGTCGGACTTTATCGAGTTCGCGCGAAACAAGAACGTGGAAAGCTTTTGGCGTCTTTGCAGAGATTTTGAATTCCTTAGCTTCTCGAGCAGCAATATCCTTAATATGCTTCTTATCAAATCTGCCATGCGATAAATCTGAAGTCATTAGAGCAGCAACAGGAGTTTCTTGAACCATCATCGCACTCTTGCGAGCAGGTTTAAGATCGACGACGTTGCTGAGGAAATTATAAATATATCGCTGCTTATCAAAATTGATCATCGACGGATTTTCGACAGCCATGTTGGGCACATAGCAAACAATTTCAAAAATTCGTTCAAATATCCATCCCATACATGGAGTTAATGGTTCAACAGAATCCGAGATTGTCGCGTTTGAATATCGGTTTAAATTCTCATCTGCAACAGGAGCCATGCTCGGAATAATTTCTTCAAGAATACCAATTGAATTGATTTCAGTGTTTCCAGTAATTTCACGGGCTGCTTGAATCCATGCTGCTGTATATGCTCGGCTCTCAGGTCGAACAAGAGCAGCTCCGGCGGCGGATTCGATTAAAGACGGCACAATCATCTCTTCTTCTCCTGAATCGGATTTATATTGATTCGGTCCACCAAATTCGATGATGCTCATGCGTCGACGGGAAATTGCAATCATGCTCAAAAGGGTCTTCATGCGATGCACGCGAGTCGAGCGCTTAATTGCCGGATCAGAAATATGAACCGCGATCCAAGAGACAAAATTCATTCTAAAAGCATAAAGCTTTTTGATTGGTTTTGGCAAAAGTGATACCATCAACTCATCATTTCGATAGCCATGCAATGTCGCACAGAAACTGAAAATATCTTGAATCATAACTTCTTCTTCAGTTGCTATCGTAAGATTTCGAGCTGAAAACATCTTGAGCGGATCAATTGTTTGCGTGGCAAAGACTTCATATACAGTAAGCCAATCGCGAAGTTTAATCTGCTTGAAAATAATTGCAACCACATCATCAACCATATCGCAAAAACTATTAATGCTATCCTGTGAAGAGTCTGGAAATCTGAATTGACCTGTTGTAGAACCTGCGGAAGGAACATATGGCCAAGGTGAAAAATCAAGCGGACGGTAAGATTTCCTGATAATTGTTTTCCGCAGTTTTCGCGACAGAGCCTCGATCGTACCCGCATATCCGCAAACTTTCTCCTTGACCTCCGCAATAAGTCTCCATTCAGCAGCCTCCTTATCGACAATCTGTAAAAACTCAATAAAGCTCTCACGCAACTGAATTTCATTCACAAGATCAGCAAAGTAATCTGTTGTCCAAATATTACACGCTTCTAGCACACCTATATGAATTTTGGCAAGAGCAATTTCATCGATTGTATCGCCTTCTTCAAGCTCGCGATCCCATTCTGGAAAGTTTGCAAGCTCTCTGGCACCCTGCTTTGCCAGAGAAATCGACGCTGCGCGCGCACCAAGAAATCTGCGGCGCAGGGCATCAAGCAAGAAACCGGGTGACGCAAAGTTCTTGTAGGTGGCAAGGAATGTAGCGGTATAAATATCCATATCCATATTCAAAGAAGCGGTGGTGCCAAATCTCTGCATATTAGGTAGATCTTCTGGAACTACAAATCCGCTGAAATCCTCGACTCCAAGTACCAAAATATCCACCAATCGCTCAAACGTAGCAGCTTTTGATACAACGCTAATAGATGTCGGCGTGTACTCCGCAAGCTGAGACTCGATATTCTGAGGCTGAAACTGTGCAGATAATCGGCGGGATCCAGAGCTCATGCGCTTCGATGGATTTTCAATAATTACGCTCGAGAGGCGTGATCCGCGTACACTTTCATCTTTGAATGACTTCAGCACGAGTTCCCGGCGCACGCGGTAGAGATTCACGCCCACATTGAGCACGTCGCGGACACCACGGACAAGAAAATTCTGGTAGGGGAAAGCCGCAACGCGATTCCGAGACGTCATATCAAGATCAGAAAAGCCGGTGATATTTATATTTCCAGAGCGTAGTGGAGGGAAGGAGATTGCACGGCGCAGCTGATGTTCAGACTCGTTCAATGCTGATTGCGATAGCGGATGCTTATCATGTGAACCGATTGAGTATTCTGCAGAACCTTTGGATCGTAAGGATGAAGTTGAGGACTTTTTATAATTGAGAAGACCTCCAGCTTCCAGGAGATCCTTTTGTGCAAATAATTTGTACGAGCTAAGAACTTCCGTGAATAGGATTGCAGAATATGAACCGTTGGATAGAGGTAGCTTCTGAGTGACGTAACTCTGAGAATAAGCACCGCCAGAAGGTTCACAGGCGATTGATATTTCCATAAGAACAAGTGGAGTAAGCGGAGGCGAGTTTTGATTGAGATTGTAGAGAGAGTAAAGGCATTCCTGGAGAGATGTAATCGGCAGCTCGATCTCCGGTAGGTCGTCAACGTTTCGAATTGAATCGTAGTAGGTAGTCCATCGCTCTAAAGATTTGCGGACACTGGCCAATTCCTCGCGAGAGATAGCGACGGATATTGAAGACTAAGCGCTGATAAGCAGCTGAAACATGTTGTAGAAACGAAATGTGACTTACCTTATTCACCTCCGCTATCTTATCAATGTAATGTACGCCAATGTCACCAAAGTACGGCACTACAGACTCTTTTCGATAGGTCCGGCCAATACCATCAGGGGTAAGGATATGCGAGCTTTCATGTCTAGATGAAGCCTCAGATGCAATCACGCGTCTATCAAGATCAACCACAACTGGTGCCCAGCCACGAGATACAATTGCAGTCAGTTCTGGAGGCACTAATGCCCACATCTCTCTCAAGCGACAGATTGCTGGAGAACAAACAAGGCTGGCGATGGCTAGCCACCCTACCATATCGCCGCGCTGCTTGAGGCTGTTTCCAAGGGCAATCCAGCGAGCAATAATATTGGCTCGCGCTATGGGGTTGTTAGACGACGATGTGAGGGGGAAGAGATGGCGGATCATGGTAGCTCCGAGGAAGTGCGGGTGCGTTGACGTAGCGACGAGCGGATTGCGGCGACAGCAGTCGTACTTGAGGCCGAAGAGGAGAGAAAAGTCATTGACAGGAGTCCAGAATCGGAAGATTCGCAGATCAAAAAGGTGGATCTGTGCTGCTAATACGTCCAAATCAAGAGTCATGAATGCGTCGACGGAGAGACCTCGTCGGAGTTCTACGTACTGAGAGTCAGCGGCGGACTTCGCAAGCGAGGATGTGAAACGCAGCATTCCCTGGAGCATACTGCGTCTTTCAGACAGCTCAAGTTTCAGTAAAGTAGTCGTGCGGGGATCGACACGCTCAAGGAGGGAGGTGAGCGTAGCGTAGATCTCATCGTCGAGGAGAAAGGATGAGAGGCGGGAGATGGTAGTGCTGAGCACTAGGGCGAGTCTTTCGGGGACTTGAGGATGCTCAATTGTGGCCAAACGGGCGATAAGAGAGTATGCCGGCACAATGTCTGTCCAGAGGGGGAGGAGAAGCAAGGCATCGGTGACGAACTCTGGATCGGGGCCGAACAGCATCTCGTGGCAGATGGCCTCAACCGAGCCGGCGAGGACGAGGCCGGAATCCGCGACGACGAGCTGCGGATGGCGCCCTGCGGTAAAATGAAGAGGCGCTAAATGAGAGAAATGGGTTAGTTGTCCGACCTGACCAGACGAAGGAGCGCTTGCGAGCATTTGCTTACTGGACACCGACGGATCATAGTCGAAAGCTCGCACGCCGATGTCAGGGCGATAGAGCAGCAGCGTTGCGTCTCTGAGCACCGCTCTCTGCAGACGCCAGTCTGGTAGGATCGCGGGCGGCAATGCTGCCTTGTTCAGCCATCCCTGCTTCGTGTCCTCGACGAGGGTCACAGTGTCATCGAAGGTCTTCCGAGAGGGCGAACGCGGGGAGCCAGCCGCGTCCTGGAAAACCGGGCTTAACGAGAGCTGATCGTCATCTCTCTTCGAGTGTTTGAACATGCGTAGCGGTCGTGTTCGGTGCTCATCCGGCGGCTCCTGTTTCGACGTCCACTTCATGGCATGCTTCATGTGTGGTCTAGTGCGAGATGCTATGTTATGAGGAGCAATTACTGTGCAGATATACAGGTATGTATACCGAGAAAGGGGCGCCGCAGGAAGGGTTAGGGCTATGCGGCCGATTCCGCCGTACCGCTCGTAGTTCCTCCTATCTCAGCGTGGGACGGCAGTAATTGTATTCTGCGCAATCTGAGCAGCGATCTACGACGTTGCTGTGTGCGGCTGTTGTTGTTGTTATTGATGCTGGCGGTGCGACGCGCGAGATGCGGACGGCGCTGTTGCAGACAGCGGTGGCTCGTGGGGAAGTGCTGCGCATACCTAATCGAGCAAGTCGTCTACACTGATTCTATTCATTTGTGGATATCTAAATCTAATCCTGCGCTGCTCGCGTTAACGTCGTCGTCCCGGCGCTTTTGGCCGTGCAAATGAATTTTTCGCCGCGCTGGGGGCTGGTCGAAGGTCGGCCTCGAGCGACGCCCGCGTAATCTCGCTGCCGTCGCTCGCCTCGATCTGCCGCACTCAGTCAGTAAGCCGAACTAGTACATAAACCAACCAACACGATACTATATAGCGAGAGAGCTTACCTTGCGGGCCACCTTCATCCCAGACAAGTTCTCCGCCTCCGTAACCACGGCCGCGCGGCACGACGCATACAGCATCCGCTCCTTGATCTTCGACTCCGTGGGGCACGTGTAAATAAAGACCAGCGCCTCCTCTGCGCCATCGTTATGCTTGAAAAGAAAGAACGTGTATCGCGGAGCCTCAACGGAGATCACCTCCGCTAGCCCGGAAGGCTCCTCGATGACCGTCCTCGTAGTCAGTTCCACGCTCTCCTTCGCGACATCGATCTCCAGAACCGCCACGTTCTCGCTCTGTAGATTGGCCAGTGCCTCTCGCACCTGTTCCGACACCGGGAAGCTGAGCCCGGCAGACACATGAGCCTTGCGTGTGGAAACTCCCGCGAACCCTTCCTTGGCCTCAATCTCAATGACCGACTTCAGCGCCCGCTCTTCTTCGGTGAGCGGTTTGCTGAGCTTCTCGTGCTCAGTGAGCTTGCGCAGTCCATCGGCGCTCAGCTCGTCCAGCTCTGACGTGAAAAATGACGAAGTAATTTTATCACCTCCGAGTTCCCTAGTTAGTGTATTACGCGTAGAGGCATACAGCATCTTATTGCGAACGGGGGCTGCGTCGGGAATGTACGAGATTAACGTGAATCCTTTGCCGTTGTCCGTACGATGGAGGATGTAAAGCGGTGAGGTCGACGTCACATCATCAATCAGCTGTGACATGTCTTCAAAGTAGTCTGCCTTGACCGGAAACTTGGGTCCGGGTTGGAGAGATTCTATTCCTATTAGCTCTCGCCCGCTGAGCCATGCTGGACTGCTTGTGCTTACCATGTTCGATCTTGATCAGGAGGGAGCGTAAGCTTTCGTCATCTGCGAACGACTTGAATGTCTGAAGCAATTCAGAAGAAGCTAGATGTACAGAAATATTTAATACAAAGATCTCAAGCGACGCAATTGAATCAGCAAACGGGATCTCACCCTTGATTCCGGATTGGTTCGACATCGCTGCGCTTTGTGGTGAGCCGGCGGCAGCGCTCCTCCGACATCAGAAAGTAATCCCGCTTCCGAGCCTCACGCTTAGTCCGCCGCGCTTCTTGCAGTTTTGTTTACTTCAAGAACAATGTCGACTCAGAATACACAGCGCGCACTCACAATAAACCGTACGAGGAATTCATTTTTCTATATATTTGTATTTATTTGCCACTGATTTCTCTTTAGAACGGATAAACGAGGCCACAAACCAGGTTCTCGCTGAGTACCATGAAATCGTCCACCTCGCGCCCGTCGCCTCCCAAGACAAGGTTGCCACAGCAACCGAAACATATCAGATAGAAGGTCATGCTGCAACAATGGTATGTGTATGTTTTTATGTCTACTTTCAATTGCTTACGACTCTTAGATACGTGCGATTGAAGATCTCCTCATGCTGTCGAGATCATTGAAAGAAGCTTGGATTCTCAGTCAGGTCACATCATCACTCGAGAGCCACCACACTTGAGACAGTCACCATTTCTCATATTTATATGAATACTTGGTCGATCAACGGCGCTTATGGAGTTTCTTTCTCGATTATACTTTGTATTTTAATAATGTATATATTCTACGCGATATCAATCTAAACGAACACGCCGTTAAATTATTTGACAAATAATGCCAATCACAGGAACTTGACCTTCAACTTCATGTCCACAATAAATATCAAACCAAGTACTATACAGAACATCAAAACCACTACTCCCAATAAATGCTGCTCCCTCTGTCTTCTCTGAGACTCGTACTCGTCTATCATCGATTTCCAGAGCTGTTCATACTGCTCCTTCTGGTCAGCGTAATTTTGTCGGAAAATATTCATCTGTGCCGATACTGTCGAGTTCAAGCTGTCGAGCATATCAATCAGCTTTGAGCTCTGCCTCTGCTCTATCTTTGTAAATACATCACGGAACATCCGACTTTGTTCTTCAATATACTGAAGAGAAAGAGAAGCATTAGCTTCGAGCAAGGTTAATCGCTTCATGATTGTCTTGTAAATGGATTCTTGCGTAGTTGGATTGGGAGCGGGAGCGGATTGTGAGGAACTCGTCGCAGATCGTTGCGATAAAGCCGAAAAATCTAAGTCATTATCATCAAGCGCATCTTCAATAACGACTTCGCTAGTAACTTCGCGTGGCTCCACACTGTTTTTCATAGTATTCTCGCGAACTTGAGCCACTACAGTCACCGGCTTGATACCCGCCAAATCAAACGGATATACTCCAGTTGAATCCCATTTGAACACACTCGAGGGTGCATCATATATCCGATCAGACATCAGTATAAAATATCTACGAATGTAAAGCTCATTCAAGGAAGGACAGATCATCAGCTCGACGGAAAAGTTTGGTATGGAGGCAACTGACATCAGAGACGATACTGGCGCAGTTGCTGGCTCTAAAGCATTCTCCTGCTTCTGCTGCTGTTGTTGCATTTGCGCTTGAGTATGTGGTTGCGGCTGTTGCTGTTGTTGTTGTTGTTGTTGTTGTTGTTGTTGTTGCTGTTGTTGCTGTTGTTGCTGTTGTTGTTGTTGCTGTTGTTGCTGTTGCTGTTGTTGCATTTGCGCTTGTGTATGTGGTTGCGGTTCTTGCTGTTGCGGCTGTTGCTTTTGCGGCTGTTGCGGCTGCTGCTGTTGATGTTGTTGATGTTGTCGTTGTTGTTGTTGATGTTGTTGTTGCTGTTGTTGTTGTTGTTGTTGTTGTTGTTGCTGTTGTTGTTGTTGTTGTTGTTGTTGTTGTTGTTGCATTTGCGCTTGAGTATGTGGTTGCGGCTGTTGCTGTTGTTGCTGTTGTTGTTGTTGAACTAGTTGTTGTTGTTGACCTAGTTGTTGTTGTTGTACTAGTTGTTGTCCCTGTTGTTGTTGTTGTTGATGTTGTTGTTGTTGTTGTTGCTGTTGTTGTTGTTGCTGTTGTTGTTGTTGCTGTTGCTGTTGTTGTTGCTGTTGTTGCATTTGCGCTTGAGTATGTGGTTGCGGCTGTTGCTGTTGTTGCTGTTGTTGTTGTTGAACTAGTTGTTGTTGTTGTACTAGTTGTTGTTCCTGCTGTTGTTGATACTGCCGCTGCTGAAAAGTCATATCCTGCTCTGATTCTTCCTCACTCTTATCGTCTTCCTCATCATCCCGTTCGTCGTCCTCCACACGATATAATTCTTCCTGATATTTATACTCTTCCATCTCAGTTGTACCATGTACGCGGATGACCGACATCGGACAATAGAATTCGTGACCCCAATGACTTAGAAATTCAATTTTCAAAAACTTTGCAAAAATCAAAGGATTCTCAATTTCGAAATTCTGAATTTCACGTATATTCGCTGCTTCGAACTCTCCGAACATTTTCCATCCGCTAGCCTTTACTGGGTATCGATCTGAAACCGAGACTTGAAACTCTCTTACCATACTCGAAAAGAATTCGTAGTTAGCAAATGCAATGCTTTCTATCCGAATATCCTGGCAAAGTTCAATGATGACAAATTTATTTGGAGCATTGCAAGGGTTAAGCATATAGCTGTCCTTATTTTCAACCAGAATCGATGATGCGCCACGCATTTCGGGATTGGTCTTTATTATTGTAGATGCACAGTCGAAAGATGCGTAATTTGACTTATTTTTGTTCTTGATTCGACCTCCGCGCTTGGCTTTGGAGTCAGTTGGCGAGCTCTCTGCAGCTGGTGCTATGTTCTCGTTTGCATGTTGATCTCTGTAATCGGCATCGGTTTCTTCACCCGATGAAGTGCTTTCAGAAGCAGATTCTGCTCCAAAAAAATTAAAGCTGAGCTCGAGATCGCCACCTAGATCATCGAGACTCTGATCGGACCCGCCAGCAGGCCGGGCACGATCTTGCGCAGCATGTTGTTTCCGAAGTTTGATTTCTTCTGCAGTCAGACCTGCCTTTTCAAGGTTCTGAGATTTCCATTCTTCAAAAGAGAGAAAATTTGAGCTGCCAAGGAATTCCTCTGAAGCTGAAGGCGAAGCGGAGGGAAATGATATTGATGAGGAGGAGGAAGATGACAATACAGATGATGAGGACTCTGACAAGGAGGTAGTTGGAAATGCCGACAGCAAGGTCTTCTTGCTTTGCATTACCGAGGTAGTACTGACACTATGAGCTGATCCTGATGTGCCAGTTCGAGTCTCACATATATCATATGTAATATACATTTGCGGCACACATATCGACTCCTGGGTAGATGCTGCAGATGCCACGTAGCTGAGCCCCCAAAAAAATATCAAAAATCGAATTAAACTCATAGACTGAGGGGTATAGAATAAATATTTGGGCGACATCTGAACATGGCCGGCGATTTCCATAAGGTCAAGTTCATATGCCTGTGAAGAATTCCGTGTAAGATCATCATGGCTACACTCAGTGGAAATAGTCATCGAGCGGACAAGCAGCGACAAGCAGTCTTTAGCCGTACAATACAGCCTATATCTTCAGCGTAATGCCACTGAATTCACAAGCGGACGGGCTATCGGCGGAAATCTTCCGGATTGAAGTGCTACGTCATACAAGACTGAAGTCGCCGCTAACTCTCAGGAACGCAACAGAAGCAGCTTACTTACATCCACTATTCTCAATATCAAATATAAACGAATAGACGTACCAATATCCAAATATCTAAAATACCGGTCCAACTGGGGCACTCTGTAAAGCAGATTTCGAGAAGAGGCGATGCGTGTTTACTGCGTAAAGCCCTAACCCCGCGCTGCCTTCATGGGCCGCCTTCACCACGAAAGGCCAGCCTGCTCTCTGCGTCCGGCTCAGCCAATTCCACGTGGATCGGGCCATTTGCCTCTATTTTTTCTATCTGTCTAGCAATATTGGCAATATTGGTACACAAGACTTGTCAAGCTAGCTATGATGGACAACAGCGGGCATAATCTGCTCTTGCGCTTCGTCAACTCGCAGCATTTCACACTCTTCCTCTGCATCTCATATCTCGCGCGGTATACGGACAACATCGGCATCCACTTCCATCTCTGTCAGAAATTGCGGACATTCCCTTATTTAGAGATTGAATTCTTCCTACCGCAGCTATGTCAGATCATCCTCACGGTACCGACTGAATCTGTTGCGCTGGAAGACTTTCTGCTGGAGATGTGCAATCGTAGCACGCATAGTGCTGTGCAGGTGTGTTTTCATTTAGTTCTCCTACATTTTGACTTGGGATGCGATTGGATATTTATTGTGAGCTCAATTGAGCATGCAAGTTGTAATCTTGCGACAGTCTTCACGAGTGACAGGCAGCACTCATCCCGCAAAGCTCCACCAAGTGAGATCATCAACATTAACTGCAATCTTATTCACAGACATTTTGGCTCCTGCAAGCTCACCTGGAAGATCTCTCTCACGACCCCGAGGCGCGCTCTTTTCAGATTTGCCGACGTGTTTACAACCGTGTCCAGTATATCTTGTTTGGCATAGGTGATCCTCCTCAGCAGAAGATCATTGCGAATCCTGTGCCAACGCTCATGCTTGCTAGCGCGGTCATGGGTGCTATTGCTGTCCCTGGAATTACCAGATTTGTTGGCCCTCTGACGATCGCGCAGGCTCGCAAGCCGCGGCTACGTGTTTTCCATCTCGCGAACACTAAGAAACCGAGACGGAAATCTGCGTCTCCACAAAATGGGTCCACAGGTTCAAATGATAAACATCTTCCGCCTCAATTGACCCGTATCGAGACTGACAACGTGAGACATAACGTCGAAGATTTAGACGACGACGAAAATGACGGAACTGCGACGCCTAATAACGGAGACGGCGATGACGAAGAAGGTTTCTACGGAGTGGATAGTGGACCTTCTCAGACGAGTGTAAACCAGGATTCTGAGGATCCTGAGATTGCTGATATGCATCCATCTGCTGCGCTTTATGGCCTTGATGCTGCTGGAATCTCGTCTTTACCCGATCTACGTCAACCGAAATTCCGGGAAGCGAAACCTCAGGCGCATCCCTCTTTATCTTCGACTTCGGTCATCACACATGGCTCATTCTATCCCAAAAAGAAAGCCGGTAATCATGTACATCCCCTCGCGACCTCGACGCTTACTATGTCTGCGAAGATTCGTATGCTTAAGTCAAATTATTTCCGGTATGAGACCGCGTTTGCCTATGCTTTACAGGCAATTTCGACGCGTCTGCGATTAGTTCCCAAACCAGCTCGGCTATCGGCCCTTCGAGCTGAAATTACGCTGCTTAATAATGAACTACCAGCTGAAGTTGATATTCCAATGATTCTTGAAACTGACACCTACCGTGCTACTCCGCGACAACATAAGATAGTCCGTATTTCTCCTACTGAAGCAACTGTTCTTAATTCCGCTGAGCGAGTGCCGTTTTTACTTATTATTGAGGTTCTAAAAAATGATGTTACTTTTGATCCGGATACGAATCGGAATCAGGATATTTTGAACAATCCGGCGGACTACCGCAGTCTGTTTGATTTTGCTTATTCCCATAACTCGCCAAATCATCTAAATCTCGCCGTTGACACGCCAGTAAGGCCACAGCCGAAAGAGAATCTTACTGAAACAGAGCTCGGAGATATTTCCGTTTCAGCCTTGGCTGATATCTCGGACGAGCAAGGAAATGATTATTCACTACCGAACGTGCCGACAACACCTATTCCGCCCCCTGATGATCCTATTCCTTCTAGTTCATCCTCCCCGCGCTCTACAGAACTCGCTTTTTCGTCTTCTCACTCAATCTCACGCGCTTCTTCAATGCCAGTTCCCAAGAATGCTTCTGAGCTTAATGATATTGCAGTACATATGCGCACAGCTGCTACTATGCTTGCTCAACTTGATCTTGCTCAGGGTCAGAGCCAATCTCATCAATTACGGCTGCCCAAGGATGAAATCCAACAGATCAAAGCACGCATTATTCAGTCCATGCAGGTCCTGGAAGAACAGGCTACGTTCGAAGATGTTGAGACTGCAATTGCAGCTCCAAGATTGAGTTCGAGTAGTATTCGGAGTATTGGTAGTAGTCGTGGGCCACCTGGAGTGAATAAAGAGGCCGGAGAGCGACGAATGGAGAACGATTTGAAGACCGGTGTGATTAAAAGTGATGAAACTGAAGTGGGATTTGGTGAAGAATGGGAGGCGAAGAAGCGACGCATCCGAGCGATGTCACCGTATGGTCATCTGCCAAATTGGGATTTAGTTTCCGTTATTGCAAAAACTGGATCAGATTTACGGCAAGAGGCTTTTGCTTGTCAGCTTATCCAGGCAATCAAGCGGATATGGGAAGATGCAGATGTTGATATTTGGGTTCGACGTATGGCAATTCTTGTCACTGGCGCTGGTTCTGGACTTGTGGAAACGATTACCAATGGTGTTAGTTTGCATTCACTTAAGAAAGCGCTTGCTTCGTCGATGCTTGGACAGTCCGACGCACCCCATAAAGGAAACAAGTTTGCATCCTTATCGGAATATTTTTTCCGTGTGTTTGGGGTTCGAGGTTCTGAGAGGTTTAAGAAGGCGCAGTCGGCTTTCATGAAATCTCTGGCTGCATATTCTTTAATCTGCTATTTGTTACAAATTAAGGATCGCCACAACGGAAATATTCTACTCGATACTGAGGGCCACATCGTCCGTATGTTATCAAAATTCGATTGCGCTTTATACGATTTATTAATTCTTTTTAGATATCGATTTCGGTTTCCTACTGTCGAATAGTCCGGGAAGTGTTGGTTTTGAAGCGGCTCCGTTTAAACTTACTCAAGAATACGTCGAGTTAATGGACGGTCCTAGCTCCGAAACCTTCGAGACCTTCCGCGCGTTGATGAAAATCGCGTTCAAGGCCCTGCGCAAAAAGGCAGACGATATCGTTCTTCTGGTAGAGATGATGCAGAAAGAATCTCCACTTCCTTGCTTCCAAAGTGGGGAAGCTACGGCCGCTTTGCTACGGCAACGATTCCATCTGCAACTCTCAGAGGCTGATGTTGATTCGTTTGTGGATAATCAATTGATTAATAAGAGCATGGGTAGCATATATACTAGGTTGTATGACCAGTATCAGCTTGTTACTCAAGGCATTTATAGTTAGTTGTGTACTATTTCAATTTCAGTTGGACGGAAGGGGTTTAAATATGAGTTAGAGAGGTACAGTTGAGGTTGCATAGATGTCTGCATTTGGATCAGGTAGCAAGGATCATTGTCTCTATTGCTCCTGGTTATCGCAGAAAAGCTACGAGTTAACGATGATTCATTTTTATGTTTCTGAAATTTTTGTTATTATTTGTCTAGTGCTTTTTTTTCTTTTGTGTAATTTTTTTACCTCTTTTTTCGAGTCTTGAATAATATGTTGGCTGATGTGCTTCTATTTCCAGAAATTCTTGTGAGATGGCAAATCCCCTTATGGACTACTTTTATCAATTTTGTGTGTACAGTTTATACAATATTTTATAATGAAAAGATAGAGTGAAAATTAAGAGGGACAGATATTTGATCGTAAAACATGTCTATACCGCAAAGCTTTCACTATTTTAATAATAGAGTTCATATATAGCACACGGTTACTTCGCATTAATCTGTGCTTATTTCGATAGGACTAACTTTTATCCCTTCCCGAGCTCTCACGACGACTTGTTCAATTTTCTTGGCTTCGTCTTGATCAATACCCCGAAGAACGAGTGTTCTCATATTTCTCCATCCTCCAGTCCACTCAAAGGACAATATAGCAGTAGAATTAAGCCACGTACAATAACTAAAATCTACCCATTTCAGACTGAAACTTGTCCGACTGATTGCGCGAAGGGTCGCCACCGGCGACGTTGGAGGATAGGTTTGCGCCGGAGCGTCAGGGAGAGAGTAAAACATTTCAGGGGGGATTGGCCAATTCGCCAATGATAGAGCAACCAGCGTCGGTTGTTGGCGTAAAATTGTAACTAAGGAAGACCATAATTTCGTAGGTGACGTGTAACTTGGATGTGATAAGGAAAGTGCCGACAAAAAAGGGAATACTCTTATTGATGGCAACGAATGCTGCCATGAAGGTGAGGGCGCTGTGCTTTGCTTTGGCGCCATGAATTTTTGTAGGAAAGTGAGACGAGAGTCGTCAATTTGGAATGTGAAATCAAGACATGTTATACGATCATTGGAGTCGTCTATATCTAAATCATCGCTATCATCGTTATCTGATGTTGGTGAGGGTTCGATTTCGTCGGCATCTTTTTCTTGGGCAAATTGCGGATCAAAGAGTAATCTAAACCCTCTCGTCCCAATCCCATTAGGACTATACAATCCCAGATAAGCAACCAAAACCATCTTCGTGGCCGGCTCGAGTTCTGGTAAATAGTAATGCAGATACTCGACATTGACTTCCCAATCGCGTACCAATCTGACAAGGCACCAGTGCTCCAAACTTCCCTCCCTAGGTAAAAGACTGGCCATGACCGATAAAGGAGCCTCCGGCAAATTTCTCTTCAAAACATTTCTCTCGATTCGAAATAATGCATATTCAGCAGCTTGTCGGTTAGACCATACTTGCGCCATATTCGATGTCGCAGCATTTACTTGCTTTCCATATACTCTCTGCTTCGTTCGACGACCAGGGATAGTTGCAAATGATCCTCTCTCTTGAGCTATCCAAGTCGCTGGTGGGGGTGGACCTGCAAACGTTCGTCGAGCTGGATGTCTCCGAGGTTGTATTGATGCCTGTGGTATGATCTCATCAGCTGGTGTCGCATTTTCCTGATGGTTTGCTGCAAGCAACTCCGTTGGTTCATCCATAGCCTCAGGATCAGCCAAATATTCCAAAAGCGATGCTGTTGCATACACCGCATTTATCTGACTAGCTGCAGCCGTGGTGATAACTGATGGACTACCGCCTCCCAGTGACAAATTATTCATTGATTGCGCAAGAGCCCGCGCACGCGACTCTTGAATGAGCTCGTTCACCGATCGGTGTTCGCGTTCTCGGTGCTGATTTTGTCGAGCAGAAGCAGTTGTATTAATTTCAGCGTAGTGCTTTGTGAGAGTATTCGAATTGGCATGGCGTTTGGGCATGGTAGACTAGATTTGATAGCCAGGTACTGGCGGCAGCGGCGGAGATGGTTGGAACCAACGAGAAAGACAAGGGAGAGGCTGGAGTACTCCACAGCTTCTATGGCCGTACTTTTTCAGTATAGATCGTAAAATACAGGCTAATCAAATCCAAAGACCGTGTATATGTGCGTGCGGAAAATGCGCATCTGTAGCTTACAGTCGATAGACTTTAGATGAGCTCGTCATTGGGACTTCACTTCCGCTCCGCGCGATTTCAATATTTATCTTGGCAAGGAGTATTAATAGTCATCTAAAGTAGTACCTGAATAATGCGGAAAATTGCTCTTTGCCATTTTTTTAGAAAATAGCAGTACTGCGACGTTCAGTTCTTTAAATACAGAAATTGTAGGGGCTAAAAATCTGCTGGCTATGTAAATCATGTGTATTCAGGTTAAAAAATATATTAGTATTTATACCTCCAAGCGGCTCTGGATTTTTTCTGAAATTCGAAGTACCGCGTCTGCCCGTCCATATAACATTAAAGATCCTATATCTTTATTTATGCGTGCTATGTGGCGTTAACAGGAAATTTCGTAATATACCTTAATTCAGCATACTGAGATTTTCAATCTGGCTTCAAGGGCATTGTATCGCACGTCGCTAGCTGGCAGAACTGAAATGTTCGGAAGCTCCAAAGGCCTATACTCGCAGATTTCCTGTCCTGCATTTCCTCGCTGTCATGTTCCTTCTTGTTTGTTCAATCATCCATCAGCTGAATTACCCTCAGGAGGGCGAAAGACTCAGAAAAGTATAGAAGAGGCAGCAGGTGCAGGAGGAGGGCAGAAACGATCTGCATCGAGCTCACCCTCACCTAAACTGATACCTAAAGCAGATGATTTATCCACTGGGGCCGCATCGAAAAGGGGAAATGATGCTTTACAATTTATGCGGAGTATATCTCCAGCGGCAATTCCTAATCCACGATCGAGTTCGAAAGCAGACGTTTTAGCTGACGACAGAACATCGACTCCATCTCAAAGTTCTAAAGAGAAACGACAACCCAGTCCTCCAAAGCATTCTGGTCAAAAAGTGCCAGATTTAAAGAAGGAAGAATGTTCAGATTTAAGAAAGCGAGAAATTGTTAAGACAAATACATTCGCTAAAGGAAATGGACCGGCAACTCCGATTGCCCAGTCTGAATCGAAATTGACGGCGGCACGCCGACCAACTTCGTCCGTCTCTCCCGCGACGGCTCCTACGCCTGAGAAAGATTCATCAACTATATTTATTTTGCCTGTCAAGCCTAATCAGCCTGCTGTTCATAGTCAACGCCTCCAGTTTACGCAGGTGATTGCCGATACTTTACGCAGACGGAATTTGACCGCTACTGCGAATTATGATGCGAGCCGAAACGAGCACCAGATAGCAACTTCTACCACATCTGCTACCTACGTTAACACCATCAAGCATTATATTATTAGTTTGAAGAAAATGAATAAGTCAGAATATGCTGAAGCTGGTAAGGAAGGGAACAATGGAGCTGGTCAACGGTCGCTTGCACAGAGAAAGCCCAACTCGGCGGATGACGTTGATGTAAAGTTGACGGATGAGGAAATCCTGGACGGATTGGAAAGATTAGCCCATTCGAAGGAGAAACTTTTATCGAGTGGATTTATGGTCGAACAGCATAGCGTTGATCAAATTTCAGCGGCTGCTGCTGCAATAAGGGCCGCTGCGGGATATGAAGTTTGCGACCGATGCACAACGCATTACAAACCTGATATACCGATGCAATCCGAATGCATCTTTCACTGGTCGAAACCATATACGAAAACCTCATCCGAAAATGTTAAGGTTAAGTTTTATCCATGCTGCAGTGAGGATGCTGGTCAGAGCAGAGGATGTAGAACAACCAACGAACATGTGTATCGTATCCGAGATACAGCGCGTCTCGCATACCAAATTCCATTCGTGGAGACAACCACGGATGGACCTGACTTCCCTCGTGCTGTATCTCTGGATTGCGAGATGGGATATTCAACCCTTGGAACCGAGCTTATACGAGTTACAGTCTTGCATTATCCTTCTCATGAAGTGCTTTATGATACTCTTGTTCAACCCATCGGACGCATTATTGATCTCAATACCCAGTTCTCTGGCGTTGAGTCCGTTGAGAAGAATCTGGATGGCACTGAAGTTCCTATGTTTGGCGCTGTTCGTCAAACATTACTTTCCAAGTATATCGGAAAGAATACGATAATGTTGGGTCATGGTCTTGAGAACGACCTTCAAGCAATGCGAATCATACATACGAGAATTGTTGATTCGTCAATTCTCTATCCTCCAGATAATCCGCGAGTCGCAGCCTTCGGCATGCGAATTAGTCTTCGCAATTTAGCTAGAAGATACTTGGATCGTGAAATTCAAGTTAGAGCTACTGGACCGAACGACAAAATTGGTCATGACAGTTCGGAGGATGCAATGGCAGCAGCAGAATTGATCACAAAAAAGATTTTGTTTGCAGCTAAGGAAAAGAAAAATTTGGAAAAACTTCTTGGTGTATAGTTCTGTACACTCTTTTTTGATTGTAAATATTGTAGTCTGGTCGGTTTGGGTTCTATTTCCCTATGCAGACATTTCTATACAGGAATGGCATATTTTTGGTACTGACATTAATAGTTTACTAGTTTGAAGTAACTAGTACTTAATCAGCAATTTTAATTCATACTCAATTTCATTGAAACAAAAAAAATATTCATCAGTTCCCCATTTTCATACGCTTAAAGCATAATCACGCAGTAGAGAAATTTTTTATCAAATTCATATTTTAGCACATCATCGCTTACTTCACTAAATCCTTTGCCTTCTCAAACAACGACTTGTGTCCAGAATGAGCCTGACTCTCTTGAACTGTACCTGCCTGCTGCGACTGGGCCATAGAAATATCGTCAGCGCGTTCACCAAAGTTATCTCCCGAAGTAGTAGATTGGCTCTTGCTGCCACGCGCACCAGCTTGAGTGCCATAAGCTCCTCCAGACTGAGTATCATAAGCACCGCCTTGCTGCTGCGTACCTTGAGCGCCATATGTATCCTTATTCGATGAGCCATAGGTACCAGTCTGGGACGGATCGGTTGAATAGGCACCAGTTGACTGGGCACCGGTGGACCGGGTGCTGTAAGCGCCGCCAGACTGACCGCCAGATTGCTCTCCAGTCGACTGAGCATTAAAGTCAGAGCCGCGAGTAGACTGAGCACCTCCGATGGCAGCTGCAGTTCCTGCGGCTGTTCCGGCAGCGAGACCAGCTTTGTCGCCAGAGTGACCAGCAGATCCAGTAGTACTCGATCTGCTCGACAAATCAGGATATTGCTCAGCTTCGGTCACCATAGATTTGACAGGACCCTGGTGCTGGTGAGTAGTGCGCATCCCAGCAGTCTCTCCAGTGGCTTGGTAACCTGCGCCTCCAATTCCACCAGACTCAAAGGTTCTCATGGCGTCATCGCCAAAGTCCTTGATTGAGCTTTGTTGCTGGGAACCGAAAGTTCCACCGCGCGATTCATCAGTGACTGAAGATCCGCCGTAACCAGCAGCGAGGCGAGTAGATCCCTGAGTATCACCGCCTCCACTGGCATACTGAGACGCGTTAAGTCCAGTTTGCTGGCGAGATCCCGTAGTGCCCTGAGTAGAAGAGACAAATCCTCGCTGACCCAAAGAACCCGAGGACGGCTTGGAGTACTGATCCAGGACGATATCATCGTAACCCTGTGATCCGGAGGTGAGATTGTCTCCACGAGTGCCTGAAGAGGCGGTCTGCTGGCCGGACTGCTGCTGGTAATCAGCTCCAGAGAGATCGTCGTCGTCGTCGTCGTAGGCACCGCTAGTGGCACCAGTAGCACCAGAAGAACGCGAATGAGGATGTTGCTGGTAGCCCGAAGTATCAGACAAACCAAAAGCGCCGGAGGAAGGAGTATCTCCAGAGCGAGAAGTCTGCTGGCCGTATCCAGTAGTGTCCGAAGTTTGCTGAGCTGAACTTAATCCAGTAGTGCCAACACTTTGTTGCTGCTCATACCCAGACGGACCGCGACCATTATCGTAATCACCTGGATGCTGAGCAGTCGACTGCTGAGTCTCGGTGCCGTAGGCTTGCCCGGAACGAGTCGAACGAGTCGATCTGGTATTGCCGTGGCCAGACTCAGACCCCGAGGTTTGCTGTTCAGACTCAGTATGCCTATGCTTCGTTAAACAAAGTACTAGATGTAAGAGAGAGAATAGAATAAAATGAAACTTACTGGCCTAAAATCTTGTTCTTGAGGTCGTTAATTGCACCAGACATATTGATAATTGAATTGAAATTGTGGGAGAAAGTTGGTATGAAAGAGATATAATCAGATCGTAGTCTGCTAGTGTAGACACTCAATTGGAATCGGGGCCATGCAGCAGTTTATATAATATAAAGAGCGCCTGCCTTCCAACATGTTCGATTGAGAGCATCCCGGCAAGATCAGTCGCAGGATCGTCCGGCGATCATAGGGCCAATGCCGAAGACGTCACAGAACGGTAATAAGGTTCGCAGTTAGAAATAGAAACTGGATCTTGATATAAGATTAAAATGCACAGAGATGGAATCAGCGATGACGTGTAGATGATTGTCTATGACAGCGTTTATGGACGAGAGTTAGGAGCAGGGCTTAGCACCTGAAATCGCCAGAAGACTCAGAAACGACCTCATCGGCATTAGCATCACTGCACCGCATGGCACAAATGGCAATTGAAAATCGTCTAATTAGTAGTCGCCAATTGCTCTATGCCTGAATCGCCACTCTCAGTCTGTAGCTATGAACCGAAGGGCCGCAGGGACAGCTCCTCCACGCGGTTTGCAGGTTCCTCGAGGGTCAGGGTGTCGCCGAGACGGAAGGTACGAGCAGATCGCTGCGATTAATGCGGTACCTGGCAATACCTGAACCTATAGATCTGGCGCGTTGATTTCATCTTAAAGGCTCGCTTCCCATCCTGCTCTGCCACTGATAGCCGTGGGCGTCACTATCGCGTCATTGGACAGCCGTAAAGACGCATATGCGAGTGGTCATTCTGCGCAGCTACAAGTTCGCCAGCGAGAGAGGCCTTGAAGTGCGGATCGTCCTGCCTGAATACTAAGATGGAATCGATGTAGTCGAGCTCGAATAGATCCCGTAGTCTTGATATTGATCTAATTCTCGTCGATCCATTGCCTGGAGCGTGAGCAGGGCCGTTCCCGCGCCGTAGAGGGCAATTCCGACAGAAGCAGCAATTCCAATTGCCAGCTGCGAGCTCGAATGTCGATCTACTTCGTCGCGGAGCTCTTTACTCTTCTTATTAAAGGCGCCGCGGATATTATTAAAACTTGATTGTCGAGCCGATCAACAAGCTATAACTCGAAAGCGATCGACGCAAACGTCGTCGGCGCTGCGCCCGAAGCTGAGCGCGTCCAATCTTTTTCCTAAATTCTTCGTATTGCACCCAATCTTCTACCTGCAGAGGTCGTCTGCTACGCATGAATATAAGTTGTGTTCATTCGGTCCTTGAGGGGGGACCTGGTTGTTAAGGGCTGCTTTCCTCGATTATGTCAGCTATTGACCCTCGCTCTGATCTACCTCCTATGCTGCCCAAGATATTTTCAGCAACGCTTGGAACCGCACAGCTGTCTTATAAATGAGCTTTATGAGAGACTGGTGTGGTTGGTAATGTCGGATAATGTGTGATTTTTCCTCTTCCGGAGATGTTTCTGTGAATCCGTCCAAGACGTTAGCATCGTCGGCCGCCGAACCGCGCAACGTCAACACAGTAGTTTTTGGGGAAGATCTGGAGTTTGATGCCTGGTACGGCTGTTCATTTTACAGTCCTGAAAATGAAAGGAAGAAATCAACCGGTCAATTGATTGAAAAGCTGTATGTATGCAACAAATGCTTCAAATACTCCACAAACGGGCCTGAGATGGGCCAGCATTTGGTGAGAACCTCTCTTGATTATGATCAACTAGTTTTGCGAATAAATACTGACTAGCTATCTTGCAGCTTTCATGTGCCTCCTTTCAAATGCCTGGTAAATTGATATATCAGTACAATCAGTTCTCAATCCGTGAGATCGATGGTGAGACAAGCAAGGTATATTTTCTTATCGTACTCCGGTTTTCTTTGATTCTGTAACTAACTTGCAGTTTAGCTGCACTGTCAATGCTTAAGCATGTTTGCAAAGCTCTTTCTGGATACAAAATCTGTATATTTTGCGGTCGAGAAATTTAAATTCTACGTCTTGATCCACCATAGCTCCTCCAAGAGCGAGCAGGCTGTCGGTTTCTTTTCCAAAGAGAAACTTTCTTGGGATGATAACAATCTTGCTTGTATTTTAATCTTTCCTCCATTTCAAGCACAAGGGCTTGGTCAAATGCTTATAGAGTTCTCATATCAATTGTCAATACTGGAGGGAACTTTGGGATCACCGGAAAAGCCACTGTCGGAGTACGGCCGCAAGAGCTACTTGCTATATTGGTGCACAGCTATTTTCCGAGCTCTACCATACTTGGAAATGACAGATTCGGGAAATGCTTCTATAGACGAAATTTCAATTATCACTGGAATAAGACAAGACGATATTGTTGACGCTCTACGAAGTATGAGTGCGATTCAGAAATGGAAGGTGGAGGGTTCGGATGAGGAACCGCGATCGATGATATCAAAGAAGAATATAGAATCTTGGGCTTCATCTAAGAAAGTGAAATTGAAGCCACTGATCGATCTGAATTATATTATCTTGTCATGAATATTCTTCTCTGCATTTAGCGTAGTAGCTATTTCATGACTACTTGAAGTGAACACTATTTATACTAAACTCTGACTGCTACAAGCGTTTTAATAAATAGAATTATATATTGTAGGATCGTATATTCCCTGCCTAATTACGACGGCGTCTCATTTGATTTAATCTAGGCTTTTTGCTGAAATCATAGACCGCAAACGAACACACATAACCCAAACCATCCTCATATAATGAGCAATCCCTGAAAAAGTCAATGATCTTATCAGTGGACTTTGTCAGGGAAAACCACAACACGAACGGCGTAATAATCATACTTAACATCTCCTGCAGAATAAGAACAATTTTCAAGCAATAGTACTTGGTAAACTCATGCTTCACTTCTTCTGTATGCAACTTTCCACTCCATTCAGCAGGAAGGAAGTGTGTAAACTCTGCAACATACCTCAAATTAGCCTCTGGATCATACACTAATCTTTCATCTTGTATCATTCCACGTGCAGCAGCCAACAATGAACCAAAAACACCAATATAAAACAGCACATTTCGTTCTGATGTGATCTCGAATCCTAAAAACACTTCAGGATCAATCAGCGACACGACAGCTAAAACAGCAGCAAATGCTCCCGCAACAACAACGACAAATCTCATGATCTGGTTAAGCATCTCTTTCGGGAACTGGTTCACATATTCAGTCGCCGGGTAACAGCTCAAATCGAGTCGCCGCCTAAACGAATGATAGAGCTCGTTGTATCCTCTGAATTTCCATTCCGCGTAGCTACTGTACTGTCTAGCACTGAATGATCCGGGGTTTTTGTGATATTCCTGCATTTGTGTTAGTACAAGGACCAATATTCAATATACGAAGAGACTGCTCACATCGAAATATTGGAAAAAATAGAGTAAAGACAAGTATATCATGAAGAATGGTGCAAATACAAGATTGAATGCGCCAGCAATCACAAATCGCCGTCGAAGAGCTTCAGAAAGCTCCTTTCGCTTGTCGTATTTCAGCATCGTCGAGTTAATCTGACCTTGATTGTTGAATACAAAATACATGATACAAAGATCCAAATTAAATTTCAAGCTTCTAGTTAGCCAGCGCTGGTTCCGACAAAATGGAAAAGGTATGCTGAAATCTAATATATCTTTGTCGATCATCGCGATGTAATAATTATCGCGTCGCATAATGCGATGTGCGATATCGCGTTCCTCCATTCTCTCCTTTGACATATGGCCCAAGTACTTACGCTGTGCTGCAGCTGACGTAAGTGGGTTATCATCTCGAAGAAGCATAATCTGCGCTGCAACGTGATGCCATGAAATAGTCTGGATGTCACTGTTATTGATTCCGAGCAAATGAATGTAGAAATCACGTATATGAAAAAGGCGAGGAAGATCAATAATATAGTCTGCCAGGCGCACAAACCAAATAAATGTTAAAACCCATAGACAAAATTTCGGAAGTCCTCCTAGTCTATTAAAAGTTAGTAGATTGAACGGGACTCTAAATCATTATCATAGAGACTTACTGAGACATGCAGTGCGGAACTTCCACTTCCGACAATCTATGACTGGAACGAATTAATGAGAAGTCGATGCACGATCCGAGATAAATCGAAAATCCAACAACAAAAGCAAATGTTGCAAGATTAATGGCTCTCACTACAAGAATGTTATATAATCCCTTGCCTGTATAGTAGTCGTAGACTTCCGTCAGAAAGATATCGAGATTTTTAACATTAGCCCATCGCCATATAGCAAGATTTCGCGCATCATTAAGTCGAAGTTGAGCAATCCTGGCAGCTTCTTGGTCTATAGAAGACGAGATTGGTGGCCTATCAGCAAATGAGTCTTCAACTCGGGACGGAGGCGGCGGAAGGCGCATCTGGCTCTCTGGAATTGAAGTTGAATTTGGGTTTTTTTGCCCTGTAGCATATGAAGATTCTAAGTTGATCCATTTCGGAAGACGAGGTAGCATATCAGCAGGTGGTGCTGGTAGATCGATTGGCACTGGTGGAGCGGGATACGAAGCACCCGGTGGCATTCCCAGCCAGGAATTTTTGTATCGGAATGACATTTCAGCCGGTGATGGATACAAGCCATCTGCATGCCGTCTATGTCGCACGGGAGCGTATGGATGCTCGTACATCAACGATAACGGTACTTCATCTTGTTCTTCGTCATTATGTGATTCAACTAACGGCACATCGGAAATGACTGTGCGATGCGCGTATTCTCGATCAAGAGGAGAGGATGTTGCTGTAGTAACAGGTGCATCATCACCAAAGCCGTTTCCGCGATCTATCATTATATCCGGCGAAGGCACGTCGTGATGATCATATTCGTTATCATCATTTTCAGCTTTAGGCGCAGAGTCGCCGAACGCAGATGGTAAGCCAGCGGAAGAGGACGCTTCGCCTGCAGAGTATTGCATGTAAGAATTGCTTCCGTTGTTACGCCCAAAATCATCAATATTCGCTTCAACATCAGGTTCCAAATAAAGATTCTCGTCTTCATATTTAAGGGCGTGGTAGATAGATCCTCGACCCAGGAATCGGGCTAGGAGATCATTGTTCTGCATCGCCATCCTTGACGGCGCGCCGTCCAAACGCTCTGTCTGGTCTCAGGTTCGCCGGCCTTCAATCAACAATATAAGACACAATACAGACCTTCCAGACTTGAGAGACGCAATCGCCTTTGTGGTTCGTTCTTGGTGTGTCACTGGCGGCTCTTACGGCCTTCTGTGATTACCCATTAGACTTGTAGCGGGGGAAGTGCGTTGGGAGTATGTACTCGAGTCACAGATCAAAGTGCGGCGTGATCACAAGCCACGTTCCGAGAACTCTATTTGGAGCAGATGTGGGTGCGCCTCTTCATAGAGCGTGTCGGTTGATATCAAACCCAGGTAATCACATCATTATAGATATAGGCGGGACTTTCCATTTTAAGCGTCTGATTTTACCTGTTAATTAATGGCGGCATTTCCCGGAACTGAAGATACCTTCCTGGCTGGGGGGGAGGGCGTTGCGAAGACACCAACATCGCTCGCTGTTTCTGGCTCGTCGCGATCGAATCTGCTGTCGCTGAAGCTCTCGGAAATTCTATCGACTTCATATGCTGATTCTAGCATACGAGATGCATTGCAACTACTGGGAGAACGGATACAGGAGAACACGCCTGAGATGAGAAGACAGTTCAGAGCGAATGTCGAAGCTGAGGTCATCGAGGCTAATGGTCAGGTTCTGGAGCAATTTTCTAAAATCGCAATGGTAAGAACAGCTCCTTGTTGTCATAAACGCGCAGTTATACTGATAATGAATTAAGCAATTGGAAGAAATAGGACATTCTATCTCAAGTATGAACTCTGTTGTAGGTAAATTGAGCGACAGTGTGGCCGAATCAAAGGCGCAGACAAAAGACCTGTTCTTGGACGAAGAGAAGCTCTCTTCTTCGAGAGATGAGATTTTAATGAAGCAGGCTATACTAGATGCAGTGAAGGCTCATTTTATCATGTCTGATAATGAAATCGAAGTTTTAACGTCATCGTCTAAGCCAATTGATTCAGCTTTCTTCGACGCCGTCAATAAGGCAAAAAAGATCTTCTCTGATTGTCAAGTTCTATTAGCCAGTGATAATCCGGTTCTTGGGTGAGTAGTTGTGGGTGAATTTCAGATTTCTTCTCTTTTTGCTAAGATTGTTTGTGATAGTGTGGAGATCATGGATAAAATGTCTAAATCATTGGATCAGGCATTTGATAAGTTATATTACTGGGTACAGCGCGAGATTCGACACCTCTCGGTTGAAGAGACGACTAATCGACAAATTATTCGGCGTTCATTAGGTCTCCTTGCAGAAAGACCCACTATGCTACAAAACTGCCTTGATGGCTTATCAGAAATCAGACAGAAAATCATCTTGCACGAGTTTTTGGAGGCACTTACAGAGGGAAATAAGCCAATTGAGTTGGCTGCCTATGATCCATTCAGATATGTTGGTGATATGCTGGCTTGGGCACATTCTGAGACTGTAAACGAAAAGGAGGTTTTGGAAATGCTCTTTGTTGCGGAAGAGACGAATATTGCTCAAGGGCTTGAAGAAGGTCTAGCAAGTGAGCCCTGGGTAGCTGAATTCGACTTGAAGAAAACAGTAGGGGAGCTCACAGATAAGAATATGCAATCAATCTGTAAGCCATTGAAGGCACGCGTTGATCAAGCACTATCTGGATATATTGAAGCTACGCTGGCATATAAAATTTACAACCTGATTGAATTTTATCATTCGATATTTTCAAGATTCTTGCCAGAAAACTCTCGGCTCCTGAGCACCCTCAAAGTGTAAGTCTTGATCACTATGCCGGAAGCGCAAGGGGCAGTTACTAACGCGATAATCAACTAGATTGGAATCCTCATCCATGAATCAATTTCATCGATCATTGCGTGAGCTTCTTCATCCAATTCAGACGGATCTTCCTGCAGTCTCTCCCGATCTTCAACCTCCACAATTTTTACATAAGCAATTAGCTCAGATGAAGACTCTAATGAGTTCCTTTGACACTTCATTTGCGGTATCGTCGGAATCCCGTGAGCACGAATTCAGCAAGATTATAGAAGAGGCCCTTGAGCCATACCTCACTTGTTGTATCTCGATGGCTGATCGCAGTAACTTAAAGCCTGCAGAGAAGGACATGTATTTGATCAACTGCTTTGATGCTGCCAAGGTGAGTGAATACTCTCATTTAAATTCTGGTGCTGAAACTTCTCTAATCGTCACGTTAGTCCGTTCTGCAATTATTTTCGTTTACAAAGGCAAAATTGGATGAGTTCTCGAAGATCATCAATAGCCATACTGGGTCATTGATTTTGATCTTCCATGAAATGTTTTTGGTAGACTCCAAACTGAAACCGACGTTGATATCGCTCGAGGAAAAGGCGCCAAATGTACGACTTATTGGATCCTTTGAACCTCGAATTTGACGGCTAACTCATACTGGTATTGCAGGTTCCTGTCAAGTCGTTAGAAATGTTCCAGGAGAGTACTATTACGCAACTCTCGATTGCGTTGGATGAGTTTCTGCCATCTGCACTTATGGACGCGCAGACTTCCTTGCAACGACTAGTCTCTCCAAGATTGGGAAATAACATTATTCAGAGCTCTGCTAAGCTCTTTGTTACCGATTTCGCCAAGGTAGAGAAGGCAATTATTGACAATATTGAATTTCCTCGTAGTGTTTTCCCTCGAACACTTGCTGAGGTCAAAGTGCTACTTGTTTTAGATTAAGCAGTAGTTTTGGGCCAGATTAGAGAACTATGTACGATATTGTGAATTTAATGAAAGCAATTGTTTACTATATGTACAAAAAGTTGTGAGCCAACTTGAGCAATTTCCTGATTTCGTAGTTGCCTAAGCGGCCGACCGAAATCATGCTAATTAAGTTACCCGGTCTCTTATTCTCCAAATTTGCAACGCTAATAGCCACACCGTCTTAATCATGCATTATCTTTTTTGAACATTATATCAGCTAAACTTCTGAATCATAAAGAGTCCCCCCGCTTGCGTTTATGAGCTGGAGATTCGCGTGACTTCCGCTTGCTGTTTGGTGAAGGTGATGCTGGAAAGCGGATCACTAGTGCTTCGCGATTAGTGGGCGACGACAATCCAATTAAGGGCGGAGATACGTCATCTTCTTGATAGATTTCATACGGAGTACGTGGAGGAGGAATGTTGATTGCGATGGACCGGCCCTGGGGAGCCGTGGTCGTCGCGGCGGCAGACACTTCCGAGGCCGAGTAAGGAAGCTCTTCCTGATACTCTGCGGTCCATGTAAAAGGCGGCGTCGAAGGAGGAGATAGCGGAGCAGACGTAAGCAGTATCATAGCCCCATCTGCAGCTTCGCGTAGATCAATCGCAGCGCTGTGCTGGCCAAAAGGGGCTTCCGACACGGCTGGAGCCATTTGCGCTTGGGTCTGAGTACGGGACGGACGCGCTTCGACTCGCGATTTCGACATCAGATCGCGCAATTGCGTAGCGGCCAGCCAGTTGCGCGCGGTAGAAAGTCTTCCGCTCGCAGGTTTAAGGTCGTTTTGGTTGGAAGAGGATGCGGAGGCCGGTTCACCGGAGCAGCATGAATCTGGCAGTAGGGCGAGGCGACGCGTGAGCCGGGAGCGCGGATGCCCATGGCCCAATTGCGTCATCGTCAGATGCCCAAGTCACGCAACGTGATTTATTCTCACGGATCACGTTGTAGGGTTATATTTACATAACCCTGCATTCAGTGCTGCGTGACTGCGTATTTTGTTAACGCCGGGTAACATGAAACTGCAGCTCCGGCACGCAGCCCACAACACATCGGCTGTCGTCGACTTCGTTGCTGGGTCTTCTGCTACGAGGACTCGTTTAGGGAAGCATCAGCAACAGCAACATTCAACATGCCGACTAGATCTACTAAGACCCGAAAACTGAGAGGACACGTTTCGGGTATGTTCCTTCTTAATGGTTATTGTTTTGTGTATTGGTTTGCGAGCGCCCATTGGCGATACGGACACAATAACGAAATTCGACTTCGATCACGCAACTAACTCGTTTCACAGCCGGACACGGTCGTGTCGGAAAGCACCGCAAGAGTCCTGGTAAGTGCTCCTTCCCCTTCATTAGTAGCTGTTTTGTCCGTCGGCAGAGACCTTCACTGAATCGAGGAATGTCGATGACTGCAAAAGATTTTGATCATACTTGGAACTGCGAAGAGAACTATCGATGGAGGGAAAGCTCGGGAATACTCAGCAAAGGATTAAATTCTGACAACTGTTTGTTATATAGGTGGACGTGGTCTTGCTGGTGGTCAGCACCATCACAGAACTAACCTCGACAAGTACCATCCTGGTTACTTCGGTAAGGTCGGTATGAGATACTTCCGCAAGCAGAAGAACCACGTATGTATCCAGACTGCTATTATTACTACTGTAAAGCGAATCCGAGACTAATAATAAATCCTGCAACAGTTCTGGAAGCCCACTCTCAACATTGAGAACCTGTGGTCTCTCGTCCCCGCTGAGGCTCGTGAGAAGTACTTATCCGAGTCGAGCGACGTCGCTCCCGTTATTGATACCTTGGCCCTTGGATACGGCAAGGTTCTCGGCAAGGGCAGACTTCCTTCCACCCCCGTCATCGTCAAAGCCCGTTATGTCTCGAAGCTCGCGGAAGAGAAGATCAAGGCTGCTGGTGGTGTTGTTGAGCTCGTTGCATAAATTGTGTTTTGAAATAGTTTGTGTTACTTTTGTATCTTGTACGATGTTTTTAGGATTTCAAAAGGTCGGTTAAACCTGAAAAGTAAATAAATTTATTGAATTAATTATCAATTTCATCTGCCGGGAGGACGTTTGTGTGTTATAATAGTAGATAGATGAGCTATTGTCAGATCCGGTTTCACCAAACATCTTTCGCAACATACGAGTTCGACACGAGCAATAAATACTACTATGTTCCATATACACCTCAATATTTATTCTATGCACATTACTCCCCATTCCATACTTCTTGCATGAAATCGCAAAGAGACACTAATTGCAAACCAGCACTCTCGCCTAACGTCATTCAAATTCCAGATAGAAAAGGATGCTCTAGGGCTTCTGCGGCCGAAAGGCGTTTGCGGAAATCAATTTCTAGACAACGTCTAAGAAGATCAAACGCTTGAACGTAGTCAGGCTCCGATGTGAAATTTTCACGTAGCTCGGCAGTCTCCTCATTATCTTCTGCTCCTCCGGTGATGGCCCACACAGCAATATCTTCAAACTGAAATGGTATTTCAGGAATAGTGGGAATTGTTGAATCAAAGATCGCGCCTAAACAGACTGTGTGTTAGCATTTGCAATTAACAAATAATGCCGTGATACATACCATGAAGTTTGGCACCTGCTGCGATCTTTGGCTTGCCAAAAATTGTCGCAATTTCAATCATAGCATCAATGTCATCGGCTGAATTGAAGAATGGGAAGCGTTTCGCTAAGAACGAAAGCATGATCACTCCCACCGACCAGATATCTATCTTTGCTGTTTGATTGAGGCATTTCAATAGAACTTCCGGAGCACGAAATCCTCGAGTTCCAGCTCGATTGGCGCGGCGGCCCGGTCTATGATCATCAGCTATAGCTTTGATAAGATGCGATACTATTAGCAGAGGTTTACCTGGTATCATTTTTCAGGTAGCCCCCAGAAGGCTGTCTGTCAGTAATATGTCTGGCAGGATCAATGTGCTTTCGGCAGGGGCAATGCTCAGGTTCTAAGACCTCGCACTAGATTGGGATTAATAAATGTGCAGTAAGAGACAGAATTAGAATCGACGCACCTCTGCTAAGCCAAAATCAACTAGGGATCCTCGCCGTTTAGTCACATCGTAAAGAAAATTTCTGCAAAATCCTGTTAATAAGTCACCAATAAGAGAGAATATTCAAAAGAAGGCATACGTTGGTTTCACATCACGATGCAAGATTCCGTTTTCATGAACATGCTCAAGAGCTGTGAAGATTGACTTCAAGTAGTACTTCCATTCAGCAATAGGCAGCTCGCGATAAAATGACTTCATAACTGTTAGAGATTATTATATCCAATTTGCATAATAAGACAGATTCGCTCACTCTGAAATCCGAATGTTTGCAGTATGGAAGAATAGCAACGACCTGATCATGGTCTCTGAATGCAGTGATCAAAGGTGCAATAGCATCACCCTTAGAGAGCGTGTGCAACAACACCAGTTCGTTAAGGATACGCTGAGGGCTGCTGGTAACGTATATCCTCTTGATTGCTACCAGCTTTTTCCTTCGTTCGTTCCCTTTGTGCTTTTTGTTTAGTGGCACTTCGATGTCCAATTCAGTTTGTCTCTTTACCGGAGAGCGGTCCAAGTCCCACGAATTGTCATACAGATGGTACTGCGTGTCCTCGGCTTTGTAGACGGTACTAAATGTACCTATGAATGGGTCAGAACAGTTCATATTAGTAGCTTGAACTAGTGGTGGTTACCTTCTCCGATCTTTCCGACGATTCTGAATCGATTTGCGACGTCTTTTAATGAGCGCGTGAATGATTCGATATCTTCTGCAAGCTGAGGATCTATCTCTTCTACTTTTTCCTCATCTTCGCTATCATTTTCATCTTCTTCGTCATCCTCTTGTTCATCTTCTTGATCAGCTACCTCAATGACTGGCACATCTCCTTCCATCTCACTCTCTGCGTCTTCTTCCGACTCTTCGTACCTAGCGTGCTTGTTGTCGGCGTCTCCGGTACTTTCGAGTGTAGTGTTTCCTGCATCTGTTCGTTCACCCAAATAAGGGTCTGTTTCTGAAAAATTCTCAATTATAATTGTAGAATCCTTTCCAGCAAGTTGGGTCGAGTGATACTCCTTGTTGGGTGCAGTCCTGCTGGATTTCTGTTGTTCGACAGAGACGCGTCGTAAGGATGCAACATCAGCCATCACCGGATAAAAACAGAGCGCGCTATTTCAAATCAGATAAAATATAAATTAGCTAACTATAATAGCTCTGTAATCGCAAGATTCTCTCTCAATCAGCATTTATAGGAGCAATAAATATCCTTCGTCGATGAGGGATCTCAGTATTGAATAGATTCCCGGTGAACTAAGGGAGAAAGTGAGGTTAGGGCTTCATCGCGTGTTCCGCCGTTGCTAAGGAAACGCGTACTAAGGTTCGACAAAAACAAACAAACCTCCACTCCGTTTACTACTCATCGCCTTTTCTACAATCTCCAGTTTCCCCATTCCACCAGCATCGAAAATTATCGACGCGCCATGGATGACTTTGACTTGTCAGAGTCTCTGACTGCGTATTTGTCGGATCCCAGTTCTCTGGTGGCTGTAGATTATATTGCCGACGACTTTGAGGATGCGCTCGACAATGTTATCGAGGACCTTGCTATGGACCCCGCTGCCATCATGCAGGGAAACAACTTTGAGACCTTGGAGTGTATTTTACTGTAGGTCTATTTTTTATTTGTGCTTATTATGACCTGATGGCTAATATCGATGCAGGAACTTCCCTTCTCTGTCGAAGAAATGCAAGGAAAAGGTTGTTGATTTAATCATTTCCGGTCTCTCGACCCAAGTAGATACCACCAATCAGTTACTCGACTGCGAAGAACATGATGCGTTACCGCAACAGAAGCTGCTTCTGGAAGTTTACGGCTTTCTTATTCAATGGACTATTGCAGTGATTGAGATTGCATTTGAACAAGGTTTGCAAGGCACATCCAAATCCAAATCGAAGAGCAAAGACTTAGGCAATAATGCTGTCGACTCTAAATTTGCAGCAGAATATTTGCAAAGTGCTTTAGAAACAATTTGCAAAGTAGAAAGAATAAAGCTGTCAAAGCTGTTTGTGACTACTTCTGAGCGCGACATGTTTATCAGTCTCTTCACTAGATCGGCTTATCTGATTCTTGAAAATGAGCAGAATGTCAAAAATGTCACTCTTAAGATGCATGTCTTTAAGCTACTTTGTATGGCCATCAAGATTCACGGACATGGGTTTGGTATGTGAAAGACCGAATTGAAATTCCTGTTAGATTTATACTAATAATCACAGCTGCTCAAACGTCGCTGGTGCAGAATTTAATGTATTACGATCATCTCTCTGAGACTGTGGCAGATTTTTTGCAAATTCTTTCAGAGCAATACGACTATTCGCAGCTCGCGGACGAGATATTACGAGAACTGAGCGGTAAAGAGTTCTCCAGCAATGACACTAAAGGTCCAAAGTCAATCTCTCTGTTTCTTGTCCGGCTGTCAGAAGTGCTCCCCCGTGTCGTCAATCAAAAGATGACATTACTAGTCAAGTATCTGGACTGTGATGTAAGCTATTCATATTTTACGTCTTAATGGCATACTCTGCTAACTCTTGCAGTCTTACACTCTGCGATGTGCCGTTATCGAGGTCTGCGGCAACCTGATCATTGATTTATCTAATCAAGAGGACGAATCAGAAACCCACAAAAGCCAAATCAGCAACTTTTTTGATATCCTCGAGGAGAGATTCTTAGATGTCAATCCGTACTGTCGTTCGAAAGTTATGCAGGTTTTTGCTAAGCTCTGCGAGTAAGTTGTACCCCTTATTTGTGCCATCATATTGTGCGCTAACAGCCACACAATAGTCTTGATATTAAATTTTCTCAGCGGAGACAGCGTGTTGCCAATTTTGCGACTCAGAGTCTTCAGGACAAATCCAGTCACGTGCGTCGTCATTCCATCAAGCTAATTTCTCGAATCCTTGCTACTCATCCATTTGCGGTTATGCATGGCGGTCAATTGAATATCAAAGAATGGCAAGAACGGTTAGATAAGGTTAACGCTGAATTGAAGGTGGCCTTACCTCCAATTGAGGAAGGTGCCGAGGTACACAATCCAGGCGACCTTTCTCAAATTGATGAAAACCTTCTTGACAATCTATCTGAGAATGGAGATGAAGAAGGCGCCAACGAGACTGTTATTCGTCAGCAATATGAGAATATGGAGCTGATCAACAAGCTGAAACTGACAAAGCAGTACTACACCGAAGCTCTTACTTATATTAAAAGTTTGCATACGGCGAGCGAAAATATCTGCTCTTTACTTTCAGCCAAAAATAAAAGCGAAGTTATTGAGGCTATGGACTTCTTCGTAGCTGCAGATGCGTACAAACTTGAACCTGCGCGAGACGGAATCCGGAAAATGTTGCACTTGATATGGACAAATGCTAACAATGATGAAGGCAAAGGTGTTCAAGTGCATGTGGTTGAATGTTATCGATCTCTGTTTTTCACTGCTCCCGAGGAATTTTCCGAAAGCGATACATGCACATTTATTGCGAGAAATTTGATCAGTTTGACATATGGAGCGTCTGCAGCAGAGCTGACTTCCCTTGAGCGTCTTCTGATTACGATGATGAAGACCAATCAGGTGCCTCAACTAGTAATTCAGAAGCTGTGGCAGGTGTATGGAGTTCAGCAGAGAGATATTTCAAGATCGCAGAGACGTGGGGCTATTATTGTTTTGGGAATGTTGGCTGCATTTGACAGCAAAATTGTCGCCCACGAACTCGAGACACTTTACCATGTCGGCTTAGGAACATACGGCAAGCAAGATTTTGTGTTGGCAAGATACACCTGTGTAGCGCTCCAGCGAATGGCTGCTGCTACTCAGAAACTACCTGACGGTCATGCCATCTTCCAGCGGCTTTGCTCGATCGTGGAGGCCTATTCTGATAATAAGGAATGGTACCCCTTGGCAGAGCAAGCTATAAATGCTATCTATAGTTTAGCTAAGAAGCCAGATCTGCTGTGTGGTAATTCAATCAAGCAGAAGACTAAAGCTGTGTTTGCTCCAGTGCCATCAAGTTCTCAGCATCCAATGTCTACCACATGTGCTTTATCCCAATTGCTATTCCTGGTTGGTCATGTTGCCAGTAAGTATTGCATTGAATATCTGAAATTTTGTAATTGCCATCTTTAACATTATTTTTGTATAGTCAGACAACTTGTTTTTTTGGAGGCTATCGAGAACGAATTCAAGCGAAGAAAGATAGCTTCAGAGAAAGGTAACTCTTCCAAAGTCTATATTGATATGTACGCAGTTTCTGACAGCTCAAATAGAGAACCCATCGCCCAATACCTCGAAAGATGAAATGGACTTGATCACTGGCACTTCAGAGGACGATTTCACGGATGCGATCAATCAAATTCGGGAGCGAGAGCTTCTATATGACAACAATGCCCTCCTTTCTCGTTTCGGCAGTCTTGTCGCCGAGATTTGCTCCGACAATCTCAAATACAACGATCCTATGCTTCAGATAATGTCGACACTTTGCATGGCTAAATTTATGTGTGTATCGGCCACATACTGTGAGGTTCATCTTCCTTTGCTGGTGACCATTCTGGAAAAATCTCGTGATCCGGTCACGCGTAGCAACATTGTTATTGCGCTTGGAGATATGGCAGTGTGTTTCAATCATATAATCGACGAGAACACCGATTTTCTGTATAGAAGATTGCACGATCCCGATTCTGCTGTTCAGCGCACGTGTCTGATGACGCTCACTTTCTTGATTCTCGCTGGGCAGGTCAAAGTCAAGGGTCAGTTGGGTGAAATGGCAAAGTGTCTGGAAGATGAGGAGAAGAGTATTGCAGATCTGGCAAAGATGTTCTTCAGTGAGCTTGCTCGCAAGGATAACGCCATTTATAACTCTTTCACGGATATCTTCAGTACTCTCACAGCAGACAGTGACTTAGATGAGGAGAACTTTAAGCGTATTCTCAAATTTCTCACTTCCTTTATTGAAAAGGAGAGACATGCGAAGCAGTTGGCAGATAAGTTGGCAGCGAGATTGCCTAAATGCGAGACTGGTAAACAGTGGAATGATGTTACATATGCGCTGTCGCTGCTTCCTCATAAGAATGAGGAGATTCAGAAGGTTATTCAAGAGGGATTTAAAGTGGTATCTTCCGCGTCTGCTTAGCAGGGAGGCTTTTGTGAGATGAATTATGATATCTGTGATGTCTGCCGGCTAGTATGCTATTTTTCTTTGTTTTTTTATCTGTAGATGTAGAATGGAATACTTGAATAATAGCCGCTATGATTTTTAATAAGTGTATCATAATACTGGTATTAAATATAACTTTATAATTAGGTAACTTAGTGATTTAGGAAAGGCCGTCTATTGTATCGTGAGCAAAACGCTTTCATGCTGCTGGCGGCTTGGCTGCGTCATGATATGTTGACTTTCAGCGGCTCATTTCCCCACGGGCTAACCAAAGCTTTCAACACATTAATCTAATATCAATGCCGTCGACCTACGATCCAGAAAGTGCTCCGAGAGATAATGGGATAGTAGACGATGAATACATTGACTACGACCTATTTACAGCTCCTGATTTCAGCGCGATTGCGTTCTGTAATGGGCTTGTGCTGGCTACGAATACTGCTACTGATCCGCATATCGACTTGAGCGCCGCGCAGCAAAGGGTGCAATTCGATCTTGAGGAGATAGAAAACCTGTTACATAAAGAGGTATGTAATAGTTGGTACGATTTAAAGTTGAAGAGAGTAGATTTGCTGACTCGGTATTGCAAAGGCTGTTGAGAACCACTCATCGCTAATAGCCCACGCTTCTAAGCTCAATGTTGTCGACTCTGTATTAACAACAGCCAAATCATCACTTGGTTCCGTCACTCAGTCATATTCACGTCTCGAGAATGAAGTTCTAAAGCCATATAATACGGCACTTCCGATTTATCGAGCTCTTACAAAAGTGCATGCGACAGCAAACTTACTACGAGCATTCACATGGTTTATATATCTAGTGAGGCAACTTAGCGGTGTACAACAACAGATAACTCAACTTTCATCGAGTATTAAAGTGAATTCTCCAACAGTCGGAGATCGATCACGAGCGAGTACACCATTATCTCAGCAGTTGAAACCGCAAATGAGCCCGGCTAATGCTGCTGAGTCGTCTCGATTGAATGTACGGGCTGCGAAGACTTACGCTGAAATGACGAGACATTTATCTAGCTTTCCAAAATTGAGAACGCTGAAGGCTGTTAATGAGATTGAAGCAGCTGTGAAAGCAAGTCGTGAATATGGTGCAGCTCCGCTGCGGTAGCTTTTTTAATTTACTTGTGTAATTGATCCTTTGGTTTTTGGTCGATAATTGTTTCATGTTCGGCACTCGCTTATTGCAAAATGTACAACTCACTCTTGATTGTATTGTATCAAATGATGATTAGATGACAAAAAATGACGCCCCAAAAGTAAACAAAACGCCCAATTGCACAATAACCAAACGTAGAACTATCTTCACTACGGCAACCAACATCCTAGCACTCCTTTTCAACATCCAAAATCCAACTACCCTCAGAATATATCAAAAACAAATTTCAAAAAATAAGAAAGCAGATGCGCGTTCAAACCCCACTTCTACCAACATACTTCAATGCCCTGTCCCCACTCCAAAAAAAAAATAAAAAAAAGAAAACAATATTAAAACCGCATCTCGCCCTCCATCCTAGATATCACCGTTTTTCGTCGCCTAGTCACGTCTTCCATGCGCACCTGCGTTCGGAAAGAGTCCGCCAGCCTAATTAATCCTTCAATGCTAATCGGATGTGAAGCCATATCTTTCATGTATGAATAAACCTCGGCAGCAGATTTCAAACTAAGCAGCTGTTTCCCAGATATGCGGAATAAGGAAAGTGCAACTCTGAAAAGATAGACTTCGCCTTCAATACACATGAAAACGTCCCACACTCTGAAGAGTACTTCAGCAGGTAAGCAATCTGTGAAGCATGATAAGAACCAGTTAAATGTGATTGCCTCGATATCAACGCCCAGATTATCGACGAGATGGTCCCAAAGTTTAGGTTGCAGCTCTCGAAGATATTGCTTGAGGACGCGTTGATCGGCCCGAGATGTGAGAAGTGGAGGGGAGTAATAACCTGCTGGGAGAATCTTCTCGATAACTGATACAAATGACCAGAATGCATCCTCTTCGGTAGCATGCGTTAATAACAGAGTTCCAGCAATCATGTTCACTGTTGATATAAAACGTAAGATGACGCACTTAAAGAAATAGCAAATTCAAATCAAACTTACTTCCTTGGCAATATCCAATATCAGGATTCCGACGACTAAATGCCAGTAACACTCGCTTAAGTTTCGGCACGCCAGGTCCCTTGCCACCAAAGAAGACGTTCGAGGGCATAGTTCGATAGAGATCAAGGTCAATCTGTGCAAGGGCTTCATCTTCAGTCTCAATTCCCATCTTACTACGATGGAATTCAAGATTAACGAGCTCCTCATACACGCCAGGAACTTTCACACTATCAGCTCCACCGCATTCAGACCAGAGTTTTGAGCGATAAACGACAGGAATGCCACCTAACACTAAAGCTTTAAACTCTTTATATCGTGTCCGGCCATTTAGCACTTTATTAGACAGTAAGAATCTTCCGTGGAATCCAAACAATTCACCAGTCTCCAACGACATCGGTGATGATGATTCAGCGGCTGAGTCGTTTATTTTCCTCAAGAATTCATCCCATCGACCCTTTTGCACACGTTGAAGAGAATCATGTAGATCAGTTAATTGAACAAGAAGAAGCTTGACAGCGTCCAATGAATCGTCATCAGTTGCTTTCCTTGATACCGTCTGGCTGAAATTAGCTGATTTTGAACCTTCCTCTTCTGACAGATGCGCCGGTTCAGGACGGTCTATAGCACCCAAATGTGAACCAGGCGAATGATCATCTCTATCAAAAAAAAATTCAAATCCACCATCAATATTCTCCAAAAAGCGGTATCCTGCAGACGATGAATTAGCTTCGGCAGGAGGAAGTACAGGGCGATGTTGCCGATCATAAATGAAACCAAATCGATCAGTGAGTAAAAATGTATCTTCCGACCGATAGTGATCTCCCCAGCTCTGAAGAAGAGTCGGTGGTTGAATATTCTGAGGAACAATATTTTCAAGCTCAACAGGTCCCCGATCTCCGCTTCCACTACCAACTCCACTAATTGCATTTGCAGAACTAGAAGAAGATGGACCTACTAAACTTGAGGCCATCAATTGATTGGATTCATCAGAAGGAGAAATGGATTCTCCGGCCTGTGGAAGCCACTCATTCTTCTGGCTGAGTCGAGATCGTACTGAACCGCGTGAACGCGATCGTGGGCGCGGCTGTTTATTGTTGCTATTGCGGAATGGAATTGGGAAAGAACTAGTATCAAACCGGGACTTGCGTGGTTGATTTTGAGGTTTTTCATCATCGTATTCATATTCGTATGTAGTAGATCGTAGATTGACTCGTTCACGAATTCCATTTGACATTCTGGCCTGAGACGCTGATTGTCTTGATGCAGGAGGAGATATTGCAATTTCAGCTCTTGTTTTACTCCGCTTAAATGCTGCAGAAAAGAGCGGACTCGATATCTCGTTTCGCGGCGAATCTTCATCGTATGATGGTGATTGCGCAGCACTCTTAAATGAACCTCCGGAACCAGTTAATTCGTCTGAACTTGACGCCCGTCCTTCTTCTTCGCCTTTCTCGTTAACCAGAATTATATCGTCTTCGTCAGTGTTGTCAGACTCTAAACCGGTCCTGATAGCAATTTCTCTTTCGGGGGCAATAACATGCTGCTTCCGGCGTGAACTGTGTTTAACAGAAACTTCGGTAACCTCTTTGAGATAATTGTTTACATTATCCCGTATAGGATTGGTGGGTGCGTCAGTAGTGATTAGTGGGGGCAACGAGCTTTCTTCAGGGAACAAAGGTACAGCAAAAGCTTTTCGAGTGCGCGCAGCAGAAGGATCAGAGTGCGTCGACATAGACGACGATGCAATCTCCTTCTCAAAAGCTTTGATTGTCGATGAAGAAGATGCCGATGTTGATGGCCCCTGCGAAAATGTTGTGGTGATGGGTGCTGTCAAGTCTCGTTCGTCGTCTGCGTCATGGTCGTCTGCTTTCCAGAAGAATGGAATACGGAATGTAGATTTTGTCTTGCGAACTTCTTTCTCAGGGAGTGGTCGTACCTCCAACCTTTCAGGGGATAGCGTTCGAGTTTTTGATAGCTTGTGAGGCATCAGTTGGGGTGGTGGCGGTGGTGGTGGGGGGGATTGAGATGCCGGCTTCTCTTCTCCATGTGGAACCTCCTTATCTGAACTTGACGACGAAGATGAATTCAACGCTTTAGTCTGAACCTTTTCCAGCTTCTCTTCCGATTTCGGTTGCGACAGAGAAGAAGCCGACCTTGAAACCGATCTTGAAAACGAACCAGACGGTTGCATTTCGTCACTACTATCACCTTGTTCTGGAGTATCTAACTCCCCATCCGCTTTCTTCAATTGCTCCAAAGTCACTCCATTCATGGCAGCAAATTCACGATCGATCGAGAGATCAATGTCTCTCAACCGATAATCTATATCAGTCTGAACACCTATACTTGATGTGGACCGCGCACGTAGCATTGCAGACAACACCCGCACCTTATCTTCCGAGGCTTTAGTCAATTTCCAAATCTTCTTGTCTCGTTCCGCTATTTCAGTAGCTAATTGTCGCACAAAATTAACTGCTCCAAATCGAGCTATCGACGCTTCCAGAACCGCGTCTGAAGCAGTAAGAAGGGCGCTAGAGCTCAGTGACAATATGCTGCCTTGGCCTTCACTGTTGTTACTTAGAACGCTCACTGCATTATCTCGAGATGAAGCCGACGATAACGATGAATCAGTTAAAGCTTCATTGGATCGCACAACATCTTGAAATATTGAATACGGAGAATCCAGAAATTCTGTCGACGAGGAAGAGGACCCGTTAAAGAGCGTCTGCTTGCCTTCGCCGTCAGCGTTGAGCTGAGAAGCGGGCTGCTGCTGCTGCTTGCCCATTGCTGCTTCCTGATACAACATCTGAGTCGGAAGTCGAATGCCAGGCCTTCAGTGGGCCATCGGTCAATCCCGGACTATAAATTTCCTGTGTCCCTTTTTGGGTTTGTTGTTTATTGCGGGAACTTGGGATTTCGCTGCACTTTGACATTAAGCCCGCAGGCGAGGGCTTGTTGAGTATCTCTCGCGTCATTTAAACCCGCTAATTATGTAAGGTATTTTAAAGTTATATTATCGGGTTAGGGCTTATTATCGAACCCCCTTATCGGCGAGGTTGCGATTTCGCTTTTCGATTTTATAAATGCAGTACCACTAGAATATTCACTCGAGCTGCTAGAAGTCAATAAGACGACTGACGGGTAGTGATAGTTGATATTTGCAAGTTGGTAGTAATTTTATTTATATAGGCACAGTAGAAGTAACGCGTTCTCATCTTCAATCTCGACATCTATTTGCAAAATTATTCCATTTCATCAATGTATCAACGCTTAAGTACCAAATTAAAGAATTCAAAATCTAACTCCCAAACAATCCCGTGGTCTAAAAAAGGAGCAACGAAAGCTGCAACAGTATACAACGAAAAAAAGCCACTCAGTTATTTCGGTAGTTAATGTATTCTTCTTCCGAGATAGCTTGATAGAATAGTATGTACGCGGTAGCCATGCCCGGCTGATCTCCAAAAAAGTTCTGCACATATTTTTCATCAACCATTTCTACCATCTCATCATCAAATAGTACCCATCCAGCTTCTTCTGTTCTAATTATCGCAACGTAGTGGCCATGGTATGGACCGCCACCTACGTGTACAACGACAGCGTACAATTCGTAAACCGAGTCTGCATCTTGTGCGCCATCCATGTCATCTATAGTGTTGCTAAATAATCGGATATGGTAAGGAAAAACGATACGATGGAGCAGCTTGACATTTCGTTGCAGATCTTCAGTAAACTTGAACCTTTTCAAATGCAGGGCTAGAATTTTTGGCAGCCGCTTGATCTTTACACGACGTTCAGCTTCTTGTAATTCACCACAGCAGTCACAGTGAAACTTATTATTCTGACATAAAAGTTCAGATGCAGAGAATTGTTGCAGACATGCAGACACGGATCTGCGCTCTTCAATATCAATCGAAAGATCTATAAATGGCTCGTCACGAGTACTCGCAGTCTCACAGGTCAGGCATTTCGTCTCACTAGATAAAACGCCTTCGAAAAGTTCCTGCATCTGCTGTCTGCCAGTAGCTGATTTTCCATTTGGTTTCAGTTTTTTATCATAGTCTGCAACAGTCTCTATTACCTCATTGAGCATAAAATTAAAGAATTCGTGCGCATCCTGATGCATAGTCGAGCGAAATAATTCATTTCTTTGCTTAAGCACTTCGATTAATTTCATAGGCGAGGCAACGCCGATTTGTGATTTGCTCTCTACAATTCCTTCAAAAAAGTCCTTTAGAGCTGTAAATAAAGATTCTTCCATGCCATACGATGTTGCCAGCGAGTGATCCATATTGACTATTGGTCCGTTAACCATGGCTTGTCTCTTCTTCTGTTCCGCTGTTTGGAGTTCATCAGCAGAAGCGCTGTTCTGCGATCCTTCTGAAGGAGTCAGATTCAATGGCCCAGTATAAGCTGGCGACCGAGAAGGAGCTTGAATAGATTGCGTAGAGGGATTTTTTTCATTTTCCTCTTTGACGACGGGCGCCGTACTTGCTCGTCGCGATGATTTCAGCATGTCAGTTGGTAGTCTAAGCGAATTAGATCTGGTCAATCGTTGACTCGCATTTGATGAACCAGGTCCCTTAGTTGCCGGAGTATCTTTCGAGCTGTTGGTGGTACTGGGAGAAGAAGATGGCATTCCGAACATGAAGTATGTGCCCATAAAAGATGATCTTTGTGTACTAGGTGTTGTTACATTCGTAGAGCTCGAGCTAGTACTTCTTTCTTTGTCGGCTATTGCGATAAATGGATGTGGTTTCTTTCCCTTGACAGTATAGCGCGGTGATCGGATAGCGGAGGAGTGTATGGGATAATTGAGCACAAACTCTCTGAATGGTCCACTGAAGAACAGGCATTGTAAGATTGAATTGCAGTAGCTAAATTTTAATAATTAGTAAGATATTTTGATTCTCGGATCATACAAGACAAAGTCGTACCATGTATTTCCAAACTAAAACAACAGAGGGAAGTGTCAGTATATTCAATAAGAAACGAGCAATTGAGAATACTGATTAAATCCATACGTTTTCTATTCCAAACAGCTTATCGCTTCCATCTAGTTTCAGTAGATCTTCTTTACTCTGAGAAGACGAGCTAGACGTTGGCGGAGTGGTCTCTCTACTTATCGACTCGTCTCGCATAGTAGTTGATGAGTTATTGCTAGCGCCGTTAAGGCGAGAATGATCAGACAAGGGAGAGGACACGTCCGCACGAGTCGAACCTGTACTCGAAAGTGATACAGAACTTATTGACGACGTAGAGTGATCATGATTGTTAGAAGGCTGTAATTATTACATCAGTATCGGGATATTCTCGAATTTGCCGAAACATGGATTGGACGCGGTTGACTTACTTCTGCTGGATTACCTGTCACCCATTTCAGAAACGACATCTTTGTTATATAAGGATCCTTGCCACTCGCAGCAGACTCGGATAGTAAAGATGAGGCACAGCACAGTCAAACGTAAATATAATCGTTGTCAGCATGTGCAATCAATAGCTGCAGCACGAAGTCGACTGCACGAAGTCGACTGTTGTGAGCTGATATTGCTGACTCGGTCCTGGGCTTGGACGGACGGCTTCACGGGCCTGTAGGAAACTGGAGGCGCCCTTTAAACAATCAATGAGCATAGAGCACGCACAGATGTTATTACAACGTCTACTCTGATGGCTGAATAATTGCGGTAGCTTATCTGAAGTTGTTCCGAGGCGGATATATCAGTGTCACAGTTTCACCGAAAATCCGGCGGGAAGTGCGGCTTCTCGGAGGGCGATTCTCGGCTGATAAACGAGTGATCATTATGAGCTCGCGATTTTCAATCGGCACTTTGCAATCACTAATTCGCTCGATATTCGATCAAATAAATTGCATTTTAGATTTTTAGATTGTGTGCATATTAAAAGAATACAGAATAGAAATTGCCCACAATTCCCCAGCTGCAAACTAAAAAATCCAATTAACACAGAACCGATGTCAATTTTGAAAGTCCCAATTACAAGTATTATGTTATATCTTCCAATTAATCCCGCGCCAAATTTTTAAATAAACAGAGAGACTCGAGTCTGGAGATTGATGTTCGAGTTCCCAACAGATTCAGAGATGCCCATGGCGTTGAGCCACTATAATGGCCGGCCGCTCACCCCAAGCAAAACAAATGACTAATTCCCAATTATTATAATCCCCATCACAACAAATTATCCCGACAAAGCGAATAGCAAAAGCGAAAACAAAAATGATAGTCAAAGACCTAATATGAACAAAGAGCATCGCGTAAATGATCCATTTTTGTCGTCGTGGTACATATCAGTTTCATCAAAGTTGACTAATTAGAAAGAGATTTTGATTTTCTGTTACATTTTAGACAAACACTGTAAAAGTAACCGGTGCTCAAACAAGAGCTTCGTTGAAGGCATTTGTGTGCTAAGGATGCTGTAGCACCCCGGGGCGTTCGAGTCCAAATTCCGGTATCCGAGGGTCTTGTTTTGGAAGAGAATCGGAACTAGAAACTCCACTTTTTGAAAGCAATGCGAGATGCGCGTCGTCAGCTATCCGCGTCAAATCCCACCGACCTATCGAAGAGACATTCTCATCTGTGGATTTGCCAAAGATGTCTGTAACAAGTACTCCATATCCTGATCGATCGCGCTTCTCACCACCATATCCGTAACCCGATGAATAATCAACATCATCGTCGCGTCGACGTGGGACCGCCACGGATAAGCTGGCGAGTCCAAAGTCGACGAGCAGGGGCTTTCCGGATAGAGCGCCGACTAAGGCATTGCTGCCGGCTCCGTGTGTTATTAAAATGACGACGGAGTCGGGAGTTGCTGGACCAGAGTAGCTTGCGATGAGGTTGGACAGACCGGCCGAGAAACGGCTATACATGGTCCGCCACCGCTCGCCGTACTCACCGGAGCGACCAAATGCCTTCAGGGGCCAAGCCAGGTCCAGGTACGGAAGGGCTCCATTAGATAGTAGCCACGATATAGAAGATGCAGCTAAGGAAGCATGCCCGTCATCGGGCGGTGGACATGAGTTGGCAAAGTAGTCTGGTGTGAGCCATTCGCCGAGGAATGAGTCCAAGCGAATCTTTATTGAAAGTGGCGAGGAGGACGCGACGAGTTGGTCAGCCACATGGCTTGCCGTCATGGCGCACCGTAGAAACGGTGAAGTGTGTATGTAGACGTTGAGGGGATGCATCGATGAGGAAGGAGACGGGAGGAAAGGAGACGATATGGACGCAGCGGAGGAGGTCGAAGAGACAGTGAGGCCAGGCGAGGACGAAAGGATGGTGCACGAATCCGAAAACGGACCGGACGGCGATTTGAGCGACGAGCACGCACTGTCGATGACGGCGGCGACCTCAGAGGCAATGGCGCATCCCAGAGCGTCTGCCTCGAGCTCACCGGAGGAGGAGATGGGTGGGTCGTACGGAGTCGGGGAGGACTCGTGCCACGAGTGGTCGACGGAGTCCCTTCGCGTGGCGTGGCGAGCAACAATAATGCGACAGGGAGCCATGAGCTAGTCTCGCGACATGGACGGAGTCGGCGATTATTGGGTATTCTAGTGGAAGTAGCTGCTGCAGGGAGGAGCAAATGGGGAAGAGTGGGAGATGAGGTGCGGACGGAGTAAGCAGTCCCGTGGGTTCGAGCTCAAAACTGCAACAGGCCATAGAACGATTTGCACGTGCAAAGGCGCTATGTCCGATGAGCCCCCATTTCTACTTTGCTGTTTACACTCTACAGCCCCGCGATCACCAATTATCAGATACAAATCCCGTATTCCTATAGCAGCAAGCAATGTCTTCTAAACGAAGGGAAATACGGGCTGACTGGGCGCATGGTCCGGTGACCCTTTGTGCTCTTAACAATGGGACTTTCACATGCTCGCGCTTGGCTGCTGCGGCTGAGTTTTATGTAATCGCTTAGTTGTCGTCTCGTTTCTGTCCCGTAATGGCGAGGGAACTCCATTTCTTTCCAAAAGAGTAATCTATCCATAACGTACAACGGAAAACTCCACCAAACCCCTCCCCCTCGCCTTCTAATTTACAATAATCAATAGCGTCATTGTATCAGAGTAGGCGCGCGGACCGGCTATATCAAGGTGCCGTTCAGCCCATTCACAGCCGACTGCCTCTCAACCTGAATAAACAAGCTCGAAGCTCCCGCCATCGATCCGCAGATGCGCTCCTCAATCTTTTGCCTAACGACAGCAGGATCTGCCTCATTCGTAATTCTCACATGAATTGCGCCCCGAATGCCTCCTTTCATAGCTGCACTTTCTTCTATCGGCCAGAATCGGGGATTAGAGTACTCAATTACCCCCGGAACTGAAAGTATATCATTCAGCGCATTGCGAAGATGATATTCATGTTCTGGAGTAAGCGAAATCAGAAGTGAGTTAGCTGATGAAAGAACTAGCGGAACTGCGGAACCAAAGATCAGAGCAGCGATGAAAAGCGATGCCAGAGGATCAAACCCGGACCAACCAAAGTATGACGTAAGCAATGTTGACACTATAACGCCCACAGATCCCAAAGTATCTGCAAGAATATGCAAAAATAATCCGTGCATGTTTTCGTTGTGCTGATGGCCTTCATTGTGGTGATCTGTGTCGTCGCGATGGTCATTGCAAGACTCAGTATTGAGTCCAGCTGCGGCCTCAGAATGATCAGCGTGATTGGACGTCTGTGGTGGTGGTGACACATTAGGATCACTTAAATCTGTCATAGAATAGCGCTTAGTATGGTCCGAATGCGAGTGATCATGCTCGTTCTTTGAATGTGAATGTGAATGCGAATGTGAGTGCGAATGTCCTAATCATCGTTAGCATGTTATCAAAAACCAACTTATAAAAGCAGATCTAACTTACCATGACCCGCATGCCCATGATTAAATGCCATAATGCCCACCAAGTTAACTACCAATCCCAAAGAACTAACAACCAACAACTCTGTTACACGCTCAATCTCCACCGGTCGAAATATCCGCTCAAGTGCCTCGACCACAATGCCAAGAGAAATACCAATAAGCAAAATACCATTAACAAATCCAGACAATGACTCAACTTTACCCAGGCCGTAAGGGAAACTTGCCGATGGAGGCCATTTTGACATGACACTGGCAAGAAGACCGACGAGTAAGGCAAGACAGTCGAGTAACATATGTATACTGTCCGAAAGCAGCCCGAGCGAATGCGATAGCAAAGAGTATAAAAACTGAACCAACATGAACGTAAAATTGAGTACAAGGAACAAAAATATACTCCGAGTGTCCGAATGAGCGAGCAAGGTCTGAACAAAAAGAATAGGTTGCTGCAACAAAGACGACAGGTTGGAAGGGGTTAAGCTCGCCCTGGGAGCCTTTTCAGAGGATCCTCCAAAAGTGGAAGATGAACGAAGCAGAGGAGATGGCATGATTGAGATTTTTGTGGAGGTCTCTGATCGGTTTAGTAGACGCCCATTGCCACGCACAGGCGTACTGTGCGAGTGTGAATGATCGGATTCGGACATTTTCTTCACGATCGCATGTATAACTGAAACGAACCAACGGCCAATTCAAAATTTCTACTAGTCAAAGTACTCTCAACCCTAAATGCTTGATAATAGAGGGCAGCAATAGAATAGTTAGACCGTTATAACTGCCATAAATGGGGAATATTTGGACACCAAGGTGTACGGCCGGTCACACTCTTAATATTCGCGACCGATGGCGAGTGCTTCCTGATCAGAGCACCTGCTATAGACAACCGTTGCCTTCTTTTCAAGAAAAGAATTAAACCGTCAATCTCCAGCTGCGAATGTACCAAAGATCGCTGCTATTGTTGGCGGAAGAGCGGCCAATTTTAAGGCAAAACCCCTTTCTCTTCCCCGACCAGGCACGAATCCGGATCCGACACGACACGTGCGCCGCTTTAACCTTAAATTGCCGTCGCGTTAATTAGTGGGCTTCGCGGTTAGCACAATCTTCTAGTTGTTTGGGATCGCTGCACACAGTTCTTTCTATCTTCGACAGGAGTATGAATACGGTTACTGGCGGCACTAGGCAAATGGAACCATCTCGATATTCGGTATGATTACAGATAAAAAAGACCTTTTCATTTTTAACTAAAAGACTTCTGCTCAGTAGGTCACGATGCGAACCACATTTTGCAGTTGCCAATACTTGTAGATAGACTCGCTACCCTTAAAGTATTAAAATATACGTATGCAGTAAATAAAAATACCATCCACAACTCAAAAAATATGGATATATAAGCAACAAATGAGGGTAATTACTCAAGCATTACTTATTCAGAAGAGATAATATCCGGCTAATCTTCACCTGGGAGGTTGGCATAAGATCGAGAAAGAAGTTCGTAGCGTCCTCCGATGTAATAAACAGAGAATAAGAGAAATATCGAAAAAGCAGGCATTAAGAATGTCAGACCATTCTGAGAAACTATCATATTAGCATACTATTCAGCTTATAGGAAATATAAATATATGCTAACCAAAAGAGACCGCCAGTCCGTTACAGGTTGTCTTCGGACTTCAGTTTCAACTTTTACGTCATCGTCATCTACATCTTCTTCAAACTGTCTTTTGTACATCTCCTGATACAGTAAGTACCCTTGATGAATATTATGTTCTCTGAGATACTCGAAAGCATCATCAGGGAGTGTAAATTCTGGGAGAAAAAATCTTGCTCTGCGATATGGAGCAAGACTGCATCCGCCAATTTGGCGTCTGTATTTCAATGGCGATTCATCTGCTTTCTGATCGTTATCCGTCTTTGGAGATAATTCAACCTCGGAAAAAGTGTGTAGAGTATCATCTTGCGGTGCCAATAAACGATCATTGCGAATGGGGTAAACAGAGGCGTCGTCGCTGCAGGTAGGAGAACATTGTGTCGTCGAACAATTGCTGATTATCAAAGATGATGACACAGCTGTCGGAGCAGTAAGCGGCACATTTCTGCTTGAAGAGTTTTTATGTAAACTTTTAAGATACTCAAAATTGTTCATAGTCGCAGCATTTTTATCATCATCAGATCTTTCGGGCATCTGAACAGTATGCCGACGTAAAGAACGCAGCTCAAACGGTATCATGCTGTTGTCTTCAGCCTTACTGGGAGATTTTGGTGAAGTGGGAGAAGATACAGAGGTATACCCTGATTTCCAAACTGGATTCGGAAATGAACTCTTGACTGGCAATACTCGAGGAGATCTAACGTCACTAGCCGGTCTGAGCTTTTTAGTAGCAGTAAGCTGAGAAAGAAATACATCCTCCAGTTTGCTAAAATCAAATCGCGAGCGTCCCTCATTCTTGGTTGCAGGTTTTCCAATACCTTTGCATGAATATAGAGCTCCTGAATTATCAGTTTGAGTATTTATAGCTGACGTTGATATAGAAGCAATACCCAAAACACCTCTCTGGACAAATTCGAGTTCACCAATACTAGTGGTTGTAAAATTGGTAGGACTTTGAGAATGAGAAACTGGCCTAGGAAGACGTGATCTGATCATTGAGTTAGAATCGCTAGTTTTATCTTTCTTCTTAGTTGCAGTAGAAAACTTTTGCGGTGAAAGATGACGTCTTGGAGTAGAGATTTTTGCTGAAGTAGCACTATTTCGATTTCCGGACGACGTCGTGCCTGTACGTTGCTTAACTGGATCAACGACTGAAGAGGCAGTTAATGAATGACTAGGCAATTTATTGTCCTTGCCCGAGCCCGGATTTCTGCGCTCCGAGCCGTGAAAGAAGGCAAGCTCAGGAACGTCCGACATTTTCCTAGCAGCAGGCAATTGTTCAAAGAGAGAACGGACTGTTGAATAACGAAACAGAAACTAAGATATAAGAAAAGGAGGGTATTTAGACAACAGAGGTCAAGAACGGTAGGTGTGACAGAACAGATCTTTGCTGGTTATAAAGGCGCGATTTTGAACCTGACCGCGAGGTTGTGGTGATTGACAAGTGAGAGCGTGGGAAGGTGACATCACGAATGGACGCGTGCGGCGAACTCATGAAAATCAGTCGCGTACTTGACCCGACCGTCCAAACAGGTCCAGCTTATTTGCTGCCATTACGTTCATGACCCTATGCCTCCCAAGAAAAGAGCCGGGACGGAGAATGGCAAGAAAGATGCTTCACCGGTGAAACGAAGAAAGAGGGCCGTTGATAGAAGACCGCTGGGGGTGTATAATCAGACTGCATCTGGTGACGACGAGAACGATGCCGACTACAAGGACCTGGACGCTCTTGCTGATAGATTGGCCCCTGATATTGATGAGGAAGACGTTCCATTGACCAAATTGAGGCGGTCGCGTTTTCAAGCGCGAGCAGTCGATGTGGATGCTATTTCAATAGAACGCAGGCCTGAGGCGGCTAGGACGGCCATAACTGGTCACTGCTACATCTCGACACTTCCCAACGAGCTGCTCCAAGAGATCCTTGATTATGTTGAACCCGAGACAGATCTTACCAAATACGAAAAGAAGATTGTGGGCGTTTACAGCACAGTTAGTCAGCGATTTCGAAAGATTGTAAGAACCTATCATGTGTTACTATCTTATATAAAATAGGCGAGCTAACGATTATTGTCCCGTTATCTTCAGTTACAACCGAAACTATTCGACTCTATTCGAATTACGCAGCTAAAAATATTATACAACTTTGCAAAAATTTTGCAGCAAGATCCGGTTATACAGTACTATCCGAGATTAGTTCGTCTAGAATTACAATGCAGTCTTGCAGAAGAATCAAATATGGTCGCATCAGCAATCGGAACAACAATCCCTCTTTGCAAGAATTTGAAAATGCTGGATATTATACTTACCGCACCTATGGGGTTTCAAGTTATCTTCCCAATACTAGCAAGAAATTTTCAAGCGCCGTCGATCGAAAGATTAGATATCGGATTAGATGTTTTCACTTCCTCGTTTATGCAATTCGTTAGTGCGTTTAAAAATCTGCAATGCCTTCATTTAAACGGCGTTAGTCTTGAGAAACTACAAATATCAGAGAAAGACAAGAAATTTGCCGTTCCGACGATTAAGACGTTGATGTTGTCTCATTGCATTGTTGGACTGGAATCTATTGAACTTCTATCAACCCTCTTACCTAACGTTGAGACCGTTTCACTATTCAGTAGTAAAGGTAGGGCAAGGCAAATGATCTTCGACTTGCAGGATTGCTACTAACACGTATTTCGTTAAGGTTTAATCACAGATTTACTTATTGCTATTAAATCAAAGTGCACCTCATTCATCAATCTTACAGTCTACCGAACTACCGACGCCGCAATCCGGCCAACCTCACGTCGACCGTTTTGCCTTCCAATCGCACTATGGACTTCTCTACGATCTATCCGTCTTTTATTCTGCTCAAACACACTTCGAGATATGCTTCCGACTAAAGAAGAATCTGGCGTTTCGGATCTTAGTAATCTTAAAGTTCTAGAGATTGCGGATTTTAATCGTGTCGCTCCAGTGCCGGATGCGGTAATGATATCAATCAGTCGCTTTGCAAGATTACTAAATCATCCAGCAAGCCACGCAACTGAGGCACCGGAAGATAAGGCTACCTCTCCAGAGCAAATGATTGCAAACGACTTCGATGCGACCATAATAGTTCGAACAACAAGAGAACCTCACGCGAAATCAGTTGATGAAATAACAAGTATTGGACAAGACGTATGTCCGTTCTTTAAACACATGCAAGCAGAAACACATTTACAAGCAACGTTGTTGACGACAGTGCAAAACGAGATCGGAAAGGGATCATGCGCTTTGGTTAGAAAAGGGCAGACTGAAAATTTTGTAGATGCCTGAATAGAGAAAAGCTGTATTGCATAACTTCGCGCGGTACAAAATATAGAGAAGGAATTGTGAAGTCGCGTCTGAAATTTTCAAAATCAAATGCGATAGATACATATCTAAGCCACCCAATTTTCAAGACAGCAATAATAAAATATCCACAAAAAATGTCTGTAACAAGCACGCACATAGAAAGTAGTAGGCGAGAAGTACTATAAACATGGTTCATAGATTCAAATTTCCAAAAATTATCAAAAAGTATCAAAGATGTATATCTTCATTCCAAAAGTCAAGAACCAAAAAAGCTCCTAAGACCGCTAACCTCCAATCATCCGAGCGTACAAGATAACACCAGAAATTAGAGACAAGCCTACTTTATCAGCTTTGAACAAATAGCAATAGCTACTTGAACCCCGGCAAAATCCTAGCAGAGCTTGTAGACCCAGAGAAGAGAGATAGATTAAATGTCAAAGTTGGCAAAATAGTTCAAGACAATCAGTCTATAACAACACCCTGTCATAAGTAATGACAAGATACAAAGAGCACAAACTTACCCGCATCAAGTTGCGAAACTCTGCTAGTAGCCGCAGCCCACCAACGACAGCTTTTTGAGATTATACAGAGATAAAACAGCCAAGAAACTCTGTTATACAAATTGTTGCTAATGAGATCGCGGCGCAGACCATGACTGGGGAGTCACGATCGCACCATGCAGATCGAAAGGACGCAATGGAGTCGAGCGACTCGCGCACGTTGCCCGCAAAAAAAGCAAGACACTACCATATCCGAGAAAAATAGAAGTGGGAGCTCAAGGACGATGGTGTTCTCCATGAACTGGGGCAAATGGGACAAATCATTATCGGTTGGAGTCCGCGACCAGTATAAAATCGGTACTTTGTGTACATCACATCGTGGTTCAGGAGCTGTCAGTCATCAGGAGCAAGCATGGTTGCCATATAGAGTAGGACCAGCAGCTAAAACCAGAAACCCATATCTCCACAGCAGTAAGTGGGCCAGTAAGAGCCAGCCGACTCTCGGAAAAGTGCACAAAAGCGAGAGTTTATACCCGCCGGGCAGGTGCGCGACTTCCTGGCATATAATAACAGACACCGTAGAGAGAACAGAGTGCTCGATTTAGCTGGCTGTACTGAATGTAAGACAAAGGAGCCATAGCTCTTAACATAAGCAGCGAGCACACGAACAGAGCAAGCATACAAGTACGGCACACCGACAAAGCAGCAGTTACTATCTATTGTACCGGCATAGTCAAGGAGTTAACCATACAAGCGCACAAAGACGACGCAAAAAAGACTCTCCAATAAGATTGACATCTGCCACAGCACAACCTGGTCGCAACAATTGCCATGAGAGAAATAGCCGTCCCAGACTAGACTCGGCAGAAAATTGAAAGTGCATTCAATCCATGGATGATACATAAGTATATCAGAACACCACGCTTACAGTCCTCGATCTGTCCTGTTGCAGGAACTCCGGGTCAGATTTCGTCATAGGGTTTTCCGTTTCACCACGAGCACGAAACGACATCTCGTCGCATACTTGCTCGATTGGGCCAACGGCCCTCAAAGCAAGCATACGCCCACCGTGCTATCAATAAAATGCTAGCGACCGCGGCAAAGAAATGTCCAGGGAGATGCTTGCCTGAGTCTACGCAGCTGACCACCGCAGGATTCTCTGGCGCGACATGCGTGCTGAGCGAGAGCTCTCGTGGTGAGGAGTTATGAGGGCGGGGAGTTCAGCGGATATTCAATACCAGAAGAAAGTCAGCTGGATGGCAAGATGTGAGAGATCGCAAGCTCGATGCGGATTGTTGAAAAGAGAACAAGAGAAGAGAGGGCGGCCGCGGGGGCGAAGAAGGCTGGGCAAGTTTCACGAGGGTAAGGGCAATTGTCTGTTTACGCGTAGCCAGTCTCACGCGCGCCTTTCGCGTCACAGCCCTAAACCGGCTCGCCGCAACGCTCAGCAGAAGCTCCGAAAGGTAGAGCTGCCAGGAACTGGATCCCGAGAGAATTAGAAATACACTGAACGCCGCCACAAGCTCGGAAAAGCAGAAACAATCGTTACGCCTTTGGCAAGTGAGCTGACTGGATAAGGTAGGACTTGCAAGTGAGATGAGCGGCTGCTCTTGTCGACTCGCGAGGGCACTCCGCACGCCTCGATAACACTCAGCATCCGTGCTAGTTCTAAAGCCGTGCCCCTCGTCTCCTCGACGCTGCCAGATAATGCTAACCAACGCTCCTTCCATAGATATAATGCTCTCGTCGTCCGCTGCTGTCGTCGCGGATCCAAAGGCGCTGCATTATCTCGGTGTGCAGCCCGACCAATCGGTTCTTGAGTCCGCGATCAGTTCCGACGACATCCTTGCCGCAGTATCTGATGGATACGACGTCCTCGCTCTTCCGATCACGAACCCGTCTTTCCGGGCTCGCATCACTAGCCTTGCGCAACCTAATACGCCTACCCTGGCGCCTTCTGTGAATATATCCCCGCCTACTCTATCGGAAGTGAACGTGCCGCCTGACTCTCCCTACACGCCACATATCTTCGGTCTCGCATCGAAATGGATCGAACTTGATTCCAGCGATCCTCGCGTATCTAACTTGTCCGCCCAGATCCTGAAACATGAAATAGCATATGCAGCATTTTGTGGTATCGGATATGTTGTGGTTCCTGGCCCAAAACGACGAAACAACGTCTCATTGTACGCCGAGGCTTTGAACTCCGCTCTGGCTACTGCCCCGTTCACCAACATTATCCTCCATCTTGCTATGGCTGAGTACATCGACGACCTGGCGACTGCTGATCCGCTGTCCACGGTAGATCAAATGTCAATTTGGGATATCTGGAACTCAATCAGGACTATCTGCGACTACCCATCGCGACTCTCAGTCGGCCTTCAAGTACCGAGTTTGTTGCCATCCCAGGCTGTTCTCGCTCGCTGGTTTGCCGAGCCGATTACGGTGCTATTTATATCAGGTACAGTATTTTTACAAAACTCTAAAGGATATCCCGTTCTTTCCAAAGCGCATCAATATTTCATGTTTAAGTTTTTGAAGTTGCGGCCGTACACTATTCTACAAGATATTCGCGAAGCAACTCAAGTCCGAACGAATCGCAAACTTGCGTCGAATGATGATGAAACAGCGTACCTGATGTATTTGCGTCATTTGCATAGTACAATGCCTCCTTTAACTGCCATCGAGAAATTTGGACAGGGTTATGAAGATTATTTACAGAATCCTTTGCAACCACTTTCGGATAATTTGGAGAGTAAGACGTATGAAGTATTTGAGAAAGATCCGGTGAAGTATGATCAGTATGAGAAAGCGATTTGTAAAGCCTTGTTGAAGTTTCAAGGTCAAGGGCTTGTGTCGGTGGCCGTAGTTGGTGCTGGCAGAGGACCACTTGTCGCTCGAGCTTTGAAGGCTGCTGAATCTACAAAAGTGCAAATTTCTACCTATGCTGTTGAAAAAAATCCTAGTGCATATATTTAGTATGATCTCCTTGATTTAACATGAACTCACGTCATTTTACTAACAGTTACGGACAGCCTTCTGCAAAGGAAACAGCAAGAATGGGGAAATGCTGTCGAAGTCGTATTTAGTGATATGCGATCGTGGAAACCGCAACACAGAATCGATATAATGATAAGTGAACTTCTTGGTAGTTTTGGAGATAATGAGTTATCCCCCGAGTGCCTTGATGGTGTTCAAAATGTGCTTAAGCGTATGTTTGTTCTTTGTTGTAAAAGGTTGTCTTCTTGTCGCTTATTTTGCCGCAGCTACCGGAATTATGATCCCACAATCATATACATCTCACTTTATACCGGCCATGTCGCCTAAGATTTTTGCGACAATCAAAGCGCAAAATAAAGAAGAGTCAAAGAATACTCCATATGTTTCACTGCTACAGGCAGTCGATCTTCTCGGTTCAGAAATTCACACGGCTTGGGAATTCAAGCACCCATGTCCGCAGCTGAAATTGCAGCCAGACCTGTCATATCAGGGATTAGATATTGAGACCGCACTTCAGAAAACGAGTATTAGTGCTGGTAGTGCGTCTGGAATCTCAAATGAGCATAATATACGACACTCAAAAGGGCGATTTTTATGTGAGAACAGAGGAGTCATGCACGGATTTGCAGGATACTTTGAGTCTATTCTGTATGATGATGTAGAACTATCTACCTGTCCTGACACAATGAATAAGAAATCCAAGGATATGATTTCTTGGTTTCCGATCTGGTTCCCACTTTCGGTATGCTATTGTTATTTACTGCTAAATTGAGAATTTGCTAATCTAATTATTATAGGAAACTCTTTATGTCCCCGACGAATCAGAGATTGAAATATCAATATGGAGAAAGACAGATAATCATAAAGTGTGGTATGAATGGTCAGTCGAGACATTTGTTACGATCCCTGGATCAGCATCAAATCGTCGTGAATCTTCTTCGTCAAGCCGAAGCTCGACTGCTTCATCGAACCGACGCGTCAGACTTTCATGCTCGAAATTACATAATGCTGGTGGGAAGTTTTCATCTATGAACTTGTGAATAAAATGTTTGAAAGATGATTTTTAATGTGAGACGACTAATATATGTTGTGGAATGACAAGCAGACTATGGTACTCGTTTCATGCTTTTGGTATGCATGAATTGTAACTATAAACAAATTTATTTTGTGCGAAATCTGTATAATTTTCTATTTTTTGATAGCTAGCGAGGATACTGCATATAGAATTTTCTATTAACTCAGCGTTGCAAGTCGATAATGTACCTAAGCGAAGACTAAACCAGGAGGAAACTTTCCCAGACAAGTACATATATAGTAAGCAGATCAAAATTTTCATTAGTAATATGTTACTTACTCTTACGTTATTTAATGTGCACCGGTTATGAAGCATCCGTGTATCTGAATAAGAGGCTCGTACCGCCCCATCCAATTTGATCTGAGAAGATAATACTGTTTTATTCCAACTATCGAATACACGATATCTTCTGATTCGATATCTACAGGTCTTTTCTGATATAAAGCTAAATGTCGAATCGAAGACCGAATGTTAGTTGGAACACAGGAAGAAATCCTTTCCCTCAAAACAGCCAATTCCAACAGCCACCAGCAGCAGGTCCTCCTCCAGAACTTCATGATCCTAATACGTTAAGTTTACCGATCGACCGAGCGCGGATACGCGGTGCAGCTATTCGACAGCCCCGTGAATTCGCATGTTTTTCGTATGACGATGAGAGAGAGTTTCATCACGACACTTCTTCGTTGGGATATCTATATTTGCTGAAAGAAGATATTGCTGCGCAGAATGGATATAATTTATCTGAAGGATTTGACAGATTTAAGAAGAGAGATGAAGGATTTGATGAGCATTTAGATGGATTACTTCTTTCTTTGATAAAGTATGAGAAAGAACATGAAGGACGCAAAACTGGAGGAGATATTGTCACTTGGAGAGGCTTGTTAACGAAGCTGATGTGCTTGCCGTTTGAGAAACAAGGAGACTCGACATTCGAACTGAATGTCACATTTTTCGATGTAAGCTAATGATCTATGTTCTCTGCAGTAAGAAGACAATGCTGACTATTGACATTTGCTGCAGGGCCAAATCTTTATTGAAGAGAGTCTGCAATACAAGAGGAGCCATCAAGAACGTGAGGATGAACGAAGGCAATTGATGTCATATTGGGGTAGGAAGTTCTGTTTTTTTGCCATTCAATGTGGCTCTATATCTAACGAATTATTTCTAGGTTACAAATTCGAGCAAATCGCGACGATTCCAAAACCGTGGGGAGAATGTACACGAGCCGAGATTGAAAAACGAACACAAAAGCAAGTAACTAATAACAATCAATATTGCTCGATAGTCAGATCTGGACTTGGAAAAATACGACTTATAGTTGCAGGCGAAGTTGACTGTGCGAAAGATTATAAACCTGATGAGCGAGATAATCCGAATAATGATCCCGCGCTGTTTGATAATCCATTGGATCATTATATTGAGCTTAAAACGAATCAAATTATTAGCCATGACCATGCAGCACGAAATTTTGAAAATAAATTACTTCGGATTTGGGCTCAGTCGTTTTTACTTGGTATTCCTAAGGCAATTGTCGGGTTCAGGACTAAAGAAGGATATTTGCAGACTTTTGAAGAATTCGAAATCCAGAAGATCCCGGCCATGATTAAGAGAAGTAATTTTTTCAATCCTAGCACATCATGGGATGGTAATGAAGCTATTGCATTTTTGGCGGCATGTTTGCAATGGATCAAGGACTCGATCCCGGCAGAAGAAAATGGTGAAGTGTGGAGAATACGATACGTTGCCAGGTCAGATTACTTATTGCTCATGAAGGCAACCGGCCAAACTACTTTCTTGCATCCTGATTTTATTGCATGGAGGAAAAAGAGTCAAAAGTAGACGGCAATCTAGAGGTGTCCGCTCTCCTTTGTATAGATATTTATGAAGATTTATATATATCAGATTTAGATTGATATTGTATACTACCGGGTTCTACGTAGTATTTGTCTACTCATCATGCTCAAAATAAGACGTAAACTCAAGTGACGATGGACGGCTTTAAATAATACTTTTAAGACTCATTTATTTTTTAGTGTATATGCACCAACCCAGCAAAACATGACATGACAATATTTTACACGACGACACCCGAGTTGCTGGCAATACGGGGCCACAAATCAGCGCATTCCTTTCCGACGGGTCCAGTGATGGCGGATCCCTTCATCTCACCCTTGGGGTTGACAATAACACCTTTCAAATACGTTAATATTTTATTCTGATGATGGAGGGAACACAATTTTAACACATACCGGCGTTGTCCTCGAAGTAAAGGTAGACACCATCTTTTCTTCTCCAGGGCTTGGATTGACGGATGATGACGGCAGGCATAACCTTCTTACGGAGCTCAGGCTTTCCCTTCTTGACAGTGGCCTATTGATCATGAATTAGTTCTAGTTGCTCTTCCTTCAATCTTTCCAATTAGACACGTCGTGAACGTACCATAACCATGTCACCAACACCACCAGCTGGAAGACGGTTCAATCGAGCACCGACACCCTTGACGGAAATAATGTAGAGGTTTCGCGCACCCGAGTTATCGGCGCAGTTAAGAATCGCACCGACGGGCAGACCGAGCTGTAGAAATAAAATTCATGTTAGATCCTTTCTTGCAATATCTTTGTGATTCTCAAACTCTTCAGCTAAATCTCTCTCCAAGTACACACAACACATTCGATCTTTCCGCAATTCTTTTCCTTTCGAGTTTGAATTTGAATAATCGCGGTGCGGTGATGTGCGTATTGATAGCTTCAAGGAAGGGGAAAACATTGTCGAATGGTGAACATACCGAGACTCTGTACTTTTGACCAGCGGCTCCTTTAAATAACAGTTAGCCATATGAATTCAGAGATAAGATACTATTTATATTTCATAACAGCGAGCAGCAGCATCATAACCTACCAGACATTTTGATTTATGATTGATTCTGTGAAGTCAAATGTCGAGATTGGACGGGCTAAGGCTAAGCTCAAACTCCCGCCCGGTCTCGCAGAGTGTGCGCTGGGAGTTGGCCTGCTCACAGCAAGGCGTGACTGCGTTTCTTAGTTAGCCCTACTTTAATCGTAGGGTTACTCTTCACATAAGAATAAGGTCTTTCTAAGCTACCCCTGAACCTAATTTGCTATAGTCTGACCCGTGTGATTGACCTTGTAGTTCGTATTGTGGGCCATGCACGACCAAGTCATCTACTACTACTCCGCCTATTGTTATCATATAAACCTGGTTGAAAGCCAACCAGCTAGACTATCAGTTAGCAAGCAACCTAGACTTTGAAACAACGTCTCTGCAATTGATGTTATTTCGTCATCGACATGGATACAATTATGAACTACCACTATCGACACCGCTAGTTAGTCATTGCAATGTCCCAATACCGCGGTGGGGAATTATATCTGATTTTGATGCAGCTAGAAGGCCTAATGGTGATGATGGCGATCCTACTAAGCACTAATATTCAAACGCATTCGCATAATCCCACTCTTACAAGTGATTTGAAACCATCACTACACAAGATCCTAACGTAGTCATATCGTATAACAATCAAAGGTATCTAGCCCGTAAACTTACAATTATACACTCGTCGTCGTTCTATTCAGCCCGGCCATAAGGATATATCATTCCTACAAGCTCAGCGCAATGTTCCTAGTTAAGTTTACTTTAGATTTCTAAGTTCTAATTTACAATCTGCGAACTTCTGACACCGCAATCTTATGCAACAAAAGTCGCTATCGCAGTCGTCGCCTGGGCTTTAGGTGCATCTTCATCATCCAAATCCATCATATCATCGTCATCTTTGTAATTGCGAATATCGCGTCTTTCACCTTCACCTTCATCCTCACTGTCACTGAGTTCACCATCTTTCTGAATATGCTCATCCCAGGCATCTTGAGTACCGCCTCTCATTTCCTTAGCTTCTTCCGTATCTTCCTCAGGTTCTTCCTCAGGTACATCCCTCGGCACATCAGTCATTTGGACACTAGGAGCAAACTTTGTGCGGGACAAATTCTCGAGAACAGTTTGTAGAATGCGGTTAAGATACTCGTCGCTATTAGCATTCTGCATATTTGATGGACGAACTTCGAGCTGATAATCAGGGCCGTAGTATTCGTAGTAGTCGTTGTAAGGAATTTCTATTAGAAGTCAGAATTGAATGATAATCGCGCGCAGAGAAATGCATAGACATACCAGGGCCGACGGCCTGTCCGACCAATAATCCAGTCTCATAAGTCCATGTGCGCGCAACATTACGCATAGTGTAACCACCACCTCCAACAACCAAAGTCGGCAATCCAAAGCTCTTAACAAAGTTAACGCAATTGGCATGTCCCTGCATGCTCAAATTGAAGCAACCAAGACGATCACCAGAAAGTGAATCGCCACCACACTGAAGAACGACGGCAGTCGGCTGATACCACTCCATGATTGCAGTGATTGTAGGCTGAAAAACAGACTTGTATGTGATATCGTCTATGCCATCTCTTAGGGGGAAGTTGACGGCGTAGTCTTTGCCTTTGCCGATACCGGTGTCGCGTAGCTCGCCAGTACCGGGGAAGTATTCACCGTATTTGTGGAAACTGCAAGTCATTACACGATCGGTAGTGTAGAAAGCCTCTTCGACACCATCACCATGATGCACATCGATATCGATGTATACAACACGCGGGTGATATCTAAGAAGTTCGAGAATACCGAGAACAATATCTAGATAGAAGTCAGCACAAGCTCTGCCTACACAATAAAATCAAGAAAGCTCTACCATTAACATAGCAAAAGCCACTAGCTTCACTCTTTTTTGCGTGATGTAAACCACCGGCCCAGTTGATAGCAATGTCGCATTTCCCTCGATTAAGCCGGGCAGCTCCCTCTATTCGCAAACTCGTTAGTCGAGATCGCACAGTTAACACTAAGTAAACCAGGAAGATACTAACCCATACTACCACCACCACTGATACTGCAAAACTCAAATAAACCATCAAATACCGGGCAATCGTCACCAACGTTGAACTTAACTTGCTCTTTTGCAAACATATCCATGTTGTCCGGGGTCACTCGAGATAAAAAGTCCACGTATTCATCGGTATGGAATTGGCACATTTCAGGTTTAGTAGCCGGCTTAGCACGCTAGATGTACAAGTAAATCCAGAGTTAGACAACGTAAATAAACAGCAGAATGTGTAAGAGAATCACATACGTAGATTTCCATCTTCTTGTAAAGCCCATAGTTCATTACTAAACTGTGCGCCATTCTTATTCTGTGAGGCTTCATCGGATGGCCGGCGCCATAAGCATAATTTCCAACATCGGCTGGTCATAGATTAGAATACTAACGGTAAAGAGACAGGAGTGAGGCAGTACTGCCATACGATTCGAATGTGAGGGGCTAGGTCACCTCCCACCTTACCGGGGACAAATCCACAGTCGAAACTTCAGGAGAGGGATACATACAATCATAAAAGTAAGCAACACCTATACAGCAAGCATCATTAGCAAAATGCAGTCTCGCGCAGAGTACGATAAAGGGACTCCACTTACGCTGCTTGTTAGTTGGGTTCGAGAGGTTTATCGGCTCCAGAACTCGAGCGGGATATGCCATGGTGGTAAGATTCGATCTCTTGCCGTGATCGGCCCTTTGAATCAAGTGCACAATGTAAAATAATGCAGTATGAAGGCGAATCTCTTTAGTTCTGAAAGAAAGAAAGAAGAAAGACTGGGAGACGGTTAGGTGAAAGATCGCTCGAGGCTGGTGCTATTTCCCTGGATTGGATTGACACTCAGCGCAGCGGTAGGCTCCGCATAACCTAACCCTAGATCCAATTGTTCATGGAGCCGGCTCACCCCGAATTGGAAATTACAAGAGTGGGGTGCGTGTGGCTCCAGATTAGAGAAACAACATGTAGTTAACGATCTGCTATTATCATACCCAGCTCTAGCGGCATTTGTTTGGTTTCTTGCAACATATTATTGTCTGCTGATTCTAGATACGAAAGTAAGTATTTTCTGGTGCAATTGTGCCTCTGAACTAAGCTTGACTTAACCAGTCGAACAGAAATGCCGTCATCTACCATCGATAGTCCGGTGCGGTATTGCTACTCTGCACCCGGGAAGGCTCTATTCGCCGGTGGATATCTCGTCCTATACCCCGAGAACTCATCATTTGTAACCGCACTGTCAGCGCGCATATATGCAATAACCTCGCCGTCGCCTTCGCTAGACTCAGAATTGCCCACAGTCACTGTACTTAGCCCACAGTTCCAAGCAGGTGAATGGAGTTACACGTTAAGCAAGTCTGAAGCCTCTGGATTTATGACCGTTTCTGCACTTGTACCTTCGCGAAAGAACCCGTTTGTTCAAGCTGCGATCACGACTGTTTTGAACTATCTGTCGGCGTCTGGTTCATTGCCAACTCCTGTTCCTTCACTTATAATCAACATCTTATCTGATAACGCGTACCACTCTCAACCCTGCGATGACGTTCCACGGTTTAACAAGCACACTCAACCAATTTCCTCTGTTCCCAAAACCGGACTTGGATCTTCTGCCGCTTTGACTACTACCCTCACTGCTGGTCTGTTGGCATTTTATGGCGATTTTACTGGAAAAGTGCTTGAATCAAAGAGCTTATTGCATAATTTAGCGCAGGTGGCTCATTGTACTGCGCAAGGCAAAGTCGGATCAGGCTTTGATGTTGCATGTGCTGTATACGGATCAATTGTGTATCGTCGATTTTTGCCTTCAATAATCTCTGCTATTCCTAGCGTACCACTTGGATTGGGAGAGAGTAAAGAGAAGGAATATTTAACTACGTTAATGACAACGATAGATTCTGACTGGAATGTAGGTACAGGGGCGTGTACTATTCCTCCCCGACTGAGGTTGCTTATGGGTGACGTTTCTGGTGGATCAGAGACGCCGGCTATGGTTCAGTTGGTACAGAAATGGCGGAAAGAAGGTGGAGCGGAAGCAGAGTTGACTTGGGCATCGCTAGGGAAAGCTAATCAGTCTCTTATCGCTGCCATGATTGATTTAGAAAAGGAGTCTGAGCAGAATCCAGATGAATATAATGCATTCCTAGATGAGATCTCGACTTCTGGTGTTGGTGCTATGGGAATCAAAGCTCTCGGAGAGAGCAGCGACGGAAAGATTGGAGCATTGTTTCAACACGCAGTCGACTCGATAGCTGATATCCGATTACATTTACGAGCAATGACGGCAGGTTCTGGTGCACAAATTGAGCCAATTGAGCAAACAGGATTGTTAGATTCGTGTAACAAGTTACCTGGTGTTTTAGGTGGTGTAGTTCCTGGCGCGGGAGGTTCCGATGCTATTTGCTTGCTTGTCGCAGAGTCTACGGTCGATATTGTAGTTGGTGCTCAGGGTCAATCTTTTGCAAATGTGAAATGGCTAGAGTTGCGAGAAGAATCTGTTGGGGTGCGTGAAGAGGAAATCTCGAGTGTTGAAAAGTATTTGTAGTTAACATAGCTCGTCGTCGAGAAGGTTTTAGCAGTGACGAGTTCTTGGCATTTAATTTATAATCATAATATATATATACTTACATATAATACGATTGAGGAACCGTCTAACAATTTTAATATTGAACTTCCATCTCACTCTGGCCTCCTGGGTTTATGTACAATTTCATGCGCCGCTATTTTATGTCTTTGCTGGTTTTTTGACACCATATCTTGACCGGGAAGACGTTCTGTTCGCAACACCACCAAGATCACGACCACCTAAAATAGCACATATTTGCACGTTAGAGTCTATAGCCATTTTAAACAAGAAGATATACCAACCTCTGACTAAATGGTATTTCACACCGGGCAAATCCTGAACTCGACCACCTCGAACAGCAACGACAGAATGCTCCTGGACCTAAACCATAGAATCTCAATGTAAGTATTTCATTCCAATTTTTTTCTTGCGACAGAACAAAACAGGAGTCTCCGGCATACGTTGTGGCCCTCTCCAGGGATATAGCCATAAACCATCTTTCCATTCGAAAGCTTCACTCTGGCAACTTTCCGCTGCGCAGAGTTAGGTTTCTTAGGTTTCATTGTAGCGACTCGAGTAATAACACCTCTCCGCTGAGGACATTTTTCTAAATCAGGAGATTCGGAAGCATTTCGATTTCCATGCTTGGGTTTTCGACATCCGCGGATGACTTGTCGGATTGTGGCATGGGCGGGTTGACTTGATGAGAATTGTCGGAGCAGCAAAGACGAGGGTGTGAAGTAGAGAGAACAAGGGGTGAATTGGAGAGTTCGAGGAGCAAAAACCGAGTATCGAAAGTATAATAATGACTGAGAGGCAAAGAACTGCCGCAGAATAGGAAACATTGTTGTCGCGGTGGTTGACAATTAATCGTCTGCTGAATGTACTGTAATTGTCGTTCAAAATTGTCGTGATCTATCTCGAGGAAGTTTGTGCGCCCGTGCCCTTATGGTACAACACCCTTGTAAGCGCTCACTTGAGCGAGTCCGATGAACTTTATTTATATTTATAAACCAGATGCTGCTGTGGCGTGCGAATTAAATTGGTATCTTTTTTAGTTATGCGAACAAGCAAAATAGAATTGTTCGTTCGCAAATAGAAGCCGTAGATAGCTGTAAACAGCAATCAATCGAGCTCATATCCGGTTGTGCTTCAGGGCACACCGATTTGGTCCGGTGAAACGAGGCGTGAGCTCAGATTACGCGTTGCTCGACGCAAGCGCTGGAAAACCCTTGCTTCCAGTGACGAGCAGTCGCCCAAGCAGAAAAACCGAGAGCGCCCCTGGACTCGCACTCAAAACCTATCCTTTCACATCCGTCAACTTGCTCTGTATCTAAGCAATTGTGCTGCTAGGAGGACTATTTCTTTTCTGTCGCCTTCTGCTAATAATAGCTGCTTTGTGCTCAAGTGATGCCGCGATCACCTACCTTCCGCATCCTGCGGCTTACCGCAATCGCCCTCGTCTTGGGCTTCCTCGTCTTCAAGCTCTCGAACCCTTCCAACATCAATGCCCTATCGCAGGCCGCTGGATATAAAAGCAGTGCATCTGAACCCGCTGTCGTGCCTGAGAAGGAGAAGGTAGAAGAAAAGAAGCCATCGGAGGAGAAGAAGGAGAAACCTGAGGAGAAGAAAGTCTCTGCGGCCAAGGAAGATGCTCCAGCGACAAAGGAAACAAAGGAACCTGAGCAATCGCAAGAAAAGACTCCTGCTCCTGCTCCATTTAACGATGGCGTTGGTCCTACTTATCAGCACGCCAATGCAACTTTCGTCACGCTTGCGCGCAATGAGGATATCTGGTCTCTTATAAAGTCGATTCGTAATGTCGAGGATCGCTTTAATCACAAGTATCACTATGACTGGGTTTTCTTGAACGATGATGACTTTGATGAAGATTTCAAGGAGATTACGACCGCGCTTGTTAGTGGTACTACAAAGTATGGAAAGATTCCTAAAGAGCATTGGGGATTTCCTGAATGGATCGACAAGGAGAAAGCGGCTAAGACTCGACAGGAGATGGGTGAGAAGAAGATTATTTATGGTGACTCTGTTTCATATCGACATATGTGCCGATTTGAGAGTGGCTTCTTTTACAGACATCCATTGATGATGGAATACAAGTACTACTGGCGTGTTGAGCCTGATATCGTCCTTCACTGCGATATTGATTATGATGTCTTTAAGTTAATGGAAGAAAAGCAGTATGATTATGGATTCACACTTTCTTTATACGAGTACGGTGAGACCATTACCACGCTCTGGGACTCTGTTCGCAAGTTCATGAAGAAGCATCCCGAGCACATCGTCAAGGACAATCTCGTTGACTGGCTCTCTGACGACGAAGGATACTCCTACAACAAGTGCCATTTCTGGAGTAACTTTGAAATTGGAAATCTCGACTTTTGGCGCGGAAAAGCTTATAGTGATTTCTTCGATTTCCTCGATCAGGAAGGTGGTTTCTTTTACGAGCGATGGGGTGATGCACCCGTCCACTCGATCGGTGCAGGACTATTCTTACCAAAGTCGAAGGTTCATTACTTTGATGATATCGGATATTGGCATGTTCCATTCACCAATTGCCCGACGAATAGAGAAGACAGATTGAGACTTAAGTGCTCCTGTAATCCGCGGGATAACTTTAGCTGGAAGGGATACTCTTGCACCAGCAAGTACTACAATGTTATGGGAATGGAGAGACCTTCTGAGTGGCGTACGCAGAGTTAAGTTATACGAGAGAGCGAGTTTTTTTATTATTATTAGAATATTATCACAAATGGCTCTATAAGTTACATCCCTCAATCAGTAACTTCTCTTGTTATTATTCTATCTCTTTGGGATTTGTGAGTCGTACAAAATGGAGTGGAATCAAGAAGCAATTTATTGTTTGGCGCAACCTTGCTATTTTTTCTTTTTCTTTTGTTTGAAGGATCAGCTTCAAGTTCTTAAAAATGCTATAACCGCCTTGTTTGCGTTATAATAAAACTACTGCAATTATTAAAGAATTATAAATACCTTGTAATATATCTACGCATTTAAGCACCGACTGAACAAGCAAAACAGAATCAAAAAAGCATTAAACCCCTTAACGTATTAATGATCTACTATATATTATTTTGGCATCGAAAATCATTAAACATCCCGCATTTTCTCATTCTGGGAGTCGGAATTTGCGACAGCATCAGGATGTGCGATACCCTCAGCCTTCTCATCCTCAGGAGAGTAAGCGTATTTGCTACCAGCCCTAATTCTCGCTCCATATATATAAAACAAATACGGGATGAGACAGCATGCAAGAGAAATAAATGCAAGCAACGAACCAGCCCACTCATTTCCAAGTTTATGATACATTTGGATCGTGAATAAAGGTACCGCGGCACCCCAGATTGATCGTAAAAATGTCTTTGCAGCGAGAGCAGAGGCCGCGTGGTGTTGATATGAATCAACAAGATAGTTATTTGCTGCGTTATAAAGCAAGCAGAATCCCAGACCACAAGGGAAGCCAGCCAGACAAGGTCCGACCCAGACTAGAGTAGGATAACTTGTCCAGGCAAAGATAAAGAGACCAACTGGGACAAACCAACAGGCGATCATCATTGGGATTAGACGGACTTCGGCTGGTGGATGGCCATTGTGTTTCTTGACTAAGGTGTTGTAGTGTCTGTTGACGATTGGGGCGACAAATGCAGACGTTACGACACCGACTGCGATCGGGATGAACATAAGACCTGTTGAGCCATTACGAAAGCCCTTGCCTTCTTGAAAGACAACAGGGAAGCTGGAAGAAATTGGTTAGAATCAGTGTTAACGTCGACAACCTATCAAAATAGTTTACACACGCGAAGAAAAACATGTACAAGAGGCCGTAGATAACCGACATGTAGATAGTAATCAAGAAAACGATAAGTTCGCGGAACAATAAAGTAAGAGGACGAATCATGGTAACACGCATCATTTCACCAAAAGGACGAGGATTTCGGTCAACTTCTGTCGTATAACTCATATCACCAGTCTCCTTTCTCAACTTCTTTGCTCTACGCCGAAGAATAGTAGGAGCAAAGGTTTCCGGAACGGTAAGAGTAACCAGGATGAACACGAATCCAGAGGCAATAAGTAAGACATAATAGATCCACCTCCATGAGATATTGTCGCCAATATAACCACCGACGATAGGACCGATACAAGGACCGATGAAAGGCGCGGCAGAGAAAGCCGCCATTGCAATTCCTCGCTCTTCGCTATCCCATAAATCGGCCAAAGTACCACCTACAATAGTCATAGGAGCTGAAAACGCAATACCATCAATCAAGCGGCATACGAGTAAAGTTCCAATATTCTGAGCAACGGCGCAGGGAATAACGAAGATGACAGCGATTGCAATAGTAGAAACGTATACAACCTGTCTTCCCCAGAGTTCAGAAGCGGGTGCAAAAACAAGAGGTCCAACACCTGGAATAAGAACCATCGTTAGTATTCACTCATTTTTCAAAAATTGATAATGGAAAAAGTGGAATGGCCTACCAAATCCAATAACGAAAAGAGTGACAGTCAAAATAGCGACTTCGAGGGAAACGTCAAAGTGCTCAGCTACAGCCTCCAAATCCCCAGTCACGATGGCAGACCCAAAAGCGACAACAAAGCACAATAATGCTACAACCATGGTAATATACCACTTGTAAGCCTTTGACCAATTCTTTGGGTTGCCGGGGTCACCAGGAGTAAATGTGACGATTTTTGAGCCATCGGATTCGAGAATATAGCCTTCAGCGGGAGTTGAGATAAATTCTGTGAGATCAGCCGTAGACCGAACGATGTCGACAGGGAAGTTAGCGGCCGTTAATGGATCTATGTGTTGGCTAGCGGTGTGAAGGTAAGGCTGATGAAGCTTTGCGGTGTCAATGGTGGCGGTTTGGGTAAGATTGTCGTTCGGCGCGGTCTTGATGTTGTCGGAGGAGTGGGTTGAGTCCGAGCCTTCAACCTCGGAGGAGAAGCTGCGGGTCGCCATTGCGTTGAGATCTAGCGTATAGTAGAGCTCAGGTGGGGCGGGAGCAGTTGCAGCAGCGGTAACGTAGCCGAGAGACTAACAAACAAACAGATGTACGGGGAAGCCAGAGCATGGAAGGGGCGAAGGAGGGGTACTTATATCGCACAGAGATACGAGCCGGTGGCCGTGCTAACCGTGTGTGCAGCAGGGCCCAAGCAAGGTGCACTCCCTTTTCTCCCTCAGTACGGCTGCGGTAGCGAGGCCGTGCCTTTCCAACTGCGAGCAAGGCGATGGCGATGCGTGTTTGCGCGTTACGGTGTTGACGATGCGCGCAAATGGCCAGCGTCCAAACTCATTCCAGCTCAATTCCACGCGCATATTATCTCTGTAATAGCACAATTAAATAAACAGAGCAGCAGACAGATACAGACAGAGAGACTTAACAGTACAGAAAAGGAAAAGTACCCAGTCGAAAGCGCTCCCCGGAGAATCCACGGACCAAACCGCATGGAGCTCATCGCGCGTGGCGGTGTGGCTAGTCACTGACATTGCCTTTGTTCACCCACAATGTGTCCTAAGCCAAGAGATTGTGCAAGTACAGGCTCCATCGCCCTCCAATGCAATCAATCATATTAATATACATACCAATTTCAAGTTTACGAGTGCAAGACAAATAGAAATGCCTTAATGCCTTGCTGAGCTGAGGGATTGTATGCGCCACAGGTTGTTGTCAGTTAACAAACTTTGCTTGAGAGCTTACCCGCATGAAAGTAGTCGCACAGCCTCATCTCTGGCTAGACAGTATTGCCAATTCCGGTAATAAAGTGTTCAACAATCGTTTTACTTATTATATATCTGCCTATCGCTAATGATTGCTAGTTTCTAAAGTTGTAAATTGGTTTAGTTAATGTGCCATATAGGCATAAGTTGATCTTATTCAATTGTTATAAGTAAGAAGACATGAGCAACACCAATATGAATTAGTTCACCGCACGACATGAAATTAAACACCACACTCCTGCAAGTAATAGAAATTAAAGGAGATGAAAATCGCAAAGGATTATACTTTTTCTGTGGGACCGCCAATCGGATGAGCTTCAATCTCCGCAACCTCATCCTCAGGCGAGTAGGCATACTTTGACCGCGACCTGATCCTCGCTCCATAAAAGTAAAACAAGTACGGAATAGCACAGCATACGAGTCCTAAAAAGGCAAGAAAAGTACCAGCCCATTGATTTCCCAATCTATGAAACATTTGAATGGTGAATAGAGGAACTGCTGCACCCCAGAATGACCTGATACAGGTCTTGGCTGCTAGAGCGGAAGCTGCGTAGTGAGCGTATGAGTCGACGAGATAGTTGTTGCCAGAATTGTATAATAAACTGAATCCAATACCAAGCGGGAACGATCCAATGCAAGGGCCTGCCCATGAAATTGAAGAATAGCTAGTCCATGCAAATATAAATAAACTGAGTGGCACCATCCAGCATCCAATCATCATCGGAATCAAGCGCACCTCAGCAGGAGGACGGCCATTGTAGCGTAAGCTCATTTTGAGGTAGTGTCGGTTAACTAGCGGCGCTAAGAACGCTGCAACAATAACTCCAATTGCAATTGGGATGAACATAAGACCCACAGGGCCATCTGCCCAGCCTTTGCCCTCTCCGAAGACTACGGGAAAGGCAAAGAAGAACATGTAAAGCAAACCATAGAGAATCGACATGTAAATTGACAATAAAAGGACAATGAGCTCGCGGAAAAGGAGAATGAAAGGACGAGTAAGATTGACCTTGATCATCTCACCAATCGGACGGGGATTAAACTCGAGATCGGTAACATATGAGTTGTCGCCGGTTTGCTTCCGCAGTTTGGCTGCGCGCCGCTTGAGAATAGTTGGCGCGTAAGTCTCGGGAATAGTAATGACGATGACTGCATATAGCACGCCAGTAAAGATGAGCAGAGTGTAGTAAATCCATCTCCAACTAGTATTGTCTCCAATATATCCACCTACAATAGGTCCAATGCAAGGACCAAGAAATGGAGCGGCGGAAAAAGTAGCCATGGCCACACCGCGCTCCTCAGCTCTCCATAGATCAGCGAGGGAGCCGCCGACGAGAGTCATGGGAGCAGAAAAGGCAATGCCGTCAATAAAACGGGCGACTAGTAGAGTTCCAATGTTCTGAGCGACCGCACAGGGAATGATAAAGACTACGGCTATGCCGAGCGTAGTGACGTACACGATCTGTCTTCCCCATAACTCAGAAGCCGGAGCAAAGAACATAGGGCCGATACCTGATGATAAGATTAGCATACAAGCAAAACGGAAAGAGTAGCACAGGATTTTGACGTACCAAATCCAACAACAAAGAGAGTAACAGTCAAGATGACGACTTCGGTAGAGACATCAAACTCCTCGGCAACACCTCCGATATCACCAGTGACGACGGCAGATCCAAAAGCGACAGCAAAGCATAAGGAAGCGATAAGCATGGTACAATACCACTTGTAAGCTTTTGACCAGTTTTTGGGGTTGCCAGGGTCATCAGGTACGAAAGTGACGAGTTTGTAACCCTTTTCTTCCTTGTAGCCAGATTTTTGCGGGGAAATGTATTCAGTAAAGTCAGCGGTCGACTGGACGACGGCGACGGGGAATTCAGCAGCTTCCTCGGCAGTGATGGGTTTGTCCGCGGTATGCAGGTATGGCTGATTAGAGTGAGCTATATCGTCCTGCAGCTTGGACTCTGCGATAGAAGCCTTTTCTTGGGAAGACGAATCAGACATATTGAAATCAGGAGCAGCTGCAGCAGCAACCAATACGAGAGCAATCGGTATACAGAGACAGGCGACAGTGTAATTTAGAGTTGATGAACCGTCTGAAGGCAAGTGGGTATTGTTATACAGCAGGGTAGAATGGGAATCCAGGCCGACGATGGCATCAGCGACCAGAGCACCATCGCGCGGGCCCGAATTCGAGGGCAACTGCAAAGCCACATCTAAACTTTAAACTAACGTCCTGCCATACCGCCCGCCACACTATGACTGTGTAAGAGCGCGATAGATACTTGCTCAAGAGATTTAGAAAGAAAGGTAATTAAGTCAGTATGATGAAAATAGTAAGCCATACAGTATCAGTACAAAAAGTTGCTGTAAAAACTGCTTCAGCGCTATATCAGCGCGAGCCGAACAAAGTTGACTTCGTGGCGGGTGCAAACAAGTGCATTGTCATTAGTTACTGTGGCCGTTCTGTGGCTTTGCACGGATAACCGGCACGGTCGAGATATTCCTGTCGCTCACTCTTCCTCCGCACAGCGTACTCGCGATCCCCCCGTCCGGAGACGAAAGAAGTGCAAGTTGCGCCGCAGCAAGGAAAAAGAAGCGGAATTGGGGTTCTGGTTCTTTTGAATGAGAACAGCGAATGCTGCCTCAGGTAAGTGCTTTAAGGCGATGGTGTGCTTGGTGTAGTGGGGTCCTCGGGCAATCGGCACCGGCTCTGGGTAATCGGCACGCCCTGGAGCAGCGCAGTGGCAGCCCGACGCCTTCCTGCTCGGCAGTCGTCCTACCGTAGTAGAAATTGGACTGTGCTATTGAGCTTAGAGGGGCAGACAGGTGCTTATGGTAGCCAACAGGGGTGCGGTGACTTGCCAGCAATCGCGATAGCAATGGCAGAGGAGCCAGTGCTATTCCCATCCTCAGAGCGGCGAAGCGCAAACCCGTGCGGAGCCCGGCACAGGTTACCAAGCCTCTCTGCTGCTGCTGCTGCTGATTATCAGTCCGCTGCAAAGCAGACCACATACAATGATCGCCTGCATTGCGTTCTTGCTCAGACTACTCGGGTCCGGAAGCCCGAACTCTCTCTTGCTATTCGGAAGCTCATCACTGCCGTACCTGCTCTTCTCTTGCTTCTAGCTGCCGTCTCATCCGTCAAGCACCTTCAAAAACGACTTGCAATCTGTGCAAGCTGGATTACCATCACCTTTGTTGGTCTTATATATATCGATCCGCTTACAAAGTAATTCTCTAATGGGCTGTTCGTTATATATTCCATGTATCAAAATAATGCAAAGTACATCTGCAAATAATCCATATATACCACCAATCCTCACTCTCGACGAATTAACCACGCGTTATTCATTTCCTGTTATAGCAGCGCACATGCACACCCTTGGCACTCGACATCGTCAACAGCGCCCTCTTCACCGGTATCTCATCCAGCTTCGGAGAATTCACGGGCTCAATCGTATCAAACTCCTGCGCCAGTCTCGCAAGCGTATATGCAGCTTCTGTCAAAGCAAATTGCTGTCCCAAGCAGATTCTTGGGCCACCATTAAACGGCAAATACTCCCATGTCCAACTCCGTCCTTCGCTCCATCTCTCGGGCCGAAACTCCTCGGCGTCCTCGCCAAAGAAATCTTTGCGTCTGTGCATCCCGTAAACGAGATAAAACACAGCTTGGCCCTTGCGAACAAATAATGGAGTATTGTGATCTCCCCCGCCGCCGTGAGGCAAGTACGTATCTTTATTCGCGACGCGGAAATTCTGCGGTACGGCAGGATATAATCTCAGCACTTCATTAAGCACATGGCGCAGATAAGGCGCGCTTTTGAGGGTTTCAAAGTGCATTGGAAGCTTGCCTTCCTCGCCTGGAGACTTGCCAAATCGCTCAAGAACTTCCTGCCGTAACTTTTCATAGACACGAGGATGTCTTGTAAGTTCGTAGAAAGCCCAGGTTAGAGTACCAGCGGTTGTGTCACGACCCGCGAGTAAGATATTGAGAAGTTGATCTCTGAGCATGCGCGGGTCTTGTGTTTGCTCGACAAGTGCATCAAGAAAGAGGTAACGCTGCGCATCCATGGGAGGGATTTTTCCAGATTGACGATCAGCGTGACGAGCAAGTGCGCGGTCGACATAGTAGTCGACAAACGAGTGCACGATCTGATTAGATTCTCGGAAATCGGTAGGGTTAACGAGCCAGTAGAGATTTTGGAATAGCACGCGCGTAAAGAGATGTTCCTGCACTCTGTTAAATGCGGAGGCAAACCCACGCTTGCCGCTGTCTGAGGCAACGTTTGATACAGCTTGCTTCGATGAGTCGATATTATCTGCATCAGAGAGCACGAGCGAGTCAACTGATTCACCAAATAGGAATTCTGTCGCCGTATCCATCGTCATTCGAAAAAATAGCTGTTGAATTTCACACGACTGGGTGGCAGAGTGAGGAATCGCTTTGATCAGATTTTGAATGTGGGGCTCGAGTTTGTCCACTTCTGATACTAGGCTTCGTGCAAACTGAGGGCGGAGGAGTGCACGTGAATGGGACCATCCTTCGCCATCAAGAGTAAAGATTCCATTTCCAAGACTAGGATAAAAAATCTTATTGCGACGGCCAAGATCAAAGTCCGCAAATTTGGTCGATAAAACTGTCTTGATGTTTTCGGGATCAATAGTTTGAACGTTCGGAGTAAAAAGAGTAGTGATCTCAAAAGTATTTCCGAATTGAGTGAATCCGTCGTATAGAACATCCACAACAGCGTCCCTTCTCAGAGCACGAATAAGTCGAACTAAGTTGGAGATTCCAGTGCGGTCCCAGCGGGCGTTGCGAGCCGGTAAGGCGCCATAACGAAGTCGGAAGCGACGAGCTGCGAGGAATTTCGTAATGATTTTATTGCCGATGATAAGAGCCACAAGGGCGCAGATGAGTGCGGAGTAGTGCATTGTTTATTGTTCTCTCGCAGACGGTCGTCAGCTGTCACCCGTCAATTGCCAATGATATAGCTAGAGTGTCAAGGTCCAGGCCGTGGTTGTATCGAAAATGAGCGAAGAAGACGGCGGCGACATTTCGAGATTGGATGTCATCGGCCGCGCGAGCACCGCAAGATGCGCGAAACGGCGCTTTCGGTCTCTAAGGTTTGGCAAATGCTTGCTGGCAAACTCAGCGCACTACAAGCGAAACCATAACGCTAATATTCTGGGGCACTGTAAACGGACGGCCTTGGAGCAGCCTCTATTCCAAAGAAAGGAGGGCTCAATTGCATGCACAGTACTGATTCAGCATTCTAGTTATCTCAGCCACGGCCGCCGTCTTTCGCGGTATAGTTGCCAATGGCATCGTCGACGCAATCAGTGCGGCATCTTCGCGTTCAGAGGCGGAACAAGCAAATATCGGGTACTGAGCGGAGACCATGGCGGCTACTGCACGCGGCTGCAGCACTTGCGCTAGCTGCAGAAGCGCCGATAGCGCGTTCAATTCTTGCTGACATCCGAGATAGGTGCATACTCAGACCCCCGGCAGCTATGCACCTGGAGGCATAGCCTAACCTGCCGCCTCCTTGCTATTCCCGATTCGGCACGTGACTGTCATGGGTGCGCAGCGCACAGGGGACTATTTCGAGCCTCAACAGTGCACATATTTGCGTAAAAACTATGCAAGTCATTTAAAGAGATTCCATGATGGCAGAGGTTTGCATACCATGTTTGGCTATGTCTTGTGCTTGAGAACATGCGATCGGCATCAAACAGCGGACATTGATGTTCCGCAAAATTTCGAGCATTGACGGCCGCTGTTTGAAGCCGACACATATTCTCAATTAGCAAAATTGTGCACTGTTGAGGCTCGAAATAGTCCCCAATGCCATTAGGAAATAGCGCCGGGAAGGGTTTTCACTAGGGCCGGGCTTGAGTATGTTTGCATGAGAGTATGCTTCATCGACCTCATTTGTACTCTTGATTTGAGATCATCTCTGGCCGCTCGCTAATGACTAATGTTGGTTCTATCATACGGGGTGTAAATAATCACCACCTTCAATTAAATTTCACTGTTAATAGCTTGCTTTTATAACCTGGCACTATATTCGATAAATTCTGTGTGTTTTGCTATTTGTTGCCTATATTCATTCTCGGATGCATTCCCTCGTTATCGCTCATAAAGCACTTGTCAGTTTTCCTCTACTATAATGTCTGACAGAGTGACTTTAATAGTTTTGAGAGGTCTATGGCTAGCTTGTCTATAGATATCTAGCTTAACCCAGCCTTGCCGCTGCGTTCCAGCTGTTGAAGAGTTGACTCGAATAACTACAGGTACTACCGACCTCGTTTTATTGTTTAATATTACTGACCAATGTCTCGGTTAATATTAGTACATCTTGTAAACTCATTGTCCTTTTGCATGCACATATTGGCATATCGATATGATGTGTCAATGGAGAATTAATATCATAATATTTTAACATAATATAACCATTACACCAGACACCGCGCCAATATCAGCCATAAAATCGCAATTTCACCCATTTTCATAGTTGCAACAGCATGCATATACACCAGTTGCACTCGGCATTGTTTGTAATGTCAACTTGAGCTGTCTCTATTTGCGGCATGAGGAAATTCTGCGGCACAGCAGGTATATTCTCAGAAATTTGTTCAGGGTATAGTGAAGATAGCTAGATTTCCAGATTTGTCTCAATGTGCATTGGATGTTTTACCTATCTCACAAGATCAAAGTCGGTCAACTGGTTGCTAGAATAGTCATAAGTTTTTCATATGCAGAGTCGTAAGTGCGGATAAAATAGGTATGTTGCTTTGAGAGTTCAGCCTCGAGTTGCGTCATTCGAGTGTGTAGAGTTGTTGATTTGCGCGACTTTGCAAATTATAATGTTATAAACCCATTCGTTCGCGTCCCATAGATACCACTCAATCGTGATGAAATATGCTATCAAATGTAGCTAAGTGTAAGGTGGCTCGCGATGCCGAACTGCACTCTACAGTGACGTTGCTCTCAAGCAGCTGCACTCACCCGCCCATTGCTCTAACAAGAACTAAGAATCGTCCATAGTCACAAAAACAGACCGAATTTCGATTTACGCAGTCTTTTTAGCCTGTGCGCGTGAGAGTGACCGCAATCTACAGAGGCAGACGCATTAACTGGTTTTAGACCCACGCGACTTCAGAGTGCGCCTGTGCTCATCCCTTTTTTTAGCTCTCGCTTCGCCGCAACTTATCCATCAAAAATACGCGGTCTGGTCGACGAACAGCTCGAACTTGCGAAGCACGATTTTGTTGTCGTCAACGCACTATTTCTGCTAAACTCACCGTTTTGGGTGATTTATTAGTCGCCATTCTTCTTAATTGCTGCATTTACTTTCAATCAATAACTCATCTCCGCTGGGCGGGTTCTTCAACCTCGAAATGGCTAGCTCGCCGACGCCGACTTCGCTGCCAATGTCGGCCTCTTCGAGTATGTCCGGATCCTCACGCGCAAGGCACTCTCATCACAATAGTGATCGCGGGCCTCAGTCTACTTCTACTGCCCTGAATTCCGCTAATGGATCAATGCAAAATACGTCATCTACTGCTACTAAGAGGCAAAACTCTGTATGTGTTCTCGACTTTGTTCATCGCAGTGGCTTTCCGTACTGACAATCAATACTTGTTAATCTTAGCTTAACACTATCGAATCATCAGTTACAAAGCTATTAGTTGCTACAAAGAGATTACTGGAATGTTTAAAGCTATGGGCAACTGGCGATTGCTCGGAAAAGGACGTGTCGGATGTGTACGTTAGCCTTGGTAACGAATTCAATATCACCAGTCGTGCATTCATGCGTATCGGAATCGATGTTAGGTAAGTTTCTACATTATTCTGATAGATTTTGATTTAGCTCTATTATTAGTCAAATGATCTAACTATTTTCGTCCTTGTATAGTGATTTTGATGATGTGCCCGGAAAACTCCGTAATATTCTTGAAGAAGCTCTTGCTCGAGAACGGTCTCAGGCAAACGTAGATCTCTACACTCCCGCCATCCGTGGAATCATTGTTAAGTTATTGGAATGTCTTAAAGAAAAGCAAGCTCTTCTCCGTGGAATGATGGCACAGCAGTCTCAACAACAGCAACAACCGCAACTACCTCCTCAGCAGCCTGCTCTTCCACCTAGTACTCCTTCTCATACCGCTCGCCGCAACAGTAGTGAACGTTCTCCTGTCCGCAGAAGCACAACTTTACGATCACCTATGAGGCAAGATTATAATGTACCTACTAGATCGGCGACTGTTCAAGGTGGTACTGGTGCGACTCAACAAAACCCTCGATACGGTGATGCTCTCCTGTCTTCATCGCCGGCTACGACTTCGAATCCAATGCCACCTCCTCACGGTATACAATTTACGCCTACTAACGGCCAACGAGTGTCTAATGCGTATTCTACGTACACCACTCTTCCCCAGCCTCAACCTGCTTCAGAACCCTCAGTTCAGAATCCACCATCTCAGCTCCCTCCAAATCCTTCTACGCCGTTTATAGCTTCTCCGCAACCTACCTCTGCCGTTGTTCCGCAACTAATCGAAACCGACGCTGGACCTCGGGAACAATCTGTATACGTCGCGTCTCCCTCGTCAAATTCTTCATCGGCACAGCCCTCAAACGATCCTAGAGCTCAACTTCAACGAAGCGAAGCCCTTGAACGTCGCGCATCTCGTCGGTTTTCTGCATACCAATACGCTAAACTCAGCGCTACAGTCGGCAATATAGGTGCAGGCACTGGCACTAGCAATGAATTTCCTCATCATCATCGCTCTCGTGGGAATTCGCTTACGTCTAGTTCTGGATCTGCGTCGCTTCCTATGACGATTCAGGAAGGTCAGGTTTTGATTAATAAGGCTAGGAGTAGTCTTGCTAATAGCATTACTGCGGGCGGTGATAGAGAGTCGTTGCAGGAAGAGGATGAAGTTGAAGATGAGAGTTCGCTTGCTGCTGTTGTGAAGAAAGCTGAATCTGGCGGCGTGCCGAATCAGACCTCGACTACCACTCAGGAGGAAGAACAAGCTGAGGTTCCTGAGATTGCAGTATTTTTGCAGCTGGAACGGAAAGTCAAAAAAGTCTGGCTGGAGTCAAAAGATGTGTCGCTTGCGGCGCTACGGTTGCTTTTCGTTGAAAGATTTTCATATTCACCTGGATCAGAGAATTTTCCATCTCTTTCGATTCAAGATAAGGAGACAGGGGTTAAGTATGATCTGGATGAAAGTACTATTGGAGACATTTGCAACGGATCATTGATTATCCTTAACGTTGAGAGTAAGTCTCTTTCCTTTTATTTTCTAGCATTTCCCTTTTCTTTGATTTTACAGCAAAAAGACTAACTTGCAAAATCGATAGCTGTCGATGAATCTAAAAAAGCTTTAGAAGATGGAATGACAAACTTACTCGTACAATTCGCTGAATTGCAGACTAAATTTGTCTCACAATCTGAAGCTATAACAAAGATGTCTGAATCTCAACAAGCGTCGGCGACTCGTTTAGAACAAGTCGTTAAAAGCGTTGAAAATGTTTTGCTTTCTAAGGTGGCCCATTCGAGCCCTGCTGCTGCTGCTTCCCCTTCGCCGATAGCTAAAGAGCAAAGACCATCGATTACTCCTTCAAACTCTTCAGCATCGATGAAGACAACTTCTCCAAAACCTTCCAAGCAAGCGCATCTTGCTGAAATTGCGTCTCTGCGTAAGGAATTAGCGGCTGTGCGTCAAATTCACGGCGGGATGACGAAGACACTTGATAGCTCTCTTACAGCTATGAAAGCTAAGATTTCAGAATCTACGAGTACGCAACAGACTAGCATTGTTGTTACTGGTGATAAACAAATTACTCAATATCATAATATTTTATCGGGTGATATTGATAATTTGCTAACAAAAGTTGAAGGTTTACAAGATGTGATTGAAGCACTAAGAAAAGATGTTGCGTTACGAGGGGTAAGGCCATTACCGAGGCAATTAGAAGCAGTAGCTAAAGATCTTGCGCAAGGACGAACTGAGCTAAGAAGATTAGAAATATATGTTAAGAAAGAAAGACCGCTTTGGAAAAAGATTCTTGAACGAGAGCTTGATAATATTGTTGAAGAGCAACAATTTTTCACCTTGCAGGAAGATTTATTAGGTGATTTACTTGAAGATCTTGAGAGTGCAGCTGAGACATTTTCACTTGTGCAGCAGTTTACTGAAGAGCAGACGAAGACTGGTGGAGGTTCTAGGTCAAGATCGGCCGCGTCTAATTTTGCAGGAGGTGGCGATACATTGTCAGGGAAAGATGCAGTGTTGAGAGAAGTGCGGGCGTTAAATCCGAATCATGAAGGTCGTTTAGAAGCTATTGAACGAGCAGAGAGGTTAAGACAGTTGGAGAGTAAGAGTCGAGTTGATGAATTTGAGAAAGAACTTGGAGAATTCGTCGAAGAAGGGAAATTAAAAAAATCAGGTGGAATTGAAGAAGTTGAAAGGCAGAGAAATTTGAGGGAGGAACAGGCAAGGAGAGAGTGGAGTGAGAATAGCATGGCTTTGGGCATAGTGTAATGAATACTGAGATGTTCTTATTATAATCTGCAACCTTTTTTTCTTCTTTAATTTAATGATTTTTTCTGTTTTGGTTTTTATGTTGCTGTGATATTTTACGATAAAGGCGTTTTTGCATCAGGCATTTGTAATATCTAGAGCTTTGGTTACTACGCATAATTGGACTACTTTCTGAAAACATTCATAAAATTAATGACAGAAAGCCTTTCATTAACGAAATATGCGATACGGCAAAATGGAGAACGGAGAAGAATATAGGAATGAAGAGAAAAATTAACTAGACAAATAATTACTGCTAACCGTGCAAAGAAACAGAACCCAAAAACTACCGCATGCGAATACAATAGCCAGGACTACATAATCCCGCGAAAGAAAACGAACAAACTGAAAAAAAAAACATAAACAAAACAAAAAGAATATTATAATAAAAAGAAATTAGGAAAAGAAAAAAGCAAGGCAACTCCTATCCTCCAGTTTCATGACATGACGTGAAGACGTGTAAGATGAGCATTTCTCTATCAATGTACGTATGATATATATACGTAATAACAAGATACAACACATGCTGAGAGTGCTTTTTTTGTATGTCTTCTTCTTTCTTATTGTTCCCTTTCAGTCGAGTTCTTCTCAGTTCAGTTCATCCATCGCTCCGAAATGCATCAAATCTTATCTGCACGGCGTAGTACATTGAAAACGGCCGAAAAAAAGATATCAAATAAACAACATTAATGACCCGCAATTAAAAGACCAGTTGAGCAAGACAATAAAAGAATACTTGCAGTAATTAGAGGATAGAACACCAAGTATAACTATAAAAGAGTTTATGAACAACAACAAAAACGAATAAGAAAGCAATTACAAACAAGACAAGAAATAGTAAAGACTTGTAGAAACCTTCTAAAACAGCAAAAGCGAAAAAAAAAATTGGTTCCGACTCAATTGGATCACAATACAGACGCGCACGCGCAGCAGTTGAAAGGAAAAAAAAAGATGCCTGAGGCCACAATCGACTTAAAAATAGGAAGTTATTAAACAAGAACAGAGAACAAACGCACGACCTCAAAATTGGGAAAGATGGAATCTTATCTCAGTAATAGCCTATGCAATAGATGTAACAAAAAGATGAGAAGACCATGACGGAGCAACGATGAAAAAAGAGTGCAAAAAGGGGAGAAGCTTAACCACAGCAAAACACGCCAAATTTCTCGAAGAACCCTTTCTTCTCTGCACGCTGGCCATTTTGCAGCTGAGCCTGCTGCTGCGAGGGCTGTTGCTGGGGTGACTGCTGGCCGCGACGAGTTTTGCTGCCGTGTCGGACGACGACGGGAGATGGGGGTGGAGGCTGCGCCTGGTTAAGGCGTGCAGCCGTAAGCTGGGCTTGCGAGTGGCGCGGTGTGTTTGCCATGCGCGGGTCGTTGGAGGAGTGGTAGTTGGGGTTCGAGTAATGCATGTGCTGGGAAGCTGCATGCTTTGAGCCAACATCCCATCCCTTGCCCCCGTTGAGCTTCATCCAGTCGTACTCGCCGTCCTCGACCTCATTGACTGACCGCAGGGCCTGGGTGAAGAGATCGCGAAGGTAGTCGTAGTCGGGAGTGTCCTCGAATCCGAGGTTGCGGACATATGTGAGATATTTTTCAAATTGCTCGGGGAATCCCTCGCAGAGATCCTTGATTTGCGTAGTCTGCTTCTTCTCGCCAATCTTTTCGTATTTCTGCTTGTTTGTGGCAGCCTTGAGGCCCTGCCAAGGTAAGCCTCCGCGCAAGAAGTACATAAAGACATGGCCGAGTGCCTCGAGGTCGTCTCGCCGAGATTGCTCGCGGCCGAGATGTGTGTTGATGCTCATGTAGCGAGCAGTGCCGCTTAGACTCTTGCGCTCGCGGTAGGGGATGTGCTGCTTCGTCTTCGGGTCACGGTACTGCTTGGCCATACCAAAGTCGACGACGTAAATGAGATTTGCGTTCTTCGTTCCCGGGCGACCGATGAGGAAGTTATCAGGCTTAATATCACGGTAGATGAGGTTCTTTTCGTGAATGGTCTGGACTCGGGTAATCATTTGCTTGGCAACCATGACGACGGTCTTTATGCTGAAGCGGCGACCGCACCAGTCGAAGAGGTCTTCTAAGCTGGGACCGAGGAGGTCAATGACGAGGATGTTGTGAAGGCCCTCCTGGCCGAAGTAGTAAACATTGGGGATGCCCACGCATCCGACGAGGATTTTGTATGTGCGGTACTCGTCGCGGAGCTGGGGAGCGTCAGATTTGCGGGGTTCCTGTAGGGCGAGTATACGAGTTAGAGAAAAAAAGGCAGAAGAAGAGCAGAACACGAGCGTACAAACTTGATGGCGACCTGGCGGTTGTTGAGTAGGTTGGTGCCCTCGAAGATGACACCAAAGGAGCCCTCGCCGATCTTCTTTCCGACGCGGTAATGGACGCCCACCACGTTCGATGAGTGGAGCTGCCCGGGAGCTGAACTCATGGTGTGGGCCTTGGAGTAGAGAGCGAGTATGGGGGGTAGTGGAGGGGGCGCAGAAGTTGGGGGAGCCGACGAGAGAGGCGAGAGAGGCGAAAGTGGTGATAGAGCAAGGGCAGTGGCGGTGAGAGGAGTCAGTTTGAAGAGTGAACGAAGGGGCCAAGTGGAGCCAGACTGGCCGCGCCGGGTAACGTCCACGTACGTCCATGTCTGACAGCTGTTCTCGCCCAGGTCTACGCACAGGCTCTTCTGCTCTTGGGCAGAAATAGTTGCGGCCGCGCCACCTGATATTTTTGGACATTTGGCATCGGCACCACTTCAACGCAGTCCGCTACTGACGGGCATACACGCAGTAAACAGTGGGGGCAAGAGCTCGAAGTTCGGCAAAATGCTTAAAGGTCGGTTCTGCAGTTCAGGCAGTAGCCGTCCCAAGTAAGTAACATGCACTAATTAACAGTGCAGCTCCTTCCTAATCGGGGTGCCCTCCGCATTCGGCAAGGTATACACACGGGCACGGCACGGCGGCCCTTGTACCGGCTGACGTAAGTAGCTTCATGCGCGCGCTGTCCGCGCACTTGCGCCTCTATCTGAACCAGTAGGCGCGCATCGCACGTGGCCAAGAAAGCGCGTCTCATTTGTGCGGCGCAGGGACACTAATCCCTTGACTCTGACAGGCAAGGCGACAGGACGGCCTCGTGGCGGTCACGACTTGCGACTGGACGCGATCGAGTTCTTGAGTGGGACCCGATTAAAAGACTGCGACGGCTGCTTCTCTGTTCGCGAAGATTTTGCTGCCGAACTCGAAATCCGAACAGAACGTGCGTTGGGCCCCGGTGGTTGCTGCTATTCTCCTAATCCAATACTCGCGTTGTACTGACTATCGGCGCCTAGTAAACATCTTAACGTCTCCAAATAATGTCGTCTACCGCCATCATGACCGGTCCGCCAGGAAAGCGCATCGCTCTACCCGTCCGCGTCGAGCCCAAGGTACGTTGCGTGCCATGGCCGAGGGCCTCTTTCCCGCACTGTCTGCTAACTGTGTTCTGCTAGGTCTTTTTCGCCAACGAGCGTACCTTCCTCTCGTGGCTGCACTTCACCGTCATCCTCGGCGGGCTCGGTGTCGCCCTGCTCAACTTCGGTGACCGTGTCGGCCGTCTCTCTGCCGGCCTCTTCACCTTGATCGGTGCGTCTTCTCGCTGTGATGTGTGCAATGTCTCGTCGCTAACTCTCTGCAGCCATGGCTACCATGATCTACGCTCTCGTCACGTACCACTGGCGTGCTGCCGCGATCAGACGTCGCGGTGCCGGCCCGTACGACGACAGATTCGGCCCCACCATGCTCTGCTTCTTTCTCCTCACCGCAGTCATCGTCAACTTCTTCCTCCGCCTCAACTCTCCTTAGGCGACTCACGACAGCATGCCTTTAATATTTCTTGTTTGTTTCGCCCTCTTTGTATCATAGAGCTTCATCTTTGTTTTTGGGAATAGGTTGGTTTGGAGAACAGTACTGCCAGTAAGGAAGCACGAAGATATATGACATAGTACAGTATATATAGTTGACTGCGCCTCTCAGAACATTACATCTCGATTTGCATTTGTGCATTAGTTAATTCTTGGTCATAATCGCCTATACTTGCCTACTGGTATCACTCTACATGCAGTCGTTTGCAAACGACACGACACTGCGCTATTGCATATTAATAGTCGTGTATATCATAACTCAAACCATCTTAAGTACTATATATACACTGACACGCGCACCCCTAAAACAGTAAAATTTAAACCAGCTTCTGTTTCACAAAGAATCCACGCAGATGATTCAACTGCCAGGCACAAGTAGCTCCAATAACAATCAACTGAATAATACTCCATCTAACAACTCTGGCATTTGTCCGCTCGCTCTCATCTCTAAATTCCTCCTCGCGCTCGCGTTGGTACACCTGCTCACGCTTTATATCCGCCAACCGCAGATTAAGTTCCTGCACTTTATCAACCAGCGAAGTAAACTTCTCAGACTTACGGTGGTCCTTCGAAAGCATGCTAGTTTCGCCGATCGCGAGGTCAAGGCTTAGACGCACAGTCGCGCGTGAGAACCAACCTACACCACCGACACTGCTCTGGAAACATATCTTATGCTCCCCTGAGTCGGCTGCCGTGAATGTAAACTTTCCGGACGCAGATCCACGTTGCGAAACAACACGGTGATTATTGTCGAAGATTTCCTAGAGTGGATTTACTATTAGCATTGATTTCTCTGTCGAATAATGCTATTGTCTTGGTTGATATCGTACCTCGACAGTAATATGCACACCCAACGTTTCTGGCTGAATAAACTTGCCGGTATCAGGCAAAAATTCCTCAGCGTTGTAAAATCCTGTGAATCCGAATCCGAATTAGCTGTCATTGTCAAGTCTCGAGATGAAATGCGTGGATGAAAGACGTACCGACAACAAGAGTGTCTTGCGGCAGCTCCTCCAAAAAGCACTTGCGATCGGAACCCTCAAGATAAAAGTGCAATCCCGAAACACGGGACACTATGGCCAGAAAGAGAACAAGAGATAGTATAGATGCCCGCATTTTCTAAATAGCAAAATCAGTCATTGTCCCATAATTCATATCGAATATAGAGTTTAGAGGAGCTAAAACAGTCGAAACACGTACAGCTTATTTTGAAATTCACAGTTGCTGTACAGTAATCCACCAATCACTGATACCAAGAACACAACGCAGACTTTCCTTCCCTTTATCGAAAGAGTATCCGCGGTCGTCGTTATTGTGAGCAGTTTGCTGCGAAGCGCGCGTAAGAAATCGACGTGGTCGTTCACTGACTCTGAAGCAAGGGTTGCGCTTACAAGTACTGCAAGGCGTTTGTACTTGCTCACGCGTCGAGGGAGCGTTATTGAATGAGACTCATCATTCTGCAGAAGGCCCTCGCCAACCTCAGAGCATATAAAATCACAGATCTTGCAAATCAGTAGAATTATTTGACTGCTGAGAGCTATTTATTTATATAGTTGTTTATTATGGCCACGCCACGACTCTCGGATCAAGGCGCAAAGTTAGCCTCAAACTCCGTATGTGACAACAATCTGTCATGAGTCTGGTTTGATGCTAGTGCTTATAAACTGACTAATATTCATCTGCTACAGCCAATTAGCGTTGCAAAATTAGAAGAAATATGCTTAAATGTATGAATTCAACTTTTTATTCGTCTACGCGAGACATATCAATATCAGATCAGCACTGACAAGTGGCAATCGCAGGCGCTTACGAGCACTATACCGTCTACCACAATCTACAAACACGAGGAAACTGCATCATGGAATGAGAGAATAATAAATACAATTCTCAAGTCTCTCATCTCCGAATCGTCTACGTGTAAATATGTTGTCTACTCCACAATAATACAAAACGATCCCGCTGCCATCGCGCGGGGGATTCACTCGACCAGTGGCGCGTATTGGAATAACGAAAGAGATGGGATGTGGAATTATAGTTGGACTGGAGGTGCGAAAGAAAAGGGGTTGTTTATTGTGCTTAGCATCGCTTGGATTACAAAGAATTAATTAGAACAATATATAGTGGTCTATATCATCATTCATTATCAGCATAGACTTCTCTACTTGTCGTTCTCATGGTGCACATACCTTTGGCTCGATATTTATTTATTCCTCCATGGCCTGGCAAACTTCCTGTTCATATCTAAGATCTTCCTCTACTTGCCTCTCTTTAATCTCATCTAAAGTATCCTCGATCTCCTGCATCTTAGACTGCACATCTCCTCCACTAATCTGCGTCTGAATCGCGCACAACTTTGCAATGCTCGCCTGTACCAATCGATTCGCAAGGGGCTCGTTCACATCTTCAGATACTTTAAGCAGTTTATCACCGGCGCCTGCGAAGTCGGCTCTTTGAATATCGTGAATCCACGCCATGCGATCATATTTTCCCGAACTCAAAAACTGCTCAAGATAATCCTTATACCCGGGAAAGGCCACAAATAACTCAGTAATATGGCCAGTATCGATATAATACTGATAAACAACAGCCGCAAATTCATATCCGTAGACCTCAAAATACCGCTGTAGACGTGCGGCCAGAATTTCCTGCTCGATGGCAGTTTCATCGCCAAGTTTCTGTAGCTGCATTTTTTCCTCTCGACACATCTCCGCCAGCGTGCGGAAATCATGATACTTTTCAGCAATTTCATAAGCCTTGTTGCTGTACCCAAAGATGAGCAACGGCTTAATCCAAGTTCCGCGCTGTTCGAGATACAGTACCTTCATGTCTTCGTACTGATCGCCAAGACCAGCTGCTCCTTCGCAGTACTTAATTCGTTCTTCATATGCACGGCAAAGGCACTCTGCCAAACTTACAAGTTGGTCGAGAAGTACACGCAGTTCATTCTCGATCTCAATAGCTTGATCTTCAGGCAATTCCCAAAGCTGTGAAGCCAGCAAGCGCGAAACATCATATTGCTTTCCAAGCGCCGTAAGAATTTCCCATGTCGAAGTCCACGGTTGGCTAGTTTTCCACGAGTCTTCCGAAAGATTAAATAGTGGCTTTTGAAAGTTCGAACGAATGTAGTATGCCGAATTTGTGAGAACAGTGATCAGCATTTCGTTTGCCTCAAGTGCATGTTTTATCATCTGATCGCGATGTCCAGATGCCGTTCGCGCTCGCACGAGACTCTTTGATGAGAACGTAACTGCGAGTTCACCAATTTTCATACTTTCAGATCGAAACCACTGCTCTTCATAATTCTCTTTCTTTGAAAGCTCTTGAATGACTTCCGATAACATGTGTGTTCGGTTAGGTGCCGTTGAGAGCCATGTTGCCCAGATGTTGCGCGCAGCTTCACTTTTTTCAAGCTTTGTCAGTGTCTGGATACGGCAATCAATTGAAAGAGAGGGGAAGATGTATTGTAAGTGTGTTGCTAGACGGCCCAAGGCTTCGGTGCGGAGTGAAAGGCATTCGAGAGTCTCAGGATATTCTGTGGAATATATAGAGCCTGGGGTTCAATTAGCAAGCAAAGGAGATGAAAGTTAATAACGATGTAAGTGAACGTACTTGAACTGATTATCTCATCACTGACTTCAGTCAAGGCCCTTTCGATATCATTGATCTCATATCCAACATCATGTCCCTGTCCAAAATCGACCGGATTTTCTTCCTTGAATCCGTAATATACCGCCTGTTCAAGTTTACTTTTGATTACATCAATACTCGAGTCAACAACTGCATACGACGATTCGTCTTCAAATCGCTCGATTCGAATCACTCCTGAACGATGAGCGACAAGAACGATTCCCGCGTGTCTCGTAGTCTGGTTGTTCACATGCATGATATCTTCCGTACCAGGGAATATAATGTCGATGGTATCTCTCTTGAATTCAATCACGTCCTCCCATTTAAAGGTTGTAGTTGTATTAGTCTGCGCTCGCTGTTGCTGTAAGATCGTGTCAACCATAACCACGGCATGCGATAAAACGATAAAAGCAGTGTATCCAGGCCTTGGTAGTAATAGTCGTGGTTTCAGAGCCGATGCACCAGCATAGCACGTTATCCTATGAGCTGAAATAATTCTGAAATCGTTCGCAATGAATGAAACAGTGAAGAGCATGTAATACACTTGTTCGATGCCTGAGTTCTCGTTGTAGATGAAGGATGCCAGTATCAACCCAGTCGAATCGTCGTCAGGTAGCATTTCCACGTCATGAACCTGAAAATTGCGCTCGGCTTGAGGGTAGATACCTTCGATAGACTGTAACAGCTGGTCCTTGAGTTCCATTTCAAAGATAAGGCCATAGTGTCCGCTGCGCGAGCAATGCCACAGCGTAACCGCGCCTCTAACATTCGCAGTGACAACCATTCGTTCACCGCGACCCATGACCTTACCTGGCTTCATAGCAACAATATCCCTCCGTGTTCCGCCAAATTTTAGCACGCCTTTAAGATTACTCCACAAACCAGCTCCAGAGCCACGCATAACAGTGCACGTAATGCCTGGTCGTCCAGCGGTATCGTGCAAAGCCACAAGAACGAATCTTCCAGTGCTAGTAGCAACGATAACTCCTACAGGTTCTATGCATTGCAAATACTCTAGAGTCTCGCCTTGGTATAGTCCGATCATAGCCTCGACACCCTTCTTGCGATGCAGGAGTCCTTCAGCAACAGCGCCGCCTACTGCCTCCCAGTACGTGATCTGTCCTGATTGAGGGTGGACTAGGACTAATCCTGGCTCAGTGCTACCTGCTGCAGGGGATACCAATACTCCCAAAGGAAGAGATCCCGTGGCGTTTGATATCGGGAAGGAGATTGTTGTGGGGAGATGATCGGGCGAGACGTAGCGCCATACGTACGCTGATTCGGAGGTCAAGAGGAGAGCAAAGTCAGTAGACGAATCAAGGCATCCGCTAAAGACAATATCTGTTATTAAAAATCCATTAGCTGACTATTTACGCATGGAAACAAGCATATCTGGGTCTAGCTCGCCTTCTGGAGTCTTCAGTATATTTGGTAGCGCAGGTAATTTTAAAACGCAATATTTTGAATTTTTCGTATACTCGACAACACTGTCCTTCGCTCTAGCATTAGCGGCAGCAATTGTTGCAGGAGGATTCACAGTAGTTGCATTGGTGTTGCTGATAGAAAGCGATGTAGCACTCTGATTCAATGTTTCGTTGTTGCTAAGAGCTTCTGAGGGTTGTCGGATCAATCCTGAAACTTGCCTGCTTCGTCTAGCTTGTAACCTTGCGGATCGCCGCTGTGAGAGCGCTGATGACATTTAGAAGAAAAATGGGGAATCTCTAAATGGTCTGGTTGTTATTGAGAGGGCGGATATGGTAAATGAGAAGAGAGGTTGAGACGCGTTTCGACTCGTGTTTTTTGTTGTGTTTTTTGTGAATGAATTTTTGCGACATTTTGATGACCGCCCCGCCGCACTCGATTAGAATGCAAAGTGCTACTAGATAAGCTACGCAATTTTTCGTCTTATGCTTTGCTGATTTATCAATATATTATTATATAAATAGCACATTATAAATTTAATGTCAATTACAAGCTACTTAGAATGCCAGAGATTAATGAATGAAGTAGAAGAGAAGCAGCAACAAATGCGAAGCAACAAGCAATAAATTTTTATGTTTAAGAATGCACCAATAATCGTACGAGGAAAGAGAGATTCCAGGCCAGTTAATGAGCCTGCACGTTGACTAACTCTTGCTTCATGAGCTCATATTAATGAATATGCACTCCGTTTGCAGGGTGACATTGTAGATAAGGATATTTGTCTGTCTCGCAATAATTCGTGCACAACTCGAGCCGGCTTATTTGTTAGAAAATGTTCTCATGAGATATTTGAATGGACGAGGCCGTGGGATTATCAAATATCTCTTGCCAAACAAAATGTGAGCACAGCATATACCTCATAATAGATTTTGCATTTTGAGCAAGACCAATTCATTAGAAGGCCGAGACAATGTATTTCTGGCATTCGCAATTTAGCATCTAATATTAATAGCGCTCAATGTAGAACTGTAGAAAGTAGAATAGGAAGCCAAAATATGGCCCTCCTACAGGACAGAGTCAGAAAGGAATCTGGTAATGAATTTGGACGAGAAAGCATGTAATGCATATCTTCTTGTGCGCAGTTAGTTGAACGAGGCGATGAGGTGCTTCTCATCGCACAGTGACATATCTATCGCGACGCCGAGTGCATCAAAGCTCGGGGATATCAATCGCATCTCGCTAAAAGGAGCTAGCTACCTTATCCGGCCATCACAAACTACCTATTTGGCACCGATACACAACAAACAAATACAAAAGCAAAGACGATTATGTTGATGGCAAATAACTTATCTGCTCCTAATTTTTAATCTGGTTAACTTGACTCGATTAGCTAGTAGCTATGTTTGCGCTTGAAGACGCCCCAAGCGACCAGCCATCATCGTCCATATTGGCGCCAGGGCAGGATCGCGATGACGTGGAAATGCCAGACGCAGCGGCAGACACAACATACGAGCAAGAAAGCAGTACTCAACAACCTCCAGATCTCCAGCAGATGACACTAATGCCGTCCGCTTCAGTGCAAGTTGGAGATGCAGAGCAGCCATCGCGTATCTCGGCTTACGCGCGTCTCGACTTCGCGTCTTTCACATTCTATGTGCAAACTTTACAAGTTGTTATGGGTAGGCGCGTCGAAGCTACTGGAATGGCGGGAAGCACACTCGGCGATAATTCGACCCCTGGTCGCTCGAGATCAAGGACGCCGTCTAGGCCCGATTCTTCCAATTCTAGCTCGGGAGCGAATTCGAGCAATGGGGGAACGAATGCGGCAAGCGTTGCGTCTAACGCAGGTGCTGGAAATGGAAATATTGACGTACACCTTGGAACAGCAAAGGCAATCTCACGACGACATGCAAAGATATTCTATAACTTTGCCAATCAGCGGTTTGAGTTCTCTGTCTTGGGCCGTAATGGCGCGTTCGTGGACGATGTGTTTGTTGAGAAAGGATCGACCGTTCCTCTAAATCACGGGTATTTACCGCTAATATTTTGAATTAATCTTATATTATGTACTAATATGTCAATTCTAGTTCGAGAATACAAATTGGACAAATCGGATTTTCATTCCTCTTACCCAGCGGAGGCAATCTAGACTCTGAAGACGCGACCCCTACGCTCACAATCAAGCCGGCAGACGCCATCTCCTTTCGAGACGAAAAGTCATTTCCTTCAATGGAATCGCTTGCGTCAGCGACTCCACAGACTGACGTCAAACCCGAAAATGAAGAACAGAATGCGGCGGCAGTCGCACATAGTCGTGACGATGTTGCTTTTGAGAAATTATTCGCTGAACCGGAGAGTCGACCGCTTCCCTCTGATGAGATGCATGAGCATCATGAATCACTGCAACCCTCAGATTTGCGCATGGTGGAAGCGCTTACAGGGGCATCGGCTCTTTCCGACCTTATAGCCGCCAGCTCCAGCGACACTCCGGCTGACTCGAGTACCAGCGCGCAAGCAACTACCAAACCGAAGTCAACTGCTTCAGCACGCAAAGAGAAAAGACATCCAACTCCCCCTTCACCGTCTCAAATTCCTCCGGAATACCGCGAGAAACCACCAAATTCATATTCTAGTCTAATTGAGAGCTCGCTGCGGACATATGGCACAGAGCGTGGCATGTCGCTATCTGAAATCTACGCCGCTATTCAGGATATATTCCCATACTATAGATATGCTCCATATGGATGGCAAAACTCTGTGCGACATAATCTTTCACTGAACAAGTCATTCGTCAAGATTGCCAAAGAAGGAAAAGGCTGGTTATGGGGATTAGATGAAGAACTGTGCAGAGAGAAGGAAGCAAAGAAGAATAGGCCTTCAGTTAAGGAGCTCAAGGAGCAAGAAAGACGCGAACGGAAAGAACGCGAGAGAAAAGGGAAGGAGGAGCGAGAGCGAAAAGCGAAAGAGGAGAAAGAAGTTCTTGAAAGAGAAAAGAAAGAACGAGAGAGATTGGCGAAAGAGCGCAAAGAGAAAGAACTCGCAGAGAAGAAGAAAGCACTTGCGGCGATTGCTCAAGCAGCTGCAGCTAAAACTGCAGCCGCGATTGCAAACGGCGAATCACCAAAGGTGCCCATCACTCCTGCGCGTACTCCGCTTACCATAAAAAGTAAAGCTCTAGGGGTTCCTCCGTCGATATTGAAACCACAGACTCCTAAGGCTCCGATTAACAAGGATACGCTCAAGGCGCTGCAACTTCTTCAGCAGACTATCACTGCACAACTTTCAGCTGGTGGATCTAAGACAATACCGGCTACTGCTGGAGCTTCAACAACAACTCCTAATGCCCACGTTTCTGTGACACCGACACCAACACCAGCAACTAAGCAAGGTACAGCATCGCTTCCGATGAACCGAGCAACAAGTGGTGGCCAGACAACACAGATTCAGGCATCACCTAGCCCCACTCCTATTACGCCATCCTTTAGCAACACCTCTGCGCTGATGGCTGCTCTAACTGCCGCAAAGAACAAAGCGGGACAAGGATCATTGATTAAGAAGCCTGCAACTGGACAAAGTGCACCACAGAAGACACCACAGCAGAACGCAAAGGCAACAGCTATTGCAAAGGCGCTGATGATGACACTGGCACAGTCAATGACGAAATCTGGGGCACAGGCTCGGAAGCCTAGTACCGGGGGTGCAAGTGATGGTAATGGAGGAGGTACTCCAAGTACTCCTGGTACGCCAGTGGGGGTGACATCGTCTTCTTCCCCTGAAAAGTGAGCAAGTTGAATGAATTTAATGGCAATAGGGTGTTTTTTTTTATTTTTGGAATGTTTAGCGTTGCTATTGTAATTCGGAAAGGCGTTATTACATTGTTGCTAATGAGGTGGAGACGATTTGTATATTCCATGTGTGATGTAGATTAGGCGTTTGTGACTGTACAATAGAAAGAACCATACATTATGTTAACTACTTGTGTAGTTCCACTCTTATGTTTCAAAGAGCCCGATCCACATCTACTCTTGAGCTCCGTAGGGACAATGGTGTTTTGATGCGGAAACAGATAAGTCAACAGCGCTTACTATCAGGTCAGAGATCAGAACGGTAGAGAAACAGAAGAATTTATCAGTATTTCACTCTTCTAGCCAACTTTTTATTTAGGTTCAAGCCATTTAGTTTTGTTAAAGACATTTCATGTGACCATTCATGATGATTATGTCGATCATGCAATCTTGTTTTTTAGAAATGTTTTATGCTTTTGCTGATGTTTTATTTTCCTCTAAAGTCGATCATCACTATACGAAAGCACAATCATCTTCTTATCATACACACCTTTACCAACCAGACCTTGACCCAAATTTTATCCATATACCATATCTGCTGCATATAAAAGTACAAAGCTGCTCAAATAATTTCTTCTTTAATACGGTGTGAATCCACCACGACCACGTCCTCGGAATCCTCCTCTGTATCCGCCTCTGGGGAAGCCACCACGACCACGACCCCTTCCTCTTCCACGACCCCGAGCAGACATTCCTGGGACATTTGTCCGCTTAGGGACAACTTTTAAGTTGCGTCCACGGAAGAGACTCTCATTTAGTACAAGGGCGTTGGCGACAAAACTAGGTTCTGCAAATTCAACGTAGGCAAATCCCTTAGGATGACCGGTAAATTTATCAAGCAAGATAGTTACTCGATTGATAGTGCCACAGCTCTGAAAATGTGATTGAATCTCTTCTGGTGTTGATTCGTAGTCAACGTTGCCGACATAGATGCTTCGCGCGTCGACGTCTTCTTTGTCCTCCTTCAGCTCTTGTCCTTCTTTTTCTAAAGTCTCCTGCATTTCCTTGAGCTTAGCAGCCTCGGCTTCCATTTCGGCTACTCTGGCTTTCATAGCCTCAATATCGTCCTATTATAAATCACATCTTTGTTAGTCACTGAGATCAGCAGAACTATCAAAGTGCCAAAGAAGCGTACTTGATTATCTGACATGGCGATTTTATGACGTAGTTACTGATGTATAATACAAATAATTAATGAAAAATAAACTAAAAATAAGTTATTATAGAATAGATCGCCCTTGTGGATTGCAAAAGCTAGAGTTGAAACTAGAAGATACATCTACTTTCTAAGAAAATTTGAGATAGCTACATCGTGCACTAGGCTCCTCGACAATTATGCTCACTGTTAAATCACGTGAGTGACTGCCTCCTGGGAAAGAGTCCAGATATATAACTTAGTTAGTTAATGTTAAACATAATTGTATTAAAGATTACTTTGGCTAGCGTTATATGAAATTATATTTCCTCGGACTAGACCTTAGATTCGGTAAGAGTTTCACAATTAAATATGATGGATGAATTAGAGAGAGAATCAGAATTATTGCGATGCTTTGCATATTTGCTATTATTCACTTTGGATTATGCTGCCAGGTCCTTGACTAGGCGTGACACTATCGATTGTGGAGATGGAGTCTAATTGGGAGTATTACCAAGAAGTGTGTGCTAGACAAAGCAGTTGTATATGTGCAAGGTTTGCTTGGTGAACCATCGCTATTAAGGTATTCAAACTATTTAAGCAGAGAGCCTACTGCTGCAGCCGGAGCTACATGCTTAGCAATATTGAAGACCATTTTGGCAGGGGGTATTACCCTAGATATGAGAGGGATAACGTGTGTGGGATGGTGTGTCTGGACGCTAATATACTCTATCGAGAATCGGTCTTATTTACTTCTGCAGACAAAAACAGTTGGGATGTAGCCTCAGGGCTATCAAGCGAGGCAGGCAAAGGGGATTTCAATGAGGAAGCGAGTTTGACTGCGGCTAATATGTGGATAGGTGACAATTACACTATAGTTAACTATTTACACAATACTTGTGGGAGGGCATTGTATGGACATGACGTTTACGCAATAATCCAAATGATAACGGAACTTTCGCACCGATCGGTGCCCATGTCATAACGAACGATCATACTCATCCGAGGTTCGGAGATTTTTAACTGATGACCTGATAGAAACCAACATGAGATTTTTGGTCACTTATGGGAAAGTAAACTGGAGGAATAGTACCAATACATTGCATAAAAGAGGACTAGAGGTGTGGTGGGTGTCATATGATATGTATGCTATAAGTCAGCCGTCGGCCGCGAAGCTATTATGTGTACAGAGGAGATGGGATGGACTCATCATTATTCTACACCCGGACTCACTTCTTGCTTCTCTTGCTACTATTGCGAATGCATTCATGCCTTTTACCAAGTCCTCTTGGGCTGATGAGATCCAAGAGATTGTGACTCTTATGTTCCAGCATGCTATTTTGTTCACCATTACCTTGCAACTCGGGTGTGGACGGTGTCTATGCCCTTGCTGCTCTATGTCTGTGGCCTCATTGCCACCTACCTTGGTGTTGCCACTGTACCCTCTCTCCCTCATCCTTAATTTCTTTTGCTCGTTGCATATTCATGTTTATCAGTCTACTACTTCTTGGGTTATCGAGCTGCTCTTGGTTTATATCATTTTCTGACTTTGGTCCCTCAAGACGAAGCCTGTAACTTATCCGAATACCCACAATGTCTACATCAGAGGCTCTCAGGCAAGTGCACATGCTCAATCATCCTTGACTGCATCCTTGTTGTCATTCTTTCATCTTCTTTTTGCCCCCCTGGGGAGGGAAAGGGTCACCTGTGACTTCAGCAAAAATTAGCTCTCTCACATTGCATCCATAGAGTTGTCGCCCTGCTGCGCAGATGGCAGCCAAGAGTGCAGGGACATTGAACACCTTCCCTCTCAATGGAGGAGTAATAAGATCAATCACTACATTCATATCCATGCCATAGGTAAGCTTGGGCAAAGATGTAGTGGGTGATATCCTGCTGAGGTGCATATTTAGCAAGTTCTCTTGAACAAGTGCTAAATTTGGTTGAAATCATAGGAAGAAGAGATAGTATCGCACTGCATAGTTGGAGGATCATTGGATTTAAGGATCATAGCCAATGCAAGTGTCATGATAACGTACTCAAACCGCTAAAAGCCACTATTCTGATGGGAGTGAATTATCTCCTTGAATTTGTACTGCATCAAAAGTCAAGATGTACAAAAGCTGCTTTCTGAAAATAATCCATCGAAGGGACAGAAGCCCTCCTTTTAAATCTCTAACATTGCAAATATCATCATCCAGCTGCCATCTTTCCTTAATATTCCTCTCAAGGGTGCAAGTCATCTTCCTTGTGCTGGTTATTGAGACTATACCCTTGTGAGTAGTCTCGAGGTTATATGTTCATGATGCTCGGGATTGCGAGTGCGTGTTCCTACCAATCCCTTACACTCCTTTTGGGTTGGTGGGCTTCGACTATTTGACACTGTCGATATCAAGATTATATTTCTAGTGCTATATTGGCTCTAGTATTTATATAGAATATTCATTATGTAAAACATGTATGTTTTTAATAGTGTCCGCATATAGGGTAATAACTATTATTGCAGGATCCATCCGCATCTCTTCTATATCATTGACCATATTTGATCTTATACATTCTCACATTCTGTGAAAAGTAATTCGAAACTTATATATTATATTAATACCATTCACCAATGTCAACCATAATACCCGCACATAAATCCAATTATGAGCCGTAACGCTCGCTGTCTTTAAATGCTCTTCGAGCTTCTTTGAGGAACCTCGCAAAGTCTCTTGATTCGTTCAATCTAGTCACAATCTGTTCCAATACCAACTTATCCAGAGCTGGCTCACATTTCGAAACCTCGTAATCGACTGATGTGAGATCGACAATCAGGTAGTATTCCTTGTCCCAATTGCTCTCACTTATTAGTGTGAAGATGATCTTTAAATAGTCGTCTTCTACTCCATCGATACGCAGTCCAAGATTATTCTCCCAGAACGAGAGCTCTGGTGCATTGAGTGATGACTGTGTGAAAATTTTAGAGCGCTCTATCGACCGTTCTAGCGCGATTTAGTTAGCGATATCCCGATTGACATTTCAAATAATAAGAGATCACACTTTCTCGAGTTTTTTCAAGCATCTGTTGGACCTCCGCAATCTGCTTTACTACGGCGTCACGAAGAACCGTAAGCTCTTGTTTCTTGCGAGAAAATTCCGATATAGAATGTTCCGTTTCTTGGACTTCTTGTTGCTCGCGATCCATTTCTATGTGATCTGTTGTCAGCTTTTGTCGCAAAATAAACAAACGTTAAGTTCTTGCATACCTTGAGATATTTCTTCTTCTTTTTCTTTGTAATATTGAATTTGATTCATCATTTCAGTCTCTTTTTCTGTGATAACAAACATTAGAAATTTCATGACACCAAGTAATCACTCCAAAACATACCTTTCCCATCTTGAATCTGTTGCTCAAACGCATTTCTATCTTCGAGAATTCGCTTCCTATCTCTCGCAACATACTCATCAAACTTAGCCTGAAAACTATCCATTTTCTTCTTTAGTTTATCAAAATCGAATGAAAATTGTGGCAACGATGGTGCCGCGGATCCCATTGGCGAACGTGGTCTCTCCACTGCGCCGCCGTCCTTGAAATCAAGAGCATCAAAACCGACTTGTAGAGAGGTAATAGAAGTCATTTTTAAATAAAATAATGAATGCGGACGTAAAGAGGCAAATAAACGCACTGTAAGACGTTGGGAGAGAGTGTAGAGAGAAGTGGGAGAAGCGCGTTCTTCACCGTCGGGGGCAATGTAAACAAACAAGAAACCTTTAGAGATCCTAGCAACCATCACGTGATAATCAAATCTTGCGCCCTAGCCCTATGCATCTGATTCATTCTCGCAATTCGATTTCGTCTTGAAATAATAAGCTGGAATATTTCACTTCTCCAACAATTAATCGGAATCCATCGTGACTTGACTTTGACCAGAGAGTGTCTTAATCATCTAGGCAATAGATTTCCGAGATGGCTTCTTCCGCTGATGTGCGGGATATGCTCGATTTGCCAGGTCGGCAAGCACCTCCGAGTAGGCCGCCTCCTGCTAAGCGCGCGAAGACGGAAGGCAAGAAATTTGGTGAGCATCGTGAAACGCGTCTTGAAATCATACGAGAAGGGGTTGTGAATTAACTGGAATTTAGATGGAATGAATCGAGAGCTTCAGAACTTGCTTGGTGAACATACTCCAGCAGTGACGGTTATTGAAAGCAGATTTAAAGCAAAGCCTAATTGGAAACTGAAGCCAACTCCTTGGTATGCTGCTTTATATCGTGATCTGTGGTGATATTTTTTAGTTGTACTGACTTGGGGCTATATAGGGTGCGGACCAAGTTCAAAAATGCTGCACGAAGTGATGATCTGGAGTTCAGTCATTGGGTGCGAGGAACACCAGCCAACGGTATGCTTTTTATTGCCGGCTACTTTTGGACTGAATGCTGATTTGAATCCAGATGAATATGTATTTGCAAAGTTTAATAAGCCGGTTGACGTACCCGCTTACTCCACAGAAGAATACGAAAAATGCATGGCTGGTATGAATCTTTAAGTAAAATCATATATTGCTGTACTGTTGATTAATTCTAAAGTGTTCTAGACACTGCCTGGACTCCTCGAGAAACCGCATATTTATTTGATCTCTGTCGCGAATACGACTTGCGATGGCTAGTAATTCAGGACCGTTATGAGTACGAGCGTGAAGAGAAGGAGCCTCCGTCTCTACGTACACTGGAAGACCTGAAAGAGCGATACTACTACTGCTGTCGAAAGCTTATGGACTTGCGACGTGAAGAAGGTACTGCGGAATGGACAGCTCGAGAACTTGAACTTTACAACGCGATGAACTTCGACAAGGAGAAGGAGGTATTCAGGAAGCAGTATCTGGAGCGACTGTTGAGCCGATCGCCGGCAGAGGTCGCCGAAGAAGAAAGACTGATATTAGAATATCGAAAGCTGCAAGAGTCTTCTAAGAAACTCATGCAAGAACGCCAGGATCTTCTGCACCTACTGGAATCACCGCAGACATCGGCCACATTTGCGCAATTTCAAAGCAGTCAAGGTCTGTCTCAGCTTGCGGCCAATATACTTGCCAACGACAAAAACCGGAGGAGAAAGATTGTACCAGAAGTCCCAGCTGAAGTTGCAGCTCAACAAGCGGCAGCAGCGGCAGCGGCTCAGAAAGCCGGCGCTGCTAATGGGAGCTCACATGGTGCTTCGCAGACCCAGTCGTATACCCAACCAGTTGCGCACGCACACGACTCCAAAAACGCTCAATCTTCTCAGCATGCCTCACCTGCAGCTAATCCGAAGGTTTCAAAGGCAGATCTTGCACAGAGCTCAACAGCTAAGCGTGTATCCAAGAAGGTTTCACCTGGCGAAGGTATGAAAATGCGTTTTATTGCTGTTTTTATTGGTATCAAGCTAATTTCTCATATAGAACATTTGTACGGTATTTCGTACCACGACCGACTTACTGCGGGTGTCTTTTTGAGATCTTCTAGAGTGAGCACTCTGAAGCATACGGTACAAGCCAAGGTGCAGTCTGTGCTTGCTGAGCTCTCGATATCATCCAAACTAGCCATGCCTACTGCCAAGGTGTGCGAGCGATATGAAGCGCTTCAGCAGCAGATTACGGTTCTGTTGGATGCGAAGAAGCAAGCGGACAAGCTTGAGGCGGAGGTTAAGGTGCTACGAGCTCAGAAGGGAGATGAAGCTGCGGAGTAGATGAGATTAGGTGTCGCGTGTATGATTACGAGCTGAATAGGATTCTGTGTTGCCAATTTCCTATTTCGGAGCTGGTTGCGAGAGTTTTGCTGCGCGGACTCGACTCGGTCGAGGGTTTTCCCCGCGAAACGTAGAGAAGATCTCGCCGACGGACCGAGAGCAAATGTGGTGTCCGCTTCTGGGATGCAATAGCGAGCAAAAACAAACAAACCAGCCATATCCTAGGCCAGAAGGGACGCAAACTGCTTGATGACGTACGCTCTCTACCCGGCTCGCTTCTCGTAAAAGTCCGCGCTGTGATTGCTCGCCACACAAATTTTATGTGAGCCAGATGCGACTCGGGCGAGGGTTTCCGCATCGGTCATTAAACTGGAGACACGCGCACGGATCCTCGGAACTGGATTGCTCATGCTTGCATTGGCTTTCTAAGCACCAACTTAGATTGCGGCCGCCCGCCACGAGCAGGATAACGTCGAGCTCGCCTCTTCAGGGCGCCAAAGTCATCATTCGTCACGGCTTTTTTCTGCCAAACCACTCTGCAGTATCGTCGCTGCCTTTGTATCTTCCTGGCTTCTGGATAGACTATCAAAATGACTGCAGCATCTTCTGCGTAAGTGTCTCCTTGCTTCTCTTTTGTGCCACTCTCTCGCTCGCCCTGTCGTCCGGTGTGATCCGGCTGGAAGGGGCGCAGTTGCCCGACCTTCATGTTTTTGATGGTTGCTAATCTTCTGATAATAGATCAAGGAAGTTGCGAATTACAGGTATGATCCTCAGCTTGCGATGTCGAGCAATGACCAAGTTATCGCGGATTGCGTCGCACGCGATTCCCAGAGACTAGCTATCGATCGCTGTTGCGGTCCACACGACTCCCCATGGCTAACCATCGTTTTCTTCAGTCGTCGCCGCCGATGGTCTCTACAAACGCGAGGTGTTCCGTATGTTGCAAAACACTGCTGATTTATTAAACAAAATCTGAGATTACTAATTAATCCGTTCAGGCTTCCCGGATCCGTTTGCAGTGATAACCATCGATGGTGAGCAAACTAACACTACGTCGGTCATTAAGAAAACGCTCAATCCCTATTGGAACGAGTCTTTCGATGTGTAAGTCTCATGCAATAATCATTACTGTCCAGCACTTGGTCTAACTTAGTCTATTCAGAACTGTCGCCGAATCAAGCATCATCGCAGTTCAAATTTTTGATCAGAAGAAGTTCAAGCGAAAGGATCAAGGATTCCTCGGCGTCATCAACATTCGTGTTGGAGATGTTATTGACTTATCTCTTGGAGGAGAGGAGATGCTGACCAGAGAGCTGAAGAAATCCAACGACAATGTCGTGGTTCACGGCAAACTCATTATCAGTCTGTCGACAAACATTGCACCAGCGTCTTCGTCTCACTCTGCCTCCAACTCCATGTCAAATGCAACCAGTTCTTCGACTACTACTTCGTCTGCCTCCTCTACTGCGGATCCTACGAGAGCTGTAGCATCTGCTGACGCCTCCGCTGCTGCCATTACGAACGGAACTACCGCTTCTCGTCATGCTGCTAATGCCAACGCTGCGATCACCAGAGCCCCCGGAATTGCTTCGACAGTTACTCCTTCTACCGGAAATGCCACCGGCCCCAGCTCGAATAGAGTATACAGCTCATTTGAAGATCAATACGGTCGTCTTCCTCCGGGATGGGAGCGAAGAACCGATAACCTCGGTCGTACGTATTATGTCGATCACAACACGCGATCAACTACATGGACTCGTCCTTCTTCGACAAACTTTAGCGAGTCTGAGCAGCGTGCCGCCATGCAGACGAACACCGAGATGGAGCGCCAACGACATCAGAACCGAACTTTGCCCGAAGATCCGTCGCGCGCTAGCTCGCCGACGAATGGATCGGATCATCCATCGCCTGCCGCTAGCGTGAGTGCCTTGCAGCAGATGGCCACTGGAGCTACTACTGCTGGTCTAGGTGAACTTCCATCTGGATGGGAGCAGCGTCATACTCCTGAAGGTAGAACGTACTTTGTTGACCATAACACACGCACTACCACGTGGGTCGACCCCAGAAGACAGCAGTACATTAGAATGTACGGCCCGAACACGAACAACACTACCATTCAGCAGCAACCTGTTTCACAACTTGGTCCCTTGCCCAGTGGATGGGAAATGAGACTGACAAATACCGCTCGCGTGTATTTTGTTGATCACAATACAAAGACTACTACCTGGGATGATCCTCGTCTTCCGTCCAGTTTAGATCAAAATGTACCTCAGTATAAGCGCGATTTCCGTCGTAAGCTTATCTACTTCAGATCGCAGCCTGCTCTTAGAAGTCTCCCTGGACAATGCCACATCAAGGTTCGTCGTAATCATATTTTTGAGGACTCGTACGCCGAAGTTATGCGTCAGAGTCCGCAAGATCTGAAGAAGCGTTTGATGATCAAGTTTGAAGGTGAGGAAGGTCTCGATTATGGTGGAGTTTCCCGTGAATTCTTCTTCCTGTTGTCTCATGAGATGTTCAATCCCTTCTACTGTCTCTTTGAGTATTCTGCCCATGACAATTATACTTTGCAGATTAACCCTCATTCTGGCATTAACCCTGAGCATCTTAACTATTTCAAATTCATTGGTCGCGTTGTTGGTCTCGCCATTTTCCATCGTCGATTTTTGGATGCTTTCTTTATTGGTGCATTTTACAAGATGGTGCTTAAGAAGCGCGTTGTCCTTACAGATATGGAAGGTGTCGACGCTGACTTTTATCGCAATTTGAGCTGGACTTTGGATAACGATATCACTGATATTCTTGATCTTACATTTTCGACTGAAGATGATCGCTTCGGTGAATTGGTCACTCTCGATTTGAAGCCTGATGGACGCAATATTCCTGTGACCAACGAGAACAAGAGAGAGTATATTGAGTTGATCACCGAATGGCGTATCTCTAAGCGTGTCGAGGAGCAATTTAAGGCATTTATGTCTGGATTCAATGAGCTTATTCCTCAAGAATTGATCAATGTGTTTGACGAACGCGAGCTGGAGTTGCTTATTGGTGGTATTGCCGATATCGATGTGGACGACTGGAAGAAACATACTGATTATAGAGGATATTCTGAGAGTGATGAAGTCATTCAATGGTTCTGGAAGGTATGTATTTGTTTTCAGGTCTTGCTATTTTACAAGAGATTTCTAACAATTTTGTAGTGCGTTCGTACTTGGGATGCTGAGCAAAAGTCCCGCTTGCTACAGTTCACTACTGGTACATCGCGTATTCCAGTCAATGGCTTCAAGGATCTTCAAGGTAGCGATGGTCCGCGTCGTTTTACTATCGAGAAGGCCGGGGAAATTCAACAACTTCCTAAGTCGCATACTTGCTTTAACAGAGTCGATCTGCCGCCTTATAAAGATTATAGCGCTATGGTTCAAAAGTTGACGCTCGCAGTTGAGGAGACAGTCGGATTTGGTCAAGAATAAAAATCCAAAGGAAGGAGAGAGAAAATCCTATATACTCACCCGGTGCGCTTTGTTTAGTTTTTTGTTTTGCTTTTGAGGGATGTATCTATTTAGTTATGCTTATATACATGATGGTTCTCTGCGTCGACTCATTTCTTTTTTTCTTCTTTTTTCAGTTGACGGGGAGTTGGAAATACGACAATAGTTCTGCGAAACGTAAAGCAGAATATATAAATATACATATATATATATGTGAGTGGAAGAAAGCCAAACAACAGATTTACTCTTTGCGGGCTTTGTATTGATCGTGCGATCTCTCATTTCACCATTGACGACGTATTTGGTTTTTTCACAGCCACTGCGTATTTTTGCATTTCTTAACTTGCAGAGTTATAACTATGTTTACGCAAAGGAGAGATTGTTTATTAGGTTAGGTTGACATGTTTCGTTTTGTTTCTTTGTTTTATTATTCTTTTGTCTTTGGGATAAAGGGGTGAGTGGATTGGTCTTTTAAGAAATTTTTAAAAGGTCGTTTTCGAACCGCCTCTATTATATGCTATGTTGTTTTATCTTTTTCTATCTAATGTTCGAGTTGTTTGCTTTCAAGTTTTCAACATTGGTTTATTTTCCTTTTTTTGAGTTGTTATAATGCTTTATTTCTCGAATACACACGCTTAAATTATATGTGCAACATATTCCAATACACTTCATTTAATGTCCACACAAGACAACGCCATATCCATATTTACTCAGGTCAGTCAAGCGATCGCACAAGATTAGAAACCAACATAAACGTAAACGAAAACCCAAAACTCCAATTCAAATCTGTCGTTACCAAATGTGATATGCCATTCACGATGATTGCGCATCTTTAGCGCTATCCCTATCTATCTGTACACGAACCAATTTCTCCGGAAGTTGAGTTTTCCGCCCTTGGACTAATACCTTGTGCTCCTCCTCCGTAAAGTCTTCTCTTCTTGATTGCGACTCCTCTTGAGCAAGGACGTTTGCTAAATAATTTCAAATCGTTAGTCATGATCAGATAATCGTAAATTTGCATTTCATACCAGAAGCCATGTTGATTGCCCGTAAAATACTATCCCAGTTACTCACTATAAGTGCCACAGCTAGAATTATCGCGTTAGTGCAATGATCAAAGAGAAATGACCACCCCACACACGCAAGTCGCGTCATTGAAATCATCACTTACCTTCAGTTCCATCAACCAAAGTCGATAATTTCTCTTGTAGCTGCTCCATTTGGTGAGCAAGGTTTGCGCTAAGATCTCTTAGTTCCTGTAGACTTTCAAGCTCTTGCTTCTTCTCTGCGATTCGGGATTGCAGGATGGAGTTGTATTGTGGTGCACCAGCTCCAATAGGACCTAATGAGGAGGTTGGGACCAAAGTTGTTCTTCTAGGCGCGTAAGACATTGCGAGTGACTTTTTAATTGTAGTTTGATATATAAATTCCTTTCTTTAACAGCAAGTGCAGACAGCCTCGTAAAGATAATGCAAGTCTTGTATGTCTTGAAGACCGGTTTGAACTTGACGCGCTTTGTTTGCCAAGGTAGAGAGCTCTTTGCATAAACGCGTTAACCATCCCGCCATGGTTGTTAGGAGAAGCTAAACCCATACCCTGTATGTAAATAAAACCAAACAGAGCTCATCGGAAGAAATCAAAATGACGGTCACGTACACATGGACAACTACGTATGCTTCTCTAATCGGACTTTAATTTGAGTCTTGTGTTGAGTGCTGCGCTGTGATTATTATTTGAATTTTTGTTAAAAGATTGAAAGCTTTGAAATATTGTGCCTGCAAGGTGTTCCATTTATCGACGACGCTCGGAAAGCAAAGATAGCTTCTGCCATCAATGGCGAGACTAGCTGCCGATCCTGCAGCATCGGCAGAGACTGTTGACTCTGGTACGAAATATTTTGAATTTTATTGCTTATATTTATCTTTGAGCTAACTAATGCTATAAGTTAAACGCCGATTTCTACGGCAAAATCGAGAGTTAGCTAGGTATGCACCTCAACCCACTTTATATGGAGAAGTCGGTGGAAAAGATTCTAATATACGTGCTTCAATATTTTAGAGTCAACTCTACTCATTCGACCCGCATTAGCACACTTGAATCAAAAATCTCAGATTTACTAGCTGAGAATCTAGAACTGCGCCAACAAGTTATTGCCCTCGAACATAACCGCGAACGATGGATAACGCAGCAATGTATGAATATCCGAGAGAGATTACAGTCAAAAATGCGAGAAATGGAAGATATAATGGATGAATTTACTTCTTCATCGGCAAAAAATTCGATATATGCCTCTGCTCATGATGTTGATGCGGTCGAGGAGAATGATGAGTTTACGATACCTTCGTCGATGCATGTGTCGACTCGAAAGAAATCGTCGCCGAGAGAGAAGCAGGAAGTTGCAGATACAGCATTTTTTCAAGAAACAGATGAGCATGAAAGTGATATCATAACTGAGACTCAAAGGTACGGCTTATACAAGTTTTGGGTAAATTGAATATGCTCTAACGTACTAACCCATGTTACAGTAATTCTCGTCCTCTTTCACCACAGCTAAAGGAGCCGTACAAATTTACACCGCAAAAGCTTTCGGCAGAGGAAATTCCAGAAATACCGGATAATGATGGATCACCAGAACTTCAGCTTTCAGGTATCACATCTGCTACAGAAACAATACGACCGCGTCGGAAGAGACGAGATAGTTTACAAGAGCTCGATATCATTAATATGGTCAAATCTCAGAGTGCTAATTACGCAGCCAAGATATCAGCGAATAAAGGGACAATTTCAACTGCGGAAATGTTAGCGCGGGATGAGGATTTGAAACCTGTTGAGCCCATGACTATTGAAGTGGTCAAGGATGCCGATAGCGAGATTGGGTTTGATACTGTAACTGAGCTTGCTATTGAGTCTGCCGACTCAAAGCAAACAACTTCAAGGCGGGCGTCGTCATCAAGAAGAAGATCATCGATATTTTCAGTAAATCCTCCTGAGGGCACAGTACCAAGTTCACAAGATGCTCCTCTGCCTACGATCACATCTCGATCATCTAGGCGAAGCAGTATTGCTGCTAACAAAGACGTTCTCGCTCGCAAAGACCAAGAGGATATTGAAAATAGCTTTATAAGATCTAATGGACAAATTCAGAACAAAATAGAAGAAAAATCGGATGCGCATGCAAAGAAAGCAGCTCGGATAACCGAGAGAAAGGCGCTACAGCCGAGTAAGTGCGATGCTTTTTTTTGTTGATATTTCTCAGATAACTTACGAAATATTTATATATAGAAAGCGTGAATTTAGCGGCCATCGCCGCAAAGCCTAGTCTTGCTGCGAAGAAATTGAAGGATGACTCACCTCCAGACCCACCAGCTGTGGTCGAAATAGAGATTCCTGCAGCTGGTATTCCTGAGTTAACACCAGCACCAGTACCAGCAGCAGAAGAAGAGCCACTAGGAGAATCATTTTCTTCAGAAGGCGGAAGAAGGCCATCTAGACGACCTCGTAGTAGCATTAACTATGCACTTCCATCTCTTCGGGCCAAGATGCGACGGGAGACTAAACAGTTCGTTGATGCGGTTGTTATTACTTCAGAACGCGCTGTTGAGAAGAAAGATAGACCGTTTCCGGAGACTGCGGAGAAGAATAGCGAGGTAAAGATTAAGATGGAGTATCCGGAGGATGAAAATCGGATTGATTTTAGCTCGATTCCCGCTACTGTTCCATCTGAGTTGGGCAAGCGAAAGAGGAGAAGCTCGGTTTGGCATTCTGATATGGAGGAGAGCGAGGATAAGCCAGCTCCCCAGCGAGTATCATCAATCGTCAATAGTGCCGATAAGGCTGCTTCCAGTAATCGCTCGCAGAGTAAAGATATCTATGCTTTTGAAGATGAGATGGCGGAAGATGCTCGAGGTAGTCGGATAGCTATACAGCAGAGCAAATCATCTACAACGAGAACTTCACAAGGTCGACAAAGTCTAGGAGACAATAGTCGTCGTATAAGTGAGATAGGATTATCGAGTACTATGAATACGCAAAAATGTGATAGGCTTCCAGAAACTGGACTTTCTACTACGGGCACAGTTGTTGGGAAGCGACGGCGGAGTGTTGCTGAATGAATCGTCGATGATTGAGATATGTTTTGAAATGCAAAGCTGGACTGAATTAATTTGATTAGATGCGTCTGCTTGCATAGTTTTTCTTGCTGTACGCATCTGATTTATTTTATTATTTCCTACTCAGTCTGACGGTTACTATTCATACGTGCTCAGACTGTTAAATTTTTATGTCGTCGAGCAGCTATTGCAGCTTCTTCATCTTCTTTGCTAGTATTCCTGGTGCAGGCGTATTTTGTGTTTTTCTTAGTTCGAAGTCCTGAGTACTAATAATGGAATTAACTTACGAAAACAAGAGTGCAGAGCATCTAACTATATATATGTAATAATTGGAATAGATGGAGTGCAACTAGTCGTTTAAGATGTACTATCTTGAAGAACTGACTTCATCAATTAATCGCCGATAGTTTAATCATAAGATTTTACTGACAATCCTCGACTTGCCAACCTCGAGCATGATGAAATGCCTGCAGATTTTTATTTCTATTTATGCACGACCGAGACGAAAGGCTTAGCTAGTCATCCGGCTAAAGAGAACTGGTCTCCTAACCCTTCGGATCACAAACTTCCCAAAAATCAAGGAATAAACTCTCGCGCGGTTAATACTCGCTAAGAGAACCGAGCGCATATTGAGAGGGTTAGGAAATAACCTGTATTTTGATCCAAAGAGAAAGCTGAGAGCTAGCAAAAGATGAATAATCTGCCAGCTACTAATTCCCAGATTCAAATTGTACATCATTGCCTCTGTTGCTTGATATATGGGCGCGGTTGTTATTTCTCGCCACCCGAAATTCAAATATAGATAGATTATGGATCGCTTGTAAACGAGAGCACATCATAATAACCGAAAATACGAATTGCCACACGACGAACCTCGCCAAATCATAACCACCAGAGGACGCGACTACTACATTGCTGGATAGTCTGGATGCTGAGCATTAAAAATAGCAAAGAGATCGAGTCGCTACTTACTCCGGTAGCACTTTGAGTGAGATAAAAAGCGAGCCGATATCGCTCGCGCTCGAGCTTGCACTCACACTCGCGTTCCGGACCGAGGGTGAGCGCAAAAAGTGATGAGCGTTTCTATTTTTTTTTTAAGACGGGATGACGACGATCTTCGCCGGCTGGCTCTTTATGATGATTTGCATTGAAGTAGCAGATATTGCGACGACTCACAGTGGGCCCACGTTTATTGCTGGTAGAGTTTTGGGACCAGCGCGTCCGCGCCACGACACGTGTAGTCAGTCGCGGGCGTCGATGCGGCAACGCGCCAGGCAGAAGCACACAACAAACATTTTACCGTGAGAGCAGAAAAGTAGTAGATGTAAAGTAAAAGAGAAAATAATACTATTAAATCTATTTTGTGTGGCCATCGTTATGTACAGCAAGTAAAGACGCACTCATTAATATTTAGCAGTAAGAGCAAACCATATAAAAAAAAAAAAAAAACAAAGCACATCCCAGATGACCCCAATACCCATATTTTTGTTTCCATCCCAAGCAAAACCAAAAAAAAAACTCCAAATACCCTAAATGTGAACAATATCTTTTCCGCAATTTTTTCTCCATGAAAAATTATAACAGTCTAGTGCGCAGCGCGAACGGATCATACCAGTGCCCGTCAGTCAACAATGATGAGAGAAGAGTGAGGCTGTACGATGAATATAACTGAATCGATGTTCAATAAAGCTCGTTAGCAACCATTATCATATAAATTGTAGACGGTTCGTCGTCAATGAAGAATCCCGCTCGGATCAGCGCCATCAGAGCCAAAAACAAAAGAAGCCTGGCCTATGTCGAATTGGGACTGGAAGACATTCTCCAGTCTGATACTAGCTTCCGACCCCGAGAATGATCGTGATGGGAGTGACGACGGTGAGCTGAGCCTGTGCTACTACTCCGTCGGTAGTTGTTCGAGTGCTGTCCGTAGTATTGGTGACTTGATTCGTAGAACGGGACCAGGATGTTTCCAGGTGGCGACAGCTCAAGCTGGACTTGTACGGCCGAAGACCGTCGCCCGCTCTCGTTGACTAAGGACTGCACAGGGAGCAGCGGAGGAGACATTGGCGGCGACTGGCTCTTTGCCCTTTCGTGGTCTGCGACCTTGCAGGACTCGGAGCAGTAGATTGATCCCGAGGGGCAGACCTTGTCGCAGACGAAGCAGTAGTCTTCTAACCACATTGCGGTCGTTATGCGTGCGTGTGGGTGTGTATGTGGTGAATGAGGCGAAAAAGTGCTGTGCTAGTGAGCAGGAAAGGAGACTGTTAAATATTTATGGTCGAGGGAGGGAAGGGCGGAGAACGAGTCATATTTGAAGTGGTGCGGGCCAGAACTGAGTAACCGTCGTTACTCACAAAATTTGACTCTGGCATTGCGCAATGGCCGCATTGCGACATCTGAGCACCGCGCGGGTGGGATGGTTATGCCGTTACTCCGCCGCATCAAGAAGTCGTGCGTGCTCTTACGCCATATTTCTCCAACTCTCGCTTTTGTTTATTGTCTGGGATTTTTCCAGAGACTCAAGGATGATGTGTTGTTGATTTGCGATATCGACATATTCTGAGATCTTCTTGCGTGCTGTGCTACAATTTCGCCGGCGCGCTCTACAAACCTCATATGACCTAGTTGAACTGTTGCGTTTGCATGTCAAATCATAATCTGACTGAATCTGAGTTCGATCGTTCTCAGAAAGCATGCATTTTACAGTGCAAGAAGTAGCTTTGTAGGGGCGCGGCCGGCAGGGTATGCGGTTACCTGCAAATGAATTACAAAGTAGATCCTAAGCAAACGCCATTAAGCTGCGCATTTCTTCATTCTATTCGCAGTAGTCGTAAATGCAACACAGTATCAATGTACAAAGTCGGTGAGATGCAATGCAATAGCATGCTGTCGGCTAGTTTTGTACATCATCTTCCCTTGGAAGTGGATACTCTTAAAGTGCAGCTGCCAAGTAGAGGAGGGTAAAAGCATCAGCGGCCATCAAGCTATTTGACGGCGGAATACGTTGGCTTTGATGAACGCGTGTACTGTGCAATGCGCAGCAATAGGACCAGCATCTCACGACAAGACGAGCAAACAGCTCCTTCGATGATCCGCATTGCTTCGTTGATGACCACGGGTGCGGCCAACTGCTCTGCTCAACAACCCACCTCTCCTCTGGTCGATCAGAAGTCGATCAGTAGGTTTATTACATTGGGGGGCACCTTTGAGGCCGCCAGTTAAGACCGGCCGGGTGCTGCACGTGAGTTGACCCTTTGCTGAAAATGTGATCCCGCGCTGATCACCAGGCGATTTTCGAATGCTCTTCTCGGCAAGCTCTCGGTTCGCCTGTGAGTCTACGACAGACGAGCGCGAAGGTTCGTCGACAGCAACACCGAAATAAAAGGGTACAACAAAATATGCTGAAGGTTTTTCATATGACTTTTGACGCACCGCTAAATAAAGTGGCGGTGCCTGTTCTACATGTTCGCGGTCGCTTGCTCGAGGGCCGTCACGGTCGACAACCAGTGAACCGCACTATTCCAGTCTCTACGCAGTAATCAACCGACAGCAGGTTCAAATCAAAATATCAGAATCAGTCCGAGTGCGCAGGGGCACTGGCTAGTCCTGGCGGAACACGTGTCTACCGCAATGAAGCAGATCACTCACAAAGTAACGACTTTGGGTTCCTTTTCGAGAGCTGAGGCTTTGGGCACCTGATCGGCCCATTGCTCACAGCGGAACCTGATTGATCGCTCCTTCCCCGCAGGTTTAGGTAAGCAGAATACTCAACAACTCACAAACTGGTTTGTTTCCGCTCGAGCAGCAAAAGTAAAATTACTACAACACGTCAGCATATTTCATATTTGTGCCAGTTTCATAGCCCTCTGGTGCCTTGCGTATATTTTTATCACTATAATTCTATTCACTTCGGCTCTTTCCATACTAAGTAAAATCAGCTCTTACTCTCTTCTTGGAGTTTGCTCTCGATCTCTGCCTTCCACCCCTTCCTCCGCTGCCTTTCCTCGTAAACTCCTCGATTCCGAGTAACTCGCTCGACAATTGTTTCGGTCGAGATCGAGCTATAATGATGGTTTGGAATCTGCTTGTACAATCCCAACTTCTTGACCTCTTCGTAAGGATCGCCGGCATCAGCTGACTCTGTGAAAGCAGTAGGTCCGTGCATGACGTTGATGATATCCCACGGCAGCGATCTCAAGAATTGCTCACTGGGCGAGTAAGGCGCTTGTAGAACGATGTGCGACACGTATTTGCACTGCAGGACGCAAAGGGCGCGTTCGAATATGTTCATGATGGGATAATTTAGCCCCTTGAATTTGTTAACTGTCGCGTCGTCGTGCACGCCGACAACGATCCCAACTTGCTCGCCTAGCTCTTCCGAAAGAGTTGCTGCTTGGCTTGAGACTTGTCGCAGGAATTCAATGTGGCCAGCAAAAAAGAGATCAAACCCTCCGTCAGCATAAATCATTTTGCGTTGCTTCCTCATAAATTCTGCGTCGGGCTCGACAATACTTGCAAGTTCGCTGCTGTCGTCGGCGTAGATATATACTCCATCGCGCGCTCCACGCCCATCTTCACTTGAGGCATAGGTCTTGAACTTCTCAAGATTCTCGCGGCCGAGCAGTCCGCTTTCCTCTAACTTGCGACTGTCCAGAGCAAGGGCGCGCTCGACCTTACTGGAGATATCGTCATGTGTGCCTTTGACTGTCGAAATGTGATGGTTCTTTGTACACAAGAGCATGCGACCGACAAGATCCGTAGTTGAGATATTAGGCGTCCGCTTGACAATCAAGAACCGCCCGTTCTCTTTGACTACGCGATAGCAGTCCTCTCCATTAGCATCAGTCGTGATATCATCGCCATGAACGACATAAAAGCAGCCCCATTCATCCATAACCGCAGGGTCTGTGACGTATGGAGCACCTGGAACAGCTGCTGTGGCCCATTTGCAGGCCTCGACTGCTAGTACTCGCTCGGGGAGCGTCATCACGACCGGACCTTTGTTCTCGAGAATCTCTTCGTCGGAGTGGACGCCGACGTAGAGCGAGTTGCCCAATTGACGAGCCTGTAGCATTGCGCCAGCGTGTCCTGTAGTAAGATACAACTTTAGTAACTTTCTAATTTTTGGAGGCAGAAATGAACACAGAGAAAGGGGGGGGGGAATACCATGATGAGCAAAGTCGAAGCACCCGTCAATCCATATCCGGTCTTTAAATGTTTCCTTGTGCTTCTGAGCAACCATTGTGTGAGTATTAGTTGTGGAGAGATGAAGAAGACGGGGGCGACTGTCGATGACTGGGTTTGTTTATGTTTCCGCTCTAGTCCACCGAGGCGGTTCCGGCGCGTAGTCACGGATGCGTTGTCGCGTTTTGGTCGCGTTTACGTTGAGTTGCGTTGGCTCAGCCGAAGAAGCCCCAGCTGGCTTTTTCGCGCCGCTGTAGCGCTAGCGCGGCTCTTCGCCCGTAGCGACCGGGATAGCGGGCGACCGACGCCCATGCTACCGCTCTATTTTAGCCGGAGCTTCACGTGACTATTGTCTGCCGTGCGGTGCGGGATCACTTTCGGATTTCGAGGGCAGGTTCGGTCGCCGGAGCGCAGCGCCGGACATAGCGCCGGTTCTGGGAGGCAGCGCGTGTGCTTTGCTCTGCGGGTTCTGGGATGCGGAGGCTGCTCGCGAGAAAGGCAGCTGGTGGTGACTGGCGCGGGAGCGGGTGCGGGTGCGGGTGCGGATGTCGGACGGTTCTTGGGAGAATTCGGCCTTTGCGCGTTTGTCGGCGGCGGGTAAATGGTCTCTGGCCGATGCTGCTGTGCACGAGAGTTGCCCCCTCTACGAGAAATGGCTGCGGCGAGGGATTACCAGGACGCGAGAGCAGGATCAGACTGCTGAGATTGAGCAATAGTAGAGAAGGGCGCGGTAGGACGGAGTAATCGCGGGGGGGGGGGGCCAAACTGCGCAGGCAGGCATAGAGTTGTGGTCCCCCACACAATCCGTCCTCCCCACAAACTAGATATTAGAATACATATTCCCACCCAGATATCAGACTCCTGCTCCTACTTCTTCCGACCGACGTGCTTCTGCTCTCTCTTTCCTTCTCTGGCTTCTCCCTGCGGTATATATATCAGTTTCTGTCTGCCCTTGCTTCCCCTCTCGATCCCCGTCGCTTCTCTTCCATCCAGCATCAACCTCTCCCATTCCCCGAGCACGCGATGCCAGCCCGCGTCTCTATTAGCCGACTCCGATTTCAGCCGACCCTCTTCATCACCTTCCTCATTCTCTTCCTTCTTCCCGCCTCTGTCTATAGCACGGCTCTGCCATCGCTGCTGCAGATGCAGAGAGTCGTCTATTGAACAAGAGAAGCAAAGTCCCATTCGTCCGCGACCTCGCTTATACCCGGCCAGTTATCGGATGGCTCGAGCATGATGCTCCACGAATTTTCTTCCTGATGTCCTTCGACTGAAACACCCGATGTCGCTGCAGCTGCAGCAGCTGCAGCTACTGCCGCAGCCGCCGCAGATGCTTCTGTCTCTAAATCTAGCAACGCATTTATGCTTTGGTTTCGTACGTGGCCCAGGGTTGAGCTAGCTTCTGGAATTACTTCGATACCTGCGAAAGACATTCCGTGTGGCGATGACGGCAGCGTGCGCGACACTCCACTCAAGTACGCACTTTGCTGCTCAGGAGATGTGAGCGTCTTCTGGCTATATAGAGCGTACAACTCGTTGTATACACCATAGTCGTGCACTGGAGGTGTTGTCTTTGCGGATGATGTCGATACGATGGATGATACGCTCGACTGCCTAGACGAGAGAGGACGATCGCATGATGGCGAGGAGCTTGTTGATGAATCCAAAAAGGTGTGATCAAAATCATTCACATGCTGTGCCTCTACCGTCATTCTCGCGCGCTTCTGAGCGGGTAGTATCGTCAAGTCTTCTTCGGCACTAGCAGATAGCCGCCTTCGCTGCGCTGACATCTCATCCACGCTATCGTTGACGTTTGCCATGATGCCACATTGTTCTTGCCATTTCAAATCACTGGCTCTACTTTCCGCTACTGCTTTACACCAAAGCAGAAGATTACCAAACATCGTCATATATGACCATTTGCTTTCCTTCGTCATCATAGTTGCTAGCTGACTTAATCTTTCGATAGCGACTTCTGCACCTTCCCTTAATGATGGCTCGTATGATTCAATATAATCATATTTTATCGACAAGACAGCCATCAAGCATCGTGTATTTGCGAAAAATGACACCGGCCATATTGTGCCTCCCGAGCGCAGTAAGTCCATCGGATTATTCTCAAGTATGACAGAGACTGACTCGTATGCTAGCGTCGCCCGAAGGTCGTCTATCGAAGGAATAAATTTGTGAAACAATGCTTCTGCATCATTCGACGTTATTGGTCGAAAGAAAGGTGCGTAAAACAATAATTTGATTGCAGTCAATGAAAGAGCTAGATGTGCTTTTGTGGAGCTTGAAAGTCGAAGATTATGCGCTCGTGATTCTAATTGCAAGACTTTAGATTCAATGACTTGAAACATTTCTTCTGTGGCGAACTCGAATTTATGAGCGCTATAACAGAATGGCAAGACATATGCCAGCGTATGTGCTTGATAAATAAGTTCGATAAAGTATTCGTGAGGTGGATTTGAGGAATTATCAATATTTGTGATATCTGGAAATTGAACTGCGACATCGTCTGGATGTATCATGATTGGATACCCTTTACTTGCGCTAGTCCATTTGTCTTGAATGTAAATGGCCCAGAATGTGCGGCGTTTTACTTCGCGAAGAAGAGGCGAGTCGTTTCTGTATGATTTTTCTTGGTGGAGACGGAGCTCAAATGACATTCTAATTGCCTGAACAGTTGAATATTTGTTAGCCATCATCATCATCATCATCAGCAGCGAACTTCACTCTCTGTCAGTTAGACTTACTTGCGACAAATACAATGAGCAAGATTCAATCTCGTCAATATCGTTACTCTGCAATTCAACTGCTAGATGCATAATTGCGAGTGCTTGACAAGCTTGCAACGATGGTTTGTATTGAGTTGATAATATTGAAATTCTGTGCTGCAGTACTCGCTTGATATGACGAAAATCTCGAGAAGATACGATTGCATTTGGAAGGCGACATGCCACACCGTACATTGCTGATAGGAGGGCTTGATCGGGAATAATCGATTCTAAATATGACCGCGGAACGATTGGAATATAGGGATGCACTTGCGAGTAATACAGACTCAAAAGATATTTTTCAACTTGACGATCTAGATGCAAGATACCCTCCTGTTCTTCTTCTGATTCTGCTACACAGTTCTCATTTTGCATCGTCTGGTGCATGTTCAACAGTTCAGTCGTCTCAGGGTCCTCGACAGTCAAGAACGACAATCCCGAGAATTGAAATCCACCATGAGCAGAAGTTTCGCCATCGAGCATTATTTTACCTTGATTCAATGCCCGAATAGCACCACCTCGAGGCTTCATTTCATGTTCTGAATCGTAACAATCTATACCCTGTTCATAGCACCATAGGCACGCGCCGGTTTGATTATGTCGAAGTGGCTGGCACCGCAGATGGCGCTTTCTGCACGCGACGCAAGAGCGCTTCGTCGCCGAAGCTGATGACATCGCGCTGCTGCTTGCTGTGCTTTTTGCTGGCGTAATAATTGTGGAGGATGTGGTGGTTGAAGGCGATACAACTGATGATGACCGTCTACTATTATAATCGCGATCTCGAGATTTGAGTGGACGCGGAGAGAACTGTGAATTGCTGCCGCAGCTCGTGAGCGGCTCGGAGAGTATTACTGACGTCATTGCAGTTCGAGCTGAGCAGTGAAGTTCAATCGATCCCAGTGTTCTATGCAGTACGGTAAGACAAGGAAAGCAAAATATTCGTTTAACAAAAACACAATTCTCTGTTGAATAAATTGCCGCTGTGGAAGAAAAAGAAAAGGAGAGCGTGTACTGCGAAAGTTTGGGAAAAGCCTCGACCTGAGCGGTTTGGGAAATTGGCTGTTTTTTTTTTACGAACCGTTGTATCCGCAGGGTTTGGGGGCGGGGTTTTGCTATCCAACGAGGTCCAATGGTCGCCGATGCTGCTGACGGGAAAAGGTCTGAGAGCATTATAAACTTTGGATTTAAGGACAAAAAAATATTGAATTTTACTGTTGATTAATCGCATTTTTTAATATTTTTAGTTTTAATTCGTGCCTTGACGTGAGAGATTAATCATATTTGGATCGGATTGCCAGCTGCGGGGATATTTTCAGCACTGCTCTTTTCAAATTACAAATTACAAATGTTTTTTGCTGAGTGGGAAAGCCGATCGTGAGAAGATAACAGAGATATCGGAGATCTCAAAATTGTCAGGAGACTAGCGAGAGAGGGGGTGCCATTCTTACCGCCGATTGGCCTTAACGCTTCTAGTTTGCTTAATTCTGTGTATTTCTACTTGCAGCTTTTGTTCACGAGATTACATCTGCAGAATTTTTCCCTCCTTGCATCTTGAGGAATATCACGGCTTTGCTGTGTGTGTTGTTCGGAGTACGTACGCATTTGCATGTGATAGAATTCCGAGAGACGGCTGCGCCGTTCTACGCCGTTCGATAAACTCTTAACTTGTATTATCGGTATCTTATCGAGTGAACTTAATACTTGCCTTAACATATTTTGATACACCATCTTTATACTGAACTAAATAGTAGCGATATTATGAATGTGATTGTGGTTATCGACAACCAATATGTACGGTTGCTGACGCCGTAATCTATCGGTGGCGACGAAGGGCTGGCTTTTGCGTGGAGCAAAAGCGGCCCACATTAGGGTTCAAGGGCATGAATATGGATATCCGGGAAGTCAAAGGTTTAGCCCTGAACCTTAATTGGCTCTGAAACATGTTCTGCGTAATTACTTTTTTCCGTACCATGCTTGCTTTTCAAGTTTTTAATTTTTTTTCCCTATTTCCATTATTAAAATATGCTTTGCCGGAAGGAACAGTCGCAATACCGAAATTTCTTGCCGCGTCGTGTGTCTCAACTCAAATTCGCTTTTGCGAATTATACATTTTTGTCAACTTATCTACTTGAGAGTGGGGATATACTTATGAATGCGATAAAGATGATATGAATCGTGGTATGGTGTCCAATTCAGCTCAACAGAGGCGTATAAAGACAACGCGTGCATGTGATCAGTGTCGCAAGGCGCGGTCAAGGTACGTATTTCATATGTTAATCCCCCGCGATTTCTTACAACGGATCAGTTTAACAAATGATTTAGATGCGAAGATCCGCCTGCTGCTTCATCTTCTTCGCCGCTAAGTAAATGTCGTCGGTGTTCGAAGTTAAACAAAGATTGTACATTTATCCTTTCCGTTGTCGAAACTCGAGGCAAATCATCATATCTGCGAGGTTTGGGCGACGATGATGAGCCAGGATCTACTCCAAGTGAAGATTACCTTCACATATTTCAATCTGTGTTCATTCCATGCTGTCCTATGATATCGACTTTGGGATTTTCATCGTCTGCTCATTCGTCAAGGGTCTTGCTGACTTGTTGTATGCGGTATATTGGAGCGTTAATGATCGGCGCAAACCACGACGAACTTGCAGATGTGAAGGGCTCTATTGATTCTTATATGCTTACAAAATCACCCATGACGATAGCTGTACCTCAAAATGTACAATCTTTAGCGCTGTTAGCTCTCAGAATTGAAGACCGAGCGGTTGGAATTCGATTTGCGACTGCGGTTAGAATGGCTAGCGCCCTGGGTTGGAATTGTATTGCAAATAATGACATTGCGGAAGATATTGACGAGATTGCAGTATCTTCATCGTCGTTATCTGCTCCAGATAATAATACAGCAACGACTGATTATCTCTGGTGGATGCTTGTATGTGAAGATATATGGCTACATGTGTTTACTGGATCGCCAACATTGATAAACTCTGGAGACTATAATCTACGCCGACCTGATTCTCCTGAAATTATGTGCGATTTAATTGCATTATCAGAAGTTGCTAGAGCTCTATTACGACCGAGATCCTTGAATCTTTTGAACGAGGGCACTGATGCTGAAGATATGCTGATTGCTTGGGAGGCTAAGCATGCTTATATAGCGACAGCCGATCATCAATCTAGATACCAATCAGAGCATCAAGAATCATCACCCGCAAGCCCCTCTACTCATTCGCCTGCGACGCTTCCTCCTTCTTCAAGTAATACCCAATCAAAGATTAAATCTACTAAATTTACTTCATTATCGGTTATACAGTTAGTATACGCTGCCGTTGTCAGTCTCTTTGTTCTTGGAAAAGTCACGAAAGGATCATTTGATCGAAGCTTCGTCACTGAGCATCCTCAACGCAGACCAATTCTCTATACAGCCTTCATTATTGACAGAAATTTTAATGCAGGAGCATTTTCTCGTTGGAAATGTTTCTCAAAATTATCTGACATAGTAGGCGCGGCATCGAACGTCATCGGAGATGAGTTTGGACGACAGTGGGCGAGGGAGAAAGGGTATGAAGCGGAGAATGTTCAGAGCTTGGAAGACTTATGGGATTGGTGGGAACTTGTTGATATGCTGGATCGTGGGACTGAAGACGGTGAGGAGAGTAAGATTGGAGATTGGTAGATGGGAGGGGATGGTCCTTTGTATATCAGCAGCCGCTCGGGGCTGGTATTTGCATTCGACCGACCTTAAAAACTAATTTATTATTAATTAATATCACCTCAATCATCGGCAAAATCATCACGTCCGAATATATCGAAACTAGAAACATAGAATCTACAATCGCTGGCTTAAACAAACGATTGACTTTTGCTCTCGACTCCGAGAACCGGCAAAAGACGGAAGATCGGAGTTTCAACAGCTGATTTGGTCCGGCCGGGGTGATCCCGCTCAGGGGCCTAACCTTGATCCCATAGTCGCAGCTTGATTTACTGGTACTGGTTCCGGCGGATGTACGAGCATTCGCTATTACAAGCTGACCAGCTGATGGGCACTCTGTAACTGCTTTTAGTGGCTGGCATAAGGCAAAAATTCCTGAAAGGACCCCGACGGTCCAATTCCACGCGGTGTCTCAGCGCAGTTCAGTAATCAAACTTGCCAGTAATCAAGACATCATGTGACGAAGAATTAGTAACATGGGTGATATTTAACGGCATCAGCGCATAATTCCCAGTCGTAACCTTCACCCCATGATACAGAAGTAAGACCGTCTTCTTTAACTGTCAGACAGCACATCGCTTGCTTCTCAGGAATTGGCCATCGCTAATCATTTACCATTATTTGGTGGAGGGCTAATCATATGTGAGAGTTCCGCATACTATAGCTTCCATTCAGATATCCAATGCCTGAGATGCCGTCAGAAACTCCGCCGTCGTCAGAACCCGTATCACCACTGGCACAATCAACACCGACATCGCCGCGCTCATCACGGTTTCCGAAGCCTCCATTCTCACCGTCGCGACCCAGTGGACTCAGAAGCTCGAGCACTGATATTCCAGAAAGTGCGCCACATTCAAGCACCAAGAACAGAATTAGCATGTCGTCGTTATCACAGCGTATACCTAGACTATCTCGCAAAAGTGTTAATCGCTCTGAGGATGCGCTTCCACGATCGGAGTCTGATCTGGTTGAGGAAGCTATTATTGATGACGATGATGATGATGACGGTGATAATAATTTGCCTTCGCCTATGGCTCAAACCTTAGCGGGACCTAGTGCGTATGGCTTTTCTGGCCGTGGACGCCGTTTATCGAAGAATAGAAGTAGTTACACGCGGTCTTCTTCAGTTGACGTTGCGCAGGCTACTGGGCTTGGAACGTCAATTTTTTCGTTTATTTCAGCGGCTTCAAAAGCGAGATTTAATCGAATGGCATCCAACGGCGATGATGATGATCATGAAACTGAAGAACCTGAACTTGATGAGGAAGATTTTGACGATGAGGATTTCAATGATGATGATCATGAGCACGCGAGCAGTATACCGATTTCAATCACAAATTCCGATGGAAATCCTCCGCCTGATTTGGCGCATCGAGATACGAGTACGTCAATAACTAGTGGTTCAAAAGCCAGCATGCCATTAGCGTCTTCTTTTTTGATGAATCAAGCCTCGACTAGTAGCAGCAATGAAGATATGCTCAGTTTTCATCAAACTTTGGAGCCAATTCAGTCTATGGGCTCGGTGATGACTTTGAGCGCCATAAAGTCTGAGCATTCAATTCATGATGATGAAAGTTCAGGGAGTGTTGATTCACTGAGATCGAGCGCTCTAGCTGAGAAACTGATGACCGTATTTGGGTTTTCACAGAAGGAGGAATTATTGCATGGTAATCTTTTCTGTGCTTTTAATCTCTTAAAATTTTTTGAGTTTATTATCTAACTATGATATAGAATTCCCGTGCTATTTGTTAAAGAGTATTTTGCTGCAAGGTCATATGTTTATTACTACTAAGCATATCGCATTCTTTGCATATATTCCTCAGAAAACAGTTAGTCGCCTCTTGTTTTTCTTTTCATGGTATATTTTCTGGTCTTTAATACTCTTCTTTTTTAGCATACCACTTTTAAATCTGGCACATTGGGTCGGAAGACTCGCTCCCCTGGCCGCTATTCTCGTTTCTGGTGCGTCGTGAAAGACAATGTGTTTTCATACTTTAGTTCGGCTTCAGATCTCTATTTCCCACTTGGGAGTATCGATCTTAGATATTCCATCAGCGTTGAGCTCTCACGACCCAATCTGACTCTTAAGGAGGCTGGCGCTGATCCAGTATCATTCACAATCTCGACGCAGACCAAGAAATTCCATTTTCGCGCAGATTCATTCGTTAGTGCTCAAGAATGGGTGAATTCGATTCAGCAAGCAATATTCCGAGCTCAGAATGAAGGAGATTCGGTCAAGATTGTGATTCCGTCTGAAAACGTGCTCGATCTTGAGGAAAGTCCATTTATGGAATGCGCTGATACGATTAAGATTAAGGTAGTTGATGTTGATGAAGGAGAAATGTATGCAATTGATGATTACTTTTTTACGTTTTTCCATGGAGGAAAAGAGGCTTTAAAAGCTTTGACGGAAAATGTTTTGCCGTATCAGCAACCTCCGGAGTCTTCTACACCTTTGGGATCCTTGGGTTTTGAAGCATCGGTAAGTAGTGACGCGGATGATGATAGCGAGACAGATACAATGGCTGCGCCAGTAATTCTTGAACGGAAACCCAGAGAAGCGGTTATCGATACGACTGAGCAGCGCGACCGTGCATCTAGACCATCGATGGAGTACTTGTCAATGGTTGATGGATCCCGCAGACCTGGTTCACGATCTAGTTCGCCTATACGATTCCTCACCAGACAAGGACGTTCAATGTCTCCCGATCCTCGTGGTCGCCCTCTGATTTCTGTAGATGGCTTGACTAAGACGATTGCTAATCGCAGTTCTAGTCCACTGAGGACGGTGGGTACTAAAGTTAAGAATTTTGTACAGTATGCATCAACTGGTACGTTTGCCGTATCTCAGGAGACCGTTTCATCGCCGGTAGAGGAATCAGCGTCATCAACTGATACTTCTGATGAAATGGTGGATGTTGGTTCTGTATCTGCTCGCTCTTCTCCCTCTCAAGGTATGATAGTCAGTCAGAAAAAGCCTAGTCATGAAGGGTGGTCTGATTGGGTGCGAAAGGGTGGACGCAAAGTTCAGAGTATGTTGCCGAATCCTTCGGATTATGTGGAGAAAGTGACTGAAATGTGGGTTGGTAATTCTAAGCATTTCGATGGTCATGGGGGAATGCTGCTCGAAGGTGATAGTTTCCCGTTGACTGCGGAGGAGACGAGCGTGAATATTGAGGCGGAGAAGGAGAGTGCGGATCGGTTTAGGTCCCATTTTGCGATGCCAGAAGATGAGAAATTGGTCGCAAGCTTTTACGGCTATTTACATCGCGCTATCCCGTTATATGGTAAAGTGTATTTGGGATCTGAGCATTTTTGCTTTAGAAGTTTACTGCCTGGAACAAAGACAAAGGTATGTCAGAGATTTAATTTTTGTTCCTCTTTAGTTTGTTATTGAAGCTAACGCAGTCTCTATATAGATGGTTCTTCCACATTCTGATATTGAGAACGTGGAAAAGAAGCAAGGTTTCAGGTTTGGCTATGCCGGTCTTGTGATTGTCATTCATGGTCACGAAGAAGTTTTCTTTGAGTTCAGATCTTCTGATAATCGAGACGACTGCGCCGTAACTCTCCTTCGACAACTCGATGCCTTCAGGAATAAATCTGATAAAAACACTGCAGAAGACAAGATGACTAAAGAGGAGATTTCTTTGCTTAAAGCTCAGAAGTCGGCTGCTCTTAAATCACCACCGATGCGTGTTGGCGAGATACTTGAAGGTACGCCGATCATTTTCGAGTCCGAATCACCTGAAGCGAGTATGATGATTTTCAGGCCTGCGACGAAATTGAAATTTATTTGCTTAACTATTGGATCTCGAGGTGATGTGCAGCCTTATATTGCACTATCGAAGGGACTCATCGCTGACGGCCATGAAGTTATTATTGCTACACACAAAGAGTTTGAGGATTGGATTGTTGGACATGGCATCGGGTTCCGACCTGTTGCTGGAAATCCTGCCGAGCTTATGCGATTAGGTGTTGAGCATGGAATGTTTACCTATTCTTTCCTCAAAGAGGCCGCTTCTAGTTTCAGAGGTTGGATTAAAGAGCTATTGGAGACCGCGTGGGTAGCATGCAAAGACGCCGATGTTTTAATCGAGTCGCCATCTGCAATGGCTGGATTCCACATCGCCGAAGCTTTGCATATTCCTTATTTCCGAGCTTTTACTATGCCCTGGACTAGAACGCGCACATACCCTCATGCATTTGCTGTCCCTGATCAAAAGATGGGTGGCTCGTATAACTACCTGACGTATGTGATGTTTGACAACGTATTTTGGAAAGGCATTTCTGGTCAAGTGAATAAATGGCGAACAGATGTGTTGCATCTTCCTCGAACCAATCTTGATAAGATGCAGGTTCAGAGAGCTCCTTTCTTGTACAACTTCTCGCCAACGGTTGTGCCTCCACCTTTGGACTTCCCAGACTGGATCAAGGTTACAGGTTATTGGTTCCTAGATGAAGGCGGAAAGGAGTATATACCTGATCCCGCGCTCGTGGAATTCATGGCCAAAGCGCGAAAAGATAACAAAAAATTAGTCTACGTTGGCTTTGGCTCGATTGTAGTTGCTCAGCCTAAGGAGCTTACTCGAGCAGTTGTCGAGTCGGTTGTACAAGCTGATGTGCGTTGTATTCTCTCCAAGGGCTGGTCTGATCGTCTTCACACTGCGAGTGCGCATGAAGTCGAAGTTCCTTTACCTCTTGAAGTTTTCCAAATTAAGTCCGCGCCTCATGATTGGTTATTCCCGCGGATTGATGCCGCAGTTCATCACGGTGGAGCAGGATCTACGGGAGCCAGTTTACGAGCTGGAATTCCGACTGTGATCAAACCTTTTTTTGGCGATCAATTCTTTTACGCGGGTCGTGTAGAGGACTTGGGTGCAGGTCTGCACTTGAAGAAACTGACGGTGCGGCATTTTGCAAAGGCGCTCTGGGAGGCTTCGCATAACGAGCGGATAATTGCTAAGGCAAGATCAGTTGGCGAGCATATCCGAGCCGAGGATGGAGTCAAGACTGCCATTCGAACTATTTACAGAGACATGGAATATGCGAGATCGGTTGTGCAGAAGAATGATGCGGATCAGGATGAGAGTTGGTATATTATTGAGAAAGATCGCCACAAGCAGCAACTGGCGTCGTCAAAACCTTCAAAGAAGGCAACAACTGCATTGGAGGGTGATAAGGCGAAGAAGGCGGCTGTCGTGGTCGAGTAAGAAACTCGAACGGCGGCGCACCCAAGTGGGGCCAGTATATGATTTAATATGTGGTGATAGACATAGTGCCGGAATAAGTAGGCGCGCTTAAGAGATTATCGGTTCAGGCCCGTGGATGCAGTAATCGAGCAGTAATCAAGTATTAATATTGGAATATGATCTAATATCTACGCAATTGATCGAATATAGATCATGAAACTAGACCTAAATTAAATTCCGTGATTATATAGTGATTTGAGGTCCAGATTTAATTGCTCGGAATGCGCAATTAGGATGCCTAATTGACGTGATATCATCGTGCGGCACGAATGCTGTGAGCGATAAGCGCAAAGGATTGCGATTGTTTGAGGAAGAGCATGTCATAAAGACTAAATTCAGCACACGCGACACGCGCAGTGATTGGATACTACTAAGCACGCAAGACTGCGCGAGACGAGCGGTGGATCTGTTTACATTGTTTACTGCGGAAGTAGCTGGGTCCCGTCCAGGCTATCTCGAAGTGGCTTGCGGCGGGAGCTGAGCTGCTTCGACGTGGCTGATGCGAGACGCTGTCACTGCCGAGTCCGAGCCCGGCGGCCGTCTCCAAGATGCTCTGCCAACCTGTAAACCGAACCGGCAGAAACAGGCACGATGAACAACTCAATTGAGCTCACTATTCAGGCGACAAAAGGGGACAGGAGGCCACGCAGCGCTGCGCCACCCTGACGTCAGGGGCCAGGGCCTGACTCACTGCGGGGCGAGTGGGCGGGTGGCTGGTGCGTCCGTCGTGTGATCTCGTTCGAGGGTTTGTGGTCTGTGGCAGAACCACCGCCTCCGTCCGATCGGTCGGCCTGCTTCGATCTGGGCTGGGGTCGCGCAATGGAAAGCCGCCGAAACCGCTCGCCGCCGTGTATAAAGCTCGCGTGGTCGTCCGCCCCTTCTCCCTCCTCCTCCTCCTTTTCCTCATCCTGCTGTACCAGCTCACTCTCTCTGCCCTCAATTGCATCTCAATTGCTCACTACCAGTCTTCTCTATCAATTCGCAATGACCCGCACCGTTAGATCCAACTCTCTCCCCCATGCGGAAACCGACTCGACTCACGCCGCAATACCACGCCTTTTCGGAAAGTTCTCCACCGGCTCGTCCAATCCCCCGTTCAAATCGAAGAAGAACGGTGCTGGAAGAGGCAATTGGTAGGTCCTTCCTCTTTGTGCAATTCATCCCATCTGGAAGGCTCGAGCGCGGGCTCTGTGGCTCTCAAACTCCCAAGGCGCCGCCGCACTCCAAAGTCCCAACCGCCTCGACGACACCACGCCACATAACTGCATTGCTAACAACACGCTACTTTTAGGGGCCGCGAAGGCGACGAACTCGCCGATGTCGAAGACGATTATAATTTCCAGCCTCAGATACAACGGCGCCGTTCCAACTCGAACGGCGGCAACGGGGTCATGAAGCAACCTTCGTGGGCCGCGACCAAGTTCGACGAGGTCGAGGAGGATGTCTTTGAGGAAGATGATTAATCCTCCGCTCTACCCTATACAGCTCACCGGTATAGTTTGGTAGCTGTATATATTCTCGGTGAGATATATGTAGATACTATCTTACAGCATCGGCTGCTGAACCGACTATATGATTGCTCTTTGCCTTGCTTTGGTTTGTTTTTGAATTTATTTTTGTTTGTATACGCTTTATCATCCGGTGTTTACTTTGGTGCGGCACGGGCCTGGCATATATTATACATCTATTAATTGGAGTACTTGGAAATTTGACATTAAATTTGGATTGGAATGGAGTATATCGGGACCAGATTCGGCCAATTGGCGCCTACGCTTGTGCCACTTTAGGCACCGGGTCGCTAAGTGATAGTTCGCGGTAATTATAATCAATCAATCAGATTTTGTTTTTAGGCTCGCATGATCTTGTTAGTGTTAGTTATTACGATATACATACATGTACTTGATTCAATTCATTGATTGCTTAAAGAATGTTTACCCGGCCACTTCAATTGAAACTCTTGCTGCCACTTAAATCTACAAAGTCTTCTCTAATAACGGGTAAAAGCCTTTCTCTTATAGCCTTCGCACCTTTGTCTTTATGAGAAATCGGGAATTCTTTTCAAATCCATCCTTAGATAAGTTGTTTCTTTTGGTAGATCAGGAGCCAGAGATAACTGATCATAAGATGATCCCTGCAGGGAGGGCAAGCCAGCATTCTTGCGGTGAATGCTGTTGTTATTTTTACAACTAGACGGATGAACTCGCGTAGCTTTCATTAGTTGCATCCCCGCTTTGGTAAACAAACTACTCCTTTGAGCCTTGGATCAACGCCGACCTCGACGGTCCACTCAACCAATCAACGACTCGACTCGATCGAAGCCCAACAATTAATTTACTGCTAATTGCGGTCGCTCGATATGCGATGCCCCGTTTTACTCTAAATCAACAATCTCAAATTATCAACAGTCTCAAATTATTTCTAAATGCTTTGGAGCCGGCGGCAGCTGACGAGATCGAGAAATCGCAACGGCCGAATTCACATTGAATATCTTGCCATATCGAGCCAGCATTGCCTAATTTGAAATTAAGCAACTCCTTGTTTTCTCAGTTACTGTCCGGCATGGCGAATAATCGGAGTCTGCTGCTCGAGGAAGCTGCAGAAGTCTAGTAACTGCCGTATACGTCACGGCGTAGTCGAGACAGCTTGTTGAGGTAAGCCGTCAAGTCGATCACGATCGACCATATTTCATTATGTGTTCGTTTTGTGCCGACACCGTTTGAATTTCCATTCTCTCAGTCGTCTAATTATTGATATTTATTGGCTTACATTAGCTATCTATACGTGCGATCGTTCAAAACTACATACCTTAAACACCAGAAGATATGGAATGACCGGCCAAATAGTCATCTTAGCGTCTGACGTTAAATTACTGTGTCGTGTGAACAAATAAATAAGTCGACCTTCGCCCGATGCTATCTTCAATGATAATCTGGATTAAATTAATGCACCCACCAGTCAAAGGCTGCGCTGTATATAATCAATTTCCGATGAGGTTTGATCGAGAAGTGCCAGGTAAACAAATAGGCAGCATGGTGCTTGTTAACGAACCGCAAAATGCATGTAAGAATGGTAGTGGAACAGCTCGATTCGTGAACGTTTCAGTACTGTAATTGCATAAGTAGGTCTGCGTGTGTATTTACATATCCTGAATTATTACTAATTATAAAATAAATTGATTATATTGCTGCATACAGAATATACTGTCGACTAATACTATTAACCTGAATAGCATTCTGTTCCGATGAGGACTGCAAATTACGCTAGCAGAACTGGTAGCTCGTTGCTGCTAGATACTTGCATGTTGCTTGTTATTATTACCCTTAAGCTATAGTCATATTTCACGTCCAGTCGCGTTATTATAATATTGATTCTCATGGCAGTCGCTGGTCACTTTGATGACGGCAAACTCGCTTGAAATAAGGAGCGGCAGGGCTGCTGCAGGCGCTGGCTATAATACAATCTGTCAATATTCAAAAGCAGTTGACTCGTCGACCAAGTGCGATCAGTTACTGTTGGGCTTTAAATAGAAACTGGCGAACTGGCGAAGCAGCTGAGTAAAGAGTCGGCTGTGAGTTAACGGCAGTTTGCAGGCTCTCCAACTGGCCCAATCGCTGAACGGAAACGATTGGACCCTTCACGCTATTCGCGAGTAGCAGTCGCCTCATAGAAGGGCATACGATGAAATGTACAGGCCAAGCAAGCTATGGGGCTGCCAAACCCAAATGCAGTTCTCATGATTGGCCGTCAGTTTTGGACTAGTTCACATGGTCTGGCGTGTTGCAAGGGATTAGTACGTCAGCATGAATTAGCGCACGTGATCCTCAGGATCATGAGTACGTAATCTCGAGCTCGAGAAGAATATTCGGGAAAGGACTCGTAATTTGGAGAAGATTCAGGAAGGATGGAAGATTCAAAGAAGAGATTGACGATAGGAAAGGAAAGATATAAGAGGGCCTTCTGTCCCCTCGAAAGAGGACTGGAGAAAAGCAGTTAGTTTTGTACATCTTGATTTGAATTGATATTTGATTATGAATGTAAATATTCTTGTGCGGATTCAAGGAGATAATTCGCTCCTCTTTAGAATCTTAGCTTTAAATAATTGTAATATGTATTTCCTATGATCCTGTATATCCGATGATCCTACAAATCTCCAGCATGATACCTCCAGTTATATAGCCAAATCCTAATACAGTAGCATGATATCATCTTAAAACATTGCCCGATACAAATAGCGTGATTTCATCTAGTGGATATTGCTTGCATCCACTACAATGAACTTGATACTTTGATTTTGGACTACGACCGAATTACGATGAGACCCTGTGCATGAACAACCCATGCCCGTACATCTCTCAGAACGCACATCAGTCACTACGCTATGACTAGCTATCTCTTACTCGTACTCTTATCCATCGTCACAATCACCATCAACACCACCGTACTGGTTCATGTATACTTCACCCACCATCACCCTATTGGTGCTAAGTGAAGCGCCCGGCAATCCAGTCGACAAACAGAACTTCACACCATACTCTCCGTTGAAGTTGATGAAGTCATCTGCCGTAGCGTCCTCCCTATCGTGGTTGGCTTCCTCGGCTATGCCTTCGTACTCCAGTTCGGCGTTGCCGGTGCTGTATGCGTATACCTCATACGACATCCAGCTGATCGAGTATGACCTCTTGACAAGTCGCTGTACTTCCTTATTCCGCATGTACGTATCATAGTCTTTCTTATAGTCAACAAACTCCAATATGCGATCACCGATACTGCTAACTTCAGTAGCTACCGCGGTTATTGAGTTATTGTGTGCTATAGTCAATATAGATAGATAAGGCGCCGAGCTGTTTACCAGATTTGTAAATATCATATGCCTATCCACCCCAATTACCGAAGCGTTTACCGTAGCTAAGTACGCTCCGAAGTCGCGCTGCATTTGACTGGTCTTTAGCACGTCACGTTTCATCGCTAACGATGTATTGCCAATGTTTGCATAATTGACACTGCCGTATCCCAACGACCTTCTATCCGCTTTTGATGCCAACTTGCCCGCAACTATCCAGCCGGCTGCCACTCCGTATGCCTCAAATCCAGCTTGTATCGCCGATGCAACCATCCCCATGGAAGCGCCTCCAATGCATGATAACACCGCAGCATTACCCGATAATATGTCGCCTAGCCAGGCCATAAATGATATGGTGCATAAAGCGACCGCAACCTGCCACGATGCGCTTTCGAGCTTAGTGAATACCCTAAAACCGATTGATACAGTATAGTAGCCCCAATTGAACCGCTTTGCCAGTTTCTTAGTTTTAGTCGTATCAGCAATTTTGCTGACTCGGCCATTTTTGGTTATTCCAAGCAACAAGGCCGCCACAATAGTAAGCTTTACAACTCCGCAAATAACAGCTATGCCAGCCAATACTATCGCGAGACCAGACAAGATGACCTTGAATATACTGAGTATCACCCCAATGCGTCTTGGACCGTATTTGTGTTGATCGCTCTTATTCGTGCGTCCGGAAGCGGCGAATCTTGCGATCTCAACGTCATAGTATTCCTTTTTCATATTATACCCATAGAATACTTAGTATGATATTAGAACTGTCCTCTGATGAATACAAGATATATATGTGCAATTTACCTTGTAAGAGGGTGAAAAGATATATGGACTGAGCGGTTAAAATTATTGAGAAGGTTCGATCAGGAGCTCGAGTCTTAAGCGAGGGAGAATAATAGGGACTAGTAGTCAGCTTGAATTTGCGCACGTGATCCTCAGGATCATGAGTACGTAATCTCGAGCTCGAGAAGAGTATTCGGGAAAGGACTCGTACTTTGGAGAAGAAGATTCGAAGGATGGAAGATTCAAAGAAGAGATTGACGATAGGAAAGGAAAGATATAAGAAGAGGGCTTTCTGTCCCCTCGAAAGAGGACTGATTGTACGTCTTGATTTGAATTGGCATTTGATTTTGGACTACGGCCAATGAGCCCTGTGAACGACCCGAACCCTCACCCGCGTGGCACGTAAACGTGAGTTCGCGCTTACAAACAGCCGACCAGGCTTAAGGTTTTTTTAAAGGCTCGTTTACAATTACAAATTGGCCGCCAGCTCTCTATTCACCTTTTTCTTCACAAGCCCGCCTCGACTTATCGTTCGCTTCGAATTCACGTAGAGCAGACGCAGTCCCTCATTTGGTCTTGCGTAGAAGCCTTTTTTATTTCCTCCTCCAACCTCGTTCAAGATGCCAACTCTTCTTCTCACCCATCCTTCTCTGGCATCTGACCCTCAGCTGGTCTCCGAAATCACAGCCCAGATGGTTCAACCCGTCTCACATCAGATGCTTGATCGTCTTTCGACTGGCTTTGTCTCTCTCCCTAAAGCACATTATACCGGTATCCGTTTGGCTCCGTCTGGAACCAAGTTGCCGACCGCAGTGGTGGCGTTACTCGCCGACGCCATCGTGCCTGGTGGCAAGATCGAAGGCATTTCTTCTTCTCAAAATATGGATGCTATTATGAATGGTTTCCTAGTTGCTGGTGATAACGAAAATGCCATCTGGACCAAACCCGAGCCTCAGAAAGTGGTTTTGCTGAAGCGAAGGCTGCCTGCGGAGAAGTCCGCGTCTGGTGCTATCAACCTCTTCAGCAAGTCGAACGCGACGACGTCTAATCATGCCCCTGCATCCTTAGTATCATCACCTGCACTTTCAGCGGCGTCGACTACTTCTTCTGCTGCCTCATCAATCTCTTCACCGAAGCGTCCAGCCGATGAACCATGGACGGTGGATGTCGATGACGACTTTTCATTCAACGACGAGGATGAAGATGATGATATCATCGACGAAGACGGATTACTAGATGGCGAGTTACCGGATACCATCAAATTCCCCATTGCTTGCCAACCCAGTGGTAAGCGACGGCGGAAGGCGTGCAAAGATTGCACGTGCGGACTTAAGGATTTCGAGATGCAGGAAGAAGAAAGGCAGCGACAAAAGCAGGCTAATGTTGTTCAACTTTCTCTCGACGATACTGCCGAAATTGATTTCACAGTTCCTGGAAAGACTGGATCTTGCGGAAACTGTTCACTTGGAGACGCCTTCCGATGTGATGGCTGCCCATACCTGGGACTACCGCCATTCAAGGAGGGAGAGGCTATCAGCATTGACGCTCTGGGTAACGATTTCTAAGCTGTTGACTAGTGTTCGCATTGTCTTTCAATAGTGGGTTAAAAAGTTATTATTACTTCAAGTTTTCTTTTTTTTTTTTTTGCTATAATGATTTGTTTTGGTTGGCTGGCATTCTGGGATGATTGGTAGGATTGTATAGCTGGTACTAGAATTACTGGCTGTTGTTACACATGTACAGGGTATGTTTACGCGTTATGTTTTGCATTTAATTTTGCATTGTTTTTGTTTCCTTTTTTGCTCGCTAAAGTATTAGTATTTGGTTGAAGATCGATGGAGCGGTGAAAAGATTGCTTGGTGCAATTGTGTACTGACTTTTCTTTTTGATATATATATGTTTCCCGACGATAGTGGGTACGATCATGATTAAATATGTAAAATTCGATATGTTATGCAGAATCTGAATTAGTCGCATAGTACACAAATACTAGTTTTTGTCTTGTCGGAAGTTTCGACTGTAATATTGCCAGTAGCAAAGTTCAAAATTGACACTGTCTAATTGACGCGATGTGGGCACGTAGATCTTCGAGCTCGTAGATCTTCGAGCTTCCGAGCAAAGCTTAAATTACCGCCCTAAGTTTGCCGGATTTAATCTGCTACCATATCTGCACGATACGCCGTAAGTGTGTATTCTAATCAACACCTCGCTCTTTTCAATAATTCTTGTTTGCTGTCGGTTATTCAAAAAGGTGGATTAAGCTGGTGCATGAGCTTTTAATAGCGCCCAGAATATATTATTTATTTTCCCTCGGTTCACGACGGCGTCGACACAAGGGACGCGAATTGGTGCAATACGCGCCGCTAACAATTCTGCCAAAAAAGCTGCTACCTATTTTGCGAACAAAGCAATCACAAAATTATCTTGCAGCTGCTAGTTCTGTTCTTACTTAAGCAGCATATTCGAATTTGTGCTAAACGCGCGGACTGGCTCGATTGTCTCACAATTCTTGGGTAGCTATTCATAGTTGACATAGAATATGGATTTTCTAAAGTCAACGATAGCGTCGATCGCAGCTAAGGCCAATACTGCGTTTCCTTATACTCTGGGAGAGAAAATAGAATTTCAAAATGATACGATATGGAATATCTATCATGCTACTCGACGCGTAAGTATTCGTTTACTGTCTCTCCTGGAAGTACTGCACTGTCTTTCAGGAGAGATATATTTCGTTGCAAAGTTCGTCGAACGAGCTTCAGCGTGTTATTCGGCTATAATATTGTTAACAATTTATTTTAGAGTGATAACTTGAATTGCTGTGTGTTCGAATTTGATATTAATTCACAGCGTAGTAGGCTGGCATTGGCGCGGAATGCCATGAAGAAGCTAAGGACTATGCGATATCCGGGAATCATCAAGGTTCTCGACACGTATGAGGTTAGTAATTGTTGAATGAGTTACAATAAAAATATATAGGGATAGGTCTAATTGTGACGTACAGAGTGAACAATCGATTCTAATAGCGACAGAATCTATAACACCACTAGATGTGGTTTTGCAAAACAGAGAGATTATGAACAATGACGCCATAAAATGGGGTCTATATTTTATTGCAGTAAGCTATTTTTCATTTATTTCTTTTACGAAGAAAAAAATAATTCATTTTTACTAATCGCTGGTAAAGAACACCGTCAAATTTATCAACGTGGATGCATCCTCCATTCACGGAAATATCCGTCAATCCTCAATATTTGTGTCTGATAGTGGTGAATGGAAACTTGCAGGCTTTGAGCTCATGACTTCAACCAAAGAAGAAGACCCTGTGATCTATACTTTTGGTGGCCTTGTACCTGATGCTCGTCGTTTTGCCGCTCCTGAGATTAATGAGGGTGGTTGGGATATTTTAAAAAAGTAAGATTTTTCTTGTTTATAGTTGCTGCAGTGTACTTAATGGCTAATATGACTCTAGACAACCACACCATTTAGTTGATTCTTATCTTTTTGGTTTGCTTATATATGAAGCTTTCAACGGTCGATTCTCTACAGCTGAACAAATACGGTCTTCCTCGAGAAAACAAATCCCAGCAGAGCTCTTCGGACCCTACAAAAAGCTTATTCAGGCGCTTCCGCGACAGCGTGCAAGTATCAAGCAGTTCATCGATGTTGGAAAGGACGATGGCAAAGCAACTCCTGGCGGCGGCTTCTTTCGTACTGACATGATTTTACTGTCTGAGAACGTTGATAGCTTGAATGTTCAAAATGAGTATGAGCGCGAAGCATTTATGAGAGATTTCCAGCGCGTGCGATCAAAATTTCCTCCAAATTATTTAAGACTTAAAATTTTACCGCAACTGGTTAGTTGTATTGAATTTGGGGGTGGCGGGCCGAAGCTGTTTGCTGTGATGCTTGATATCGCTCAGAATATTGAGCATGAAGAGTTTCAGGTCTCTGTCATGCCGACGATTGTCAAGATGTATTCATCTCCTGATCGAGCAGTCCGTCTTGTGCTTTTGGAGCATCTGACCAAGTATATTGAAATGATCCCTAACAAGATTATCAATGACAAAATATTTCCGGAGCTCCTTAATGGCTTCTCAGATGTAGCACCCGCAATTCGAGAACAAACCGTGAAATCAGTATTAGTATTCATTCCAAAATTATCCGATCGCAATATCAACAACGATCTTCTACGAAGCTTAGCACGTACCCAGAACGATGAGCAACCAGGAATTAGGACGAATACTACGATCTGTCTGGGAAAAATCGCTCATAATCTTGGACCGCATACCCGCTCGCGTGTTCTAGTGACTGCTTTTACTAGGTCACTTAAAGATCCTTTTGTACATGCGCGCAATGCCGCGCTTTTGGCTTTGGCTGTTACGATTGATATATTCTCTGCCGAAGACTGCTGCTATAAGCTACTTCCAGCGATATGTCCCAGTTTGCTAGATAAGGAAAAGATAGTAAGGATACAAGCTCATAAAACAATTGATATTTACTTCATCAAAGTAAATAGTCATGCTGCTTCGATGCCAGATGCCGGTTCTGCGCAGCCTCTTACATCTGCGCCTACTAGCACAGGTACACCAAAACCGACAGAGCCGCAAGAGATTGCCAGCGAAGCCAACAGTGAGCCGTCATGGGGAGGATGGGGTGCGATCAACGGACTGGCGAAGCGTTTAGTTAATGATGAACCAGCTGAAATTGATCATGGAGTTCCAGCTCCAACAGCATCAACGGACTCCTCTGTTTCAAACAACAACACTAACAATAAAAGTTCTAGCGGCATGCTAAGTCCCGAGTCTTCTGTCACACGACCCTCATCTTCAACTTCGTCTTTGGGTTTTGGAAGTGTGGATGCAAAATTCGAACCCGAGCCAGTTAATGGTGAAGATGATGATTTTGGATGGGGTGATATTGATGGAGATGACACCGCGACTAATGGTAAAGCCTCAGAGGAAGACGAGGCGGATGACTGGGCCGGATTTGATAATCCAACTCCTACACGTGCGATGATGTCTCCTAACCCGGCTCCGGCTAAAGCAGCTTCTACTTCACGAACAGTTGCTTCATCAGTTGCTACTACTCGAGTACCTGCAGGAAGCAAGTCGACTACATCTACTACTACACGACCTGCTGTGAGCGCTGTTAAAAAACCCACTGCCAGTGCAAAATCTCACTCTATAGCTGCTCATAAGGAACAGAAGAAGGGTTCGAAATTCGCCGATACAGGGATAGACGATGATGACTGGGGTGATGGATGGTAGTTAAGCGAATTTATGAAATCGTGAGCGCAAAATTTGGACCTTGGGTTTAATGACAAATGAACTGTGATTATAGACTTATATAATTTTATTAATTGTACCTATGGTTTGTTCAAAATTGACTTATAAATATGAGTCAAGTGCGAATATGATATGTACGCGATTACTTTATTCAGATAAATCGAGATGGTTGAGCGGCCCCGTAATACATATAATGAACGAAATATTCTGACAGAGCAAGAGAGCTGATCTGGAAATGTTAATTGCATGTGCTGATATGAATAATAGTAAATTGCTACTGTCATATATCATTGGCCGTGATAAAACTGTCTATTGGCATATTAACTATTCGAGCTTCCTTTGTATTTCTTTGGAAGGTCGAATCAACGTTGGTGTCTCAGTGCCATGCAGATAAAGCCGCAAGTGTCGCAAAATTGCGTGCGTTATGTTAGTCGTCATTTTATTCATAAAATCGGCTTGCGCGATCTTCTCACCCAAATCGCAGAGCTATCACTTCCCGGTATCTGATCCCACCCAATTTCCTCCATTCTCGCGCGTATTTTTACCGCGGGATTCATTTGTCTACAGTCTAGTGCCGGATTCGAGTTTGATAACTGGTCTAAACTGTGACGTCACGTCCTGTTCTCCCCCTAGTGATCACAGGAAACTTTTCCCCAACCTAGCACACAAATAGAAGCCAATTTTCTCGGCTGCTGCTCCTCTCAATCTCGAAAATTTGTGTATATTATTAGGCCCAATTAGCTTTGTGCCAATTTTATCCAACTGTTGCTTCAAGCTTGTTTCGATTTTGCTGTCCAGGCGGTGCTTAAATTTTCTGAAGCACGCTCGCACTCACACAATCAGCTTGCAACGTGTCATAACGATCTCGCCATCTAAGGGACTCTACTTTTGTAATTGATAGTTAAAGGCACATATCTATTCTTGATAAATTTGTCGTTATTTGATTTTTTTTTGCGGAGCTTGGGATTATTATTCAAACTTGAGTGAACGGATTCAGCCTTCTCTATTACAAGCGAGTTTCTCTTTTGGATTGCTTACAGAAATTGCTGCGATACTTTTAGTCCGATCGACTTGTACGCAAGGAAGAGCACTTCTTTGACCTATTACTTTTTTTATTGCGCAAGTTGACATTGATCTTGTCAAAAGAGCGCAATCGATAAATTATGACGACAGCGGTCAACGGTCCTGGCTCAGTAACGCCATCACGATCTGGTCCTTCGCCTACACCGGGTATTCAGAATCAACGTGGTAACATGTCGCAGAATGTGAGAGGCGCTGGAAATGGTCCGCCACGGCGGAACGTTGGGTCTCCGGCGAATGATGGCCCTCAGAATCAGAGGTATGTGTTGGTGACGAACAATGGGCCATATCTGTACTAACAAGATATTGTATATAGACGAGGGCAAAAGCAATGGACTAACCACCCGGGCGGTATCGGACAGTACAATAATAATCGGGGCGGCTCGTTCGCGACCAACGGCGGTCGTCGTTCTCCTGCTGGAGATGACTCTTCGGATCGACACCTGTATGATCGCCTGTTGTACCTACTGATTCGTTCTGTGGTGAGTATTCGATTCATTTGCTTTTTGTTAGAATAGCTTGCTGAGTAATTAAAATGTAGGGAAGTTCAGTGGTTGTTACCGTTCGCACAGGTGCTCGGTACTCTGGTATATTGTCAGCGGCACATACGCAAGGTGATATTGGTGTGACGGTTCGCTTTGCTCGCCAAATAGCTGCACCACCAGGTGAAGATTTGGATGATGAAGCTAAGGAAATTGTTATCAGCACTTTGGTGATTCAACCAAAAGATCTGCTTGACATTAAGGTCATGGAAGTAAATGTCACAGAAGCTCAGTCAAGTATGTGCAATTTTTTTTATTTTTGAGATATAGTTAAAAGGGGTTCTAACTTATATTTTGAAGACTTCAGAACCGACACAGATATATCTGCCCGCGGAGGTGAAATCAAGCAACGAGAATTGCAGCCATGGACTCCAGATGCATCTGTGCCTTTGGGCGAGTCTCTCGACGACCTCTCGAGCAAAGGAGGATCGTGGGATCAGTTTGCTGTTAACGAAAAGTTGTTTGGAGTTCAATCTTCCTTTGATGAGCTCATTTACACCACCAAAGTCGATAAGTCTCACCCTCAATACAAGGAACGTCTTGCCGAGGCAGAGCGTATTGCACGGGAGATCGAAGATTCGTCGTTCAATGGAAATGTGCATTTGGCTGAAGAACGAGGTGTTGTTATTGATGATTCTGGAGTTGATGAAGAAGACAAATATTCTGGAGTCGTTCGCGGCAAGGCTCAGCTTAGCACTCTGCAAGATTCTAATAGGTATACTCCTCCAAGCTTACGACCGAACGCTGCTGCATCAGAACCTCAACATCAGGAAGCGCCGGCGACATCACAAGAAGCTGAACTGCAGCCTCCGGCGGTGTCAGCACCTCCAGCGCATGTTGATTCAGCTATTATTTCTAGCAAGATTACCAATCCATCTGTTGCGCCTGTACCAAAACCTGCACCCACACTAGCCACTGTTAAGCCTTTCATTCCCGCTGCTCGGAAAGCCGCAGCAGCAGAAGCTATTGCTGCATCTGTTCGAAAAGATCTGGCCTTGCCTTCTAGAGAGAAGCCAGCTACGAATGAAAATAGCGCTGCTGTTACTCAGAATGCTCCTGTCGAAGAAGCCAAGGCTAATGAGCTGAAGACTCCTAAGTTTAACACTCAGCAGCAGGTGGGCCCTGCTTTTAAGCAATTTGTTAGTGGTGAGAAGGAGCGACTGACACAGAAGAGACAGGAAAAGAGACAGGAATTGAAACATAAGGGGCAGGAAGGCAAGATTTCAGAGTTAAAGGCATTTTCACAGTCATTCAAGCTACATACCCCAGTTCCGATTGATTTGGTACCGATACTTGCCAAAGATAAGGCCAAGCAAGATGAAATTATTAGCAAATCGGCTGCGAATGCTCTGCAGGCTGATGCTAAGCGGCCTTTGTCATCTGCTGCAATGGCTCAGACTGGCTCTGACGGTGGCGTCAGTAGTACTGCAAAGGTTGTTTCTCCAACTCAACCTCTGAGTGCTAGACTGGCAACGATTCAGAAGCATAAGGAGGAACGGAAGACTTCGCCAACTCTATCGGCCTCGCCTGCGGGATCTAAAGCATCTCCAACTCAATCTTCTCTCAAGTTCAATGTGAACGCGCATGAGTTCAAACCCAACCCATTTGCATCTTCATTTACTCCTTCGTTTGCTCCTCGTCTGCCTTCATCATCTCCTTCACTTGCTCCATCTTCAACCTCTGGCACACCTCAGATTTCCAACAAACCTCTGCCAGGATCGAGATCCGAGAGCCCTGCATTTTTCGGGCCTCAGTGGAAGGCGCCCGCCGTGCGCCCTACTATCCGTGATGATTTCAATCCTTTCATCACCTTAAAGAAAGGGTATACTGGTACCGACCCATTCGTGCTACCGAAGACCTACATGTCGCCTCCTACCTGGATTTTTGTTGACAACCAGGAGATCTCGCACGCTGACCTGTTTGTTCAGCCAGAGCCTGTAGGAAACACGAGAATCTATGGTATTCCACTTCCTGGACCGATACCATTTTCTCCTCGTGGGCCTGCTTCATTACCTTCAGGACATGTTTCCCCCTCAGTCAATGGCCCTGGCTCACCTTTCGTTCCCCCTCCTCCTGCTTTTGATGAATCCATGCGCCCACCTATTGTTCCAGGTGCCTCGCCTCCTATCACCTCTCCTAGCATCACTGCTCAGCAAATGATGCAAAACCCCCAATTCCCTAATCCTTCTATGCTGTATGGCCAGCAGCCTTATCCAGCTTATTATCGACCGGGTCTCGGTGCCAACTCTGGTGCGCCTCCTGGATTTGTGAATGGACCTCCTCTACCACCTCAGCAGTTTATGCAACATCAGGGATTCCCTGGTTACATTCCTCAACAGATTTCTCCTGGTTCAGGATATGGCTCGCCCGGTCGAAACAATCAAATAACGATGATGATGCCCAATCCCAGTCAGCAGGGCAATTTCAATCATAACGGAAGCAATGGCTTCTACCCTCAACCACAAAGTAAGAACCAGAAGAGCTAAATAGATTTGATCATTGTATTAACGCGTGCTTTTTTTGTTAGTGCATATGATGCGTGGTCCACCTATGTCAATGCCTCCAGGCGCATCGCCGATGATGGTCCCTCTTCCTATTCAAGGCGGAATGCCCCCTCCTCTTCCACCACAACCTAACGCTCACCGACAGTTCAGCCATCCTGACCAAGGCCTATCTCAGCACGCACAGACTCCAATTCCACAAGGACCAGTGCAATCAGAGTAAAATATATAGCAGATACGGATCGCATAATTTGGTTTGGCAGCAGAAAGCAGAGCCATATAAAGAAGGGCAATTCTACGGCCTATCGGCCAGGTTGGGTCATCTATATAGGGCATAGTGATCATCAAACCATTATGAATACGGAAAATGTGGTACGTCTCTATCAAGATGCATATTTTACACGCCGCTATTGCCTTGCTTTGCTCAAGTTTCGGCAGAGTAATAGAGTTTAGTTTTGTTTTACCTGCATTTGAATTCGACGTGGTTTTAGAGCAGGATAAATGATGACAAAAATGAAGGTCCACGTCGGGGAGAGAAGACGCAAAAGCTCAGATTTACTATTTTATTTTACTGTTCACCTCTCCACCAAAAACCTCCAATCATCCGCCCTTTCTCGCAATGTGCTCATGAATTTGATAAATTCCACTAATATTACTCTCATATCTGCTTTGCTCATGCACATCACTCTTCTCTGCAGTCTTTTTCGTGGCAGATTATATTGATTATTCATTTATCAATGATCGTGTTCGCTCTAATGTTTGAATTTTCATTTCCGATGTGCGCGTATGCATTTTTATGTATATTGTTAATTGAATGTCTTAATGTCTACCCTATTCCATCATCAGAAGTATTAGTTATTGCGCTCGTAGTAGTAGCTGATTTGTAGACTAACGTTAAAGCAAAATCGTCAGTATTTGCAAAGACTCACCTGATATTGATGGAGAGAGGTTATGAGTCTTTAAGGCCATAAAGGTTGACATAGACCGCAAGAGTTGACCGATATCGGCATGGATTTTAACACGCATCTGTGAGTCAGTCTTAATAGCGATAAAGTTTGATACAGACCGCAAGAGCTGGCCGAGATCGGTATGGATTTTATCACATGCGCCACATCTGCGAGTCGTCAAGCTACGAACGATAATACAGATAGCACACTGAGTTCAAAAGTATCTAGAATCATTCGCGTTAATAAAGTAGTGCGGATGATTATTAATGTTTTGATAAATTTGATCTTTTTACGCTTCTTATCTGAAGCCGCTGCGGCGGATTCAGGGCCCGGTCAGCATCGGTAAGACACGGGAAACGCCGCACACGGCCTTCATGAGCAACTAGCGTCTAAAAAATCGAACTTATTCGTCACACCTTAACGTGCAAATTCCGGAATTTTAAAACCTAACAAATACTCTTTAAGAAGGGAATTCGGATCATACATTAGCGAGAGCGAAATCGGCGAAATGTGGCGGTTAGCTGATCATATTATATGAAGAAATGAGTCAGTAATTGGCGGCGAACAAAACCTCTGATATTACATCTGAGTAATAGATCTTTCCGTATGGATTGCCAAAATATATACTATGGAATCTGCCAATCTATAAAGTGTCTTCGGTGATCCGCCTTTTATTTCTCTGCTTTCTCATCTTCCTTGTTGCTTATAGATTGCTATCTCCAATGGCTCCATTTATCGTCTCCCCCGCTGCGGCTACGTCTTCCAAGTCTGGTAGTGATTCATTCTATGCAAGCGATTTGACCATTGCTATGAGCGAGTCCCTCTGTCGGTTCTCTGATCCTCGGGCTCTTGTCAACAAGACTACCGATCACATGCTGCAGGCAACGTGGAACAAAGAAACAGGATGGAGTGCTCCTGCGATTGTTCCCTATGCACCACTCCCCTTGGATCCCGCGAGTTCTGTGTTGCATTACGCGACAGAATGCTTTGAAGGTATGAAAGCTTACCGCAATAAAAAGACAGGAGAAGTTCGCGTCTTTCGGCCTGAGCTTAACGCTCGCCGCTTCAACAAATCTTGTGATCGAATCTCTTTGCCTTCGTTCAGTGATGAAGAATTTGTGAAACTTCTTTGCAAATTCGCTGAAATTGAGAAGCGCTGGATGGCATGGGAAGGCGAGGTTGAAATGGCCGAGAAAGATGATCATGATTTCCTTTATTTAAGACCGATGATGATTGGAACTACTGCAAGGCTTGGTGTTGTTTCTCCAGATGATGCCATGTTTTTACTTATTGCTTCGCGCTTACCGTCCTATAACGCTAAGCCGCTTCGTCTATTGGCCTCTTCGCCGGACCAAGCTGTTCGTGCATGGCCGTGCGGATTCGGCAATGCAAAAGTCGGAGGCAACTATGGTCCAACTATGAAGGTCCGGGATGAGGCTACAGAGCTTGGGTATGACCAGATTCTATGGCTATTTGATGTTGAACGAAGACTCGTGACGGAAGCAGGTGCTGCTAACTTCTTTGCGGTATGGGAAACGCCCGAGGGTAAGACTGAGATGTTCACTACTTCTCTTACTGATGGTACTGTTCTTGATGGAATTACAAGACGTAGCGTACTCGATTTGGCACGTGAGCGTTTTGCTGGGGCATCTTTTGATGTTATCGAGCGTGAATTCAGCGTTGATGAAATTGTCAAGGCATCGGATGAAGGAAGACTTATAGAATGTTTCGTCTGTGGAACCGCTTATTTCGTCACTGCTGTCGGTGTTTTAGGTGTTGACGGTCGTGACATTGAGATTCCGATGAAGATGAATGGTAATATTGGATATTACGCTCAAACTATTAAAAGATGGTTGGAAGAAATCATGTATGGAGAAAAGGAGCACAAATGGGGAGTTCGTGTTGATTAGACGATTTTAGAATTTGTGGTGATCTGTGACGTTTGGCGCATCTGACGATATGAGCCTCAGAATATTTTAACCCAATAAGCATATTACTTTAATTGTTGCTATTTCATAAGGTATTTCCGTAGCTCTTCTTATATTTCTAATAATGTCATAAAATCTATACGTTTTACATTTAATAGCATTATTATAAATAAAAATAATATACACGATAAATAATAATTTATGTTGGATAATGAATGCAAGTTTTCGTTCTATCCCCGACGCGAGAGATAATAATTTACGAAATATTATTGCTGAAATCGCATCTATATGATAGTCCAGGAGCTTTCTGCCAAGCTTATACGAAAATCTGGGAAAAAACTGAGCCCTGCGCAAGTTGTATCAAATTACATTTTTAGGAAAGCAGTGCTTGCGATCGTCATAGCTAGAATTGATCAGTAGCCCATAGATACATCAAATTGGACTCGAAAAAACAGTATACTGAATTACTTTGCAATTTTTTGTTTGTAGCCCACTTCTGCAGCTGACGGAGCAAAGTTTGCGGAATTATCAAGTTTGGCGCAAGGGCGTTTCGGATTTCGCTCAAAGACTCGGAAATGACCCAATCTAGAAAGTAGTAAACGATAAACTTAGCGCAGACTGACGTCACCGGCAGACAGGCAGCGAGGAATAAACAAAATAATATTGAAATTTGATTGTTTCGAGTTTCCGGAAAGTCTAGCTTGTGCCGTTTCCCTATCGGCGATATTTCTTAGTCCTCCTCAGTAATATTTATCACGTAGCTTTTAATGACAGTCTGTATTTAAGTATCGACCTAGATTTATTGCCGATGCAGACCCTGCCACCCGACGAATATAATAATAAGACGTTGCCGCGGGACGAGCCTTTCCGGGCTGGCTCACGCAAATTAGGAAGGCATCGGGTAGGTCTAGGGTTTACGAAGTTAATATTCTTTGGATCACTTTCAGTCACACGATCCGGTGGATGTAGAAAAATGATTGTATTCTGCATCTATCTGATGCCTGTAGTCTTTGTATTCAATAAAAGCCCTATGACGGCAAGTAGAGCTTCGAATTTGCAGGGCAGAGCTTCACTTGCCACTATTTTGTTAGCTGTAATCACTGGAAACATAGTACGTGCATATCTGCTTCCAACCGGGCAAGTCACAGGAGATGGCGGCGTTGTGGGTCCTAGCTTTGGCCACCGAACTTGGATTGTTTCGCATCCGAATAGCTGAGTCGGCCTCTCAGACCTCAGCGATTAGGCGTTAAAAGACTCTCGAAGTCTTCTTCTCTCGCTTTCTCTTTTTCTTGAACTAGATTGTCCTCTCTTCACTCCAATTGCACTACATAATCACAAAAATGGTCTACCCCGATACTTTCCAAGGCTTTGCCGGTTACTCCAACGAGGAGTGGAACAAGCCTAAGGCTTTTGAGGTATGTGTTGAGATAGATCACTTATATACGTGAGGTCTTAAAAGTCTTTGCATGAAGATATACTAATAGCAGTTTTTTTTGGAAATTGTAGTACAAGCCCAAACCTTTCGGTCCCAAGGATATTGATATCAAGATTGAGGCATGCGGTGTCTGCGGTTCTGATGTCCATACGATCACTGGTGGATGGGGTAAGACCCCTCTACCTTTGATTGTCGGCCACGAGATTGTTGGTACGGCTATCAAGGTCGGTGACGATGTCAAGTCGATCAAGGTCGGCGATCGTGTTGGTGTTGGTGCCCAGATCGGCTCCTGCGACTCCTGCGATGACTGCAAGAGTGGCAACGAGCAGTACTGCAAGAACGTCATCGACACCTACGGCTCGACCTACCCCGTCGGGTACCATGATGGATCTGATGGTAACATTACCCAAGGTGGCTATGCCTCGCACATTCGCTCGCATGAGCTCTTCACTTTCCCCATTCCTGAGGCTCTTGAGTCTCACTTAGTCGCTCCCATGATGTGTGCCGGTTTGACTACTTACTCACCTCTTAAGCGCAATGGCTGCGGCCCTGGCAAGAAGGTTGGCATTATTGGTATTGGAGGTCTCGGACACTTTGGTATCCAGTGGGCTAAGGCTATGGGTGCCGAGGTCTACGTCTTCTCTCGCTCTGATGCTAAGAAGGAGGATGCTATAAAGTTGGGTGCTGATGTTTTTGTTGCCACCGAGAAGGAGGGATGGGCTGAGCCTCTCAAGAAGAAGCTCGATTTGGTCGTCTGCTGCGCTAATTCGTCTTCCAACTTTGACATTGGCTCGTATCTCTCTGTCCTCAAGGTTCACGGACACTTTGTCAACGTTGGTCTGCCTGAGGGTGACGGATACGTCATCAACCCCATGTCGTTGCTCGCCAACGGTGTTTACATCGGTGCCACTCACATTGGTAGCAAGCAGGAGGTTCTCGAGATGATGGATTTGGCTGTTGAGAAGGGTGTCAGACCTTGGGTTGAGACTATTCCCGTCAGCGAAGAGGGTTGCTCTTTGGCTCTGGAAAAATGCCACTCCAACGCCGTCAAGTACCGCGTTACTTTGGTCGACTTCGACAAGGCTTTCGGAAACTAATCTTTTATGTGATATACGATTTTTTATTTTGGTTCTATAGACGTTGATAGATTGAATGAGAATGAAAATATTTTTATGTTGTTTCACGATCTTATTGAGTTTGCATATTATTGATAGTCATATTGATGATTGAATGCGACGTTTAATTGGGAGTAAATCACTTTGGAGGTTTTCAACCTGCTCTTCGCCAACTGTAGAATTCAACTGCTTGTGAATCAACCGTAGATGGGAGATTACCAGGATATGAAGTATGAGATCTGGCTAAGTATAATAATTCACTGTCTGCCATATAGCTACCTCATAGCAGATGATCTCGAAATCGAATTGGTCTTTGTTGATCCAGCGTTAACTATCATTCAGTCGGTCGATACAAGGCATACGATTACTCGAAAATCGTGGCCATGCTACTTACCGCAGCATATATACAGGGACCCGATATCTCACAGAATCATAAATCAAGGAAGACATTCAATGAGTAAGAGCCACTGGCCGTACTATCTGCTGCAGCAGTAGCTTATGGGCTTACATTATTATTCGGAGAACTGCGGCACCTCAAATAAAAGATGAACTACGTAATAATAATCCAGCACTCTTTAATCATCGGAGCCAAAATACATGGTACTGAGACCACCGTCAAGCTCATGAGGTAGTCTTAAGGTCTAAATTGATTATCCTACGATCTTGATACTGATAACCGCGGACCATGTCACAATGAGCACTTACCATCGGCCCGGATAAGATCAAGCTAGAGTTGATGTAGATAGTACCTGCACGAAATACATTCTCGTCAGTATTAGGTGATCAGGGCACTGGTAGATTGGACCTTGCTGCACTTAGTCGATATCTTTCATTATAGACTTTTGTCTGAGCTGTAAAGCTTTGGGCATCGTTGAGACCTCTGTCAGGTCACTCCTTCTGGCGACTCCAAAGCCACCGCACCACTACTGATGAGCTTCTTGACAGCCAAGTCAAAGAAGGCGCAGGTCGGCAAATAGTGTAGAAATATCGTGAGCTAGTGCGGATTACTGTGGCGGTATGGCTAATGTACTTGCTCCTATCCTGAGACTCAAAGGGGTAAGTGCTATCGCGATGTTGCCTACGCAGTTGGCATTGCGAAAATGAATCATCGGGCAAACGTACTAATGGCTTGTCTATCAGATAGCAGATAAGACTACGCCTGGTCTGCTGGCCCTTTAAGAGCTCAAGATACTGATAAACCGTCAGCAGTCTAAGAAAATCCTCGGTGATCATTTGGGAAGAATGAACCTCATTAAGGAATTTTTTAATGGGCTTGTCGCTGATGAGGTACGGGCCGCACGTTAGCCGCCTTTATATCTCGGATGCGTCCGGTTCTCGGCTGCCAGCTTGGCATAGTGGCATAGGGTGAGAGATTTTTAATAGCTCTGGTCGCAGGGGGTAATAGTTGATTGCTGAGCGAAATCCCAGAAATTTTACTGACGAAGCAGCATCAATTTAGATGCCAAAAAGCTTGATATAGGGATTACCTATGTATACCGGTCATATTTGTTTTAGCCAGCTTGCATATTACTCACGGCTATCGACTACTCCTGGAAGCGCAGCATACAGCTGAGCGCTCGTCGGGAGATTACGCTAGAGATCCTGCTGCGTCGAGCAGATTAAAGGTTGTGATATTCACAGTGTGGCATTCAGTCAAGTCAGCTGATCAAAAGCAGGAAACGACTGCCGCTTTAGGGCAACAATCCCTTAACCAATGATGGCGGTGGCTTGAACGCCTCACGCCAAACCAAGCCTTTCCAAGACACTCCCGCATTGGCTTAGCGCGATGCCTTGTACTAGCCGTGAGACTCACGTAGAACTCGCTCAACGAGCGGAGATAGCGATAGTGACACATTGTTTTATCATCTTTGGTATCTGCGCAGCCTACAAGCAATAAGAATCATATTTGCGCCAACCCGCTCTGGATCGGCAACATTGCAGCGGATATCGTTCTCTGAGTCATTCCTACTTCCTGGAGTAGATTTTGGTGGCGTTCCGAGTGAAGTTAGTGGCTTGCATATAGTGGCGTTTTGTCTCTCGTTCAGACTTCCATCATCCGCCCTTGTATCCGCAAATCTTGCGGGTATTAGTGTTAATCAGTGAGAAAATCGCTCTTGTGAGGGGTCATAGCCTATCGCTGCCGGGCCATGGCAGACCAGATAGCATGAGAAAAAGTGGACTGCATTGGACAGTCTTCGCCGACAGAATCAGGTACTGCTGGCCGAGAAAGAGATAGCGGCGTAGGGTAGCCCAGCTTTGATTCATGACTAGCCCGGCTCATCGCTCTCCTGCTGCATCACTCATCCGCCTGCCAAAGCCAGGTCAAGGAACCGTTGTTCAGGTCGTTTATCTCTCCGGATCAAGTGCCTTTCTACCTTTCTGGATCCCATTTGCCCAGAGCGTGGAGCAGCAGCGAGGCTGCTCCGTCTCTATCTCCGGTGGACGCAAGTGCGACGAACCGGACAGGTAGCCGCGTACAAAGTTTATTGCTTATCGTTGGTACCTGTTCTCCCTGAGTCGTATACTTAATTTAGGCCCCGCCGAATCTAAGCTGCGCATCAGCAGATTTACTATTTAGATAAACGGATTCCCCAGTCTGCACCGGGTTCGTATCATCGTCCACTACTGCCCTATACTCATCGGAAGATCATACATCAGCAATGGATAGCTCCGAAGCTTCACTTAACGGCGTCGAGAAGCGCTTCATCCCCGAAATTGATGCCAATGATGTCGATGCCAACCAGCTCGGAGAGTTGGGTTACAAGCAGGTACGCACGCTTTTGCTGTGTTTTTTTCTTACCCTTCCATACGCTGACTAGCCCTTCTTTTCCCATCTTTAGGAGCTCAAACGTTCGTTCTCGCTTCTCTCCATGATTGGATTTTCATTTGCTATCTTGACATGTTGGACCGCTCTCGGGACTACACTCTCCTCAGCCATGCTTAACGGTGGCCCTGCGGCGCTGTTCTGGGGTTGGGTAGGTGTTTGCTTCTTCACCGTTTTCGTCGTTCTCTCCATGGCTGAGATTTGCTCTGCTTTCCCCGTTGCCGGTGGTCAGTATTCTTGGGTTCTGCTGATCACTGGTTGCAAGCCCTGGGGCCGTGGTCTCTCTTATATCACTGGCTGGATTCAACTTGCTGGTCTTTTGTGCATGGGTTCTACCGCTCTCTTCCAGGTTGGTGAGTTCGTTGCGGGTATGGCTGTCTTGAACAACCCCAGCTACGAGATCAAGCAGTGGCAGCTTGTTTTGATTACTTACGGCTGCTGCGTCATCAATGTCTTCATCAACGTTTTCGGCAACAAGATTCTTAATCGTATTAATGACTTTGCTCTCTGGTGGTCTGTCCTTGGTTTTATTATCACTACCGTCGTCATCCTCGCTGTATCCCCGACCAAGCGTGATGCTTCGTTCGTCTTCACTTCGTCGATTGACAACGGTGGTTGGAACAACACCGGTATGGCAATCATTCTCGGAGTCTTGCAGTCCGCATACGGTATGTGCTGCTACGATGCACCCGCTCACATGTCTGAGGAGCTCCACAATGCTACCAAGGAGGCCCCCCGTGCTATGGTACTTTCTGTGTTTATTGGATTCCTCACTGGTCTGGGATACATCATTGCTCTTCTCTTCTGCATTGTCGACCTTGATTCCATCGGGAACTCTGCCACTGGCGTTCCCCTTATCCAGCTCATCTTCGACGCTATCGACAACAAGGCCGGTACTACCTGTCTCGCCGTCATTACCTGCGTCTGCTCGTTCTTTGCTTCTAACGCTCTTTTGACGGAGGGTGCTCGTTCTCTCTTTGCTTTCGCTCGTGATGGTGCTATGCCTTTCTCCGAGTACCTCTGCAAGGTGGACCCGAACGTTCATGTCCCCATTTACGCTACCATCGTTGCCGCTTTCTTCCAGTGCGCATTTATTGCCATCGATTTCGGTTCCGAGACTGCTTTCTTGACTGTCATGTCTATTGCGACCGTCGGTCTTTACGTCTCTTACCTGCTCCCCATCGTCACTCTTATGATCCACGGCCGTGACAACTTCAAGCCTGGATATTACAGCCTCGGAAAGTTCTGGGGATGGACTTCCAATATCCTCGGATCATTATACTTGATCGTCACCACCATCTTCTTCTTCTTCCCCACAGAGATGCCTGTCAATGGTGGCAATATGAACTACTGTATCGTTGCTTTCGGTATCACTGGTATCTTTGGTATTGTTTCGTGGTTCTGGGCTGGAAAGAAGAACTACGTTCGCACTATCGAGGTCGAGGTTTCAAATGCCGTTGATATCGATACTGGCTACGGTAGTTCGGAGGCTGAGTACGAGAAGAAGAACTAAAGGACATCAAAATATTTTGTACATTTCTATTTTGCCATATCTAGTAGCTGTTCTATTTCCAGATTAGCTTTTTTTTATTTTATCTCATTCAATGCTTTTATACACCGTTTGTTTTTAGACATTGGGCGGTATAGATTTTGGATTTAGTTTTTGCTTCTTGTTTGTAATTGGGTTGGGTTTTGCTTTTCACTGTATTATTTGTACATAGAGTATATTTGTTCATGGCTTTCAGAAAATAGAGTCGGCTTGAATACGTTAGACAGTTACATCTTATTCTTTGGTCATAATCTCTTCGATTAAATTATCACTAGCATATGGAATAGAGTATATAAGCGTATACAAAGACACAGATATCTCAATACACAGATATCTCAATTTGCAACTTGTATTGATATCCGTAATAACTCATGTCTTGACATCCGGCCATAAACGGTTACATGTAAATCACAAGCATTTTATAAGCCCGATATCATCTTCTCATCGGATGTTCACGATCGATCGCTAATCTAGAAGGATTCTGACCCGCCCGTCACCACGTCTATAGCAACTCTGTTCCTGAAATCGGAGGGCCAGCGCGTAATATGGCACGCCTCGGCCTCCGCTTGGACAATTTCGTTAAGCGAGAGATATACTGCCGTGCTACTTCATGATTTGAGATCGGTTCATTTCGGTGTCGAATCAAGTTTCGCGGTCTGTATGTCGAGTTCTAGGTAGGAGATTCAATGCCGCTATGACTTTTATACCTAAAGCGTGCTGTGTCGTCACAAGTCGTACGACTTCGAACAGACCTGAGACTGTACGAATCTTGCAAGAACGCGCGCGCGGTTTTTGATTAATTTTAGGATAGATCTCAACAAGACAGTCGGGAAGGAGTCATCGCGGGGTGCGGCTTTCTAGCTCACTTGCAAACTGAACTCATATTTCCGGCGATTAGAAAAGTCGTTATTGCTAAGTGCAAACAAAGAGAGAGATTCTAGAGTTAATCGATTCAGAATGACTTCGAGATCTTTCGAAGTGATTATCGGTGTCGTCGGAAGGCAGTCCAAGAAAGTGGTTGGATGCAGACAATTCTCTTCGAGTGTCTATTCAAGGTCTTCAAAGACGGTTCTATTCTTTCCAGGCATGCATATCAAATGATCCTCTTCCAAGTACGCTGTTTGCTTACTAGTGATTTACAGGACAAGGAATAGAAAGATTAGGAATGCTGAATCCGATATGCCAAAGATTCCCAAATATTGCACAATCTGCCGAGCAAGCTTTCGAGAAAGCGCTGCAAGTAGAGAGTAACCCCTCACAAACAGCAGATCGGATAAGATACCTTCTACACCATGATACAAGTAATGGAGACGAAATACTTCCTGAAGATGAAATCGACATACACCGGACATCAGTTGCTCAGACAGCTATTCTAATGAATTCAATCCTTACCTTTGAATGTGCAGCGGAGACATTGAAGGATAAAAATGTTTGTGCGATAATAGGCCATTCTTTGGGACAAATATCGGCGTTAGTGGCATCAGGAGTTATATCATTTATGGACGGGATTAAGATTGTTCGTGAACGGGGGCTTGCTATGGAAGAGGCTGCTGGTGACGATGGACCATTGAGTACTCTACGACAAGATACTGGAATGGGGATGGTTGCCGTCCCGGTTATGGCAAAGAGCGGCAGCAGGGATCGACTCTCGCAGGCGTTCAAATCTACAGCTAAAGAGATTTTGCAAGAAGGACAGGTTGTCGACATTGCGAATATCAACTCACCGAAACAGATAGTGCTGAGTGGACATCTAGCAGCGATTGAGAGCGTCCTAGCAAATATGGATCCGCCAGTGAGAAGAAGCACACGATTGCCTGTTCGAATTCCATTTCATTCATCGATTTTACGAGCAGTCGAGGAGAGAATGCGATTGATTGTGGGGAAAGTGGAGTATGTATGGCCACCACCCAAGTATCCAAAGATGGCAATTATCAGGAATGATACTGCAAGGGCGATGAGCGACATCAACGAGGTCAAAGAGAGCATAGTTCAAGGGTGCTGGGCGCCGGTCGATTGGGCCGGAAGCGTAGAGCATTTAGAGGAGCAAGAAGGGACTATTGAGTGGGTAGGAGTCGGATCTGGCAGCTCAGTGACTGCGAATTTAGTGAGCGCGTGCCTGAAATGTAAGGAGAGCAAGGTATGGTTTATAGATCCCATAAAGGGCGGCGAGGGATGGGATTCGTTGCTACCACCCACAAATGGAGGAGCGCGCTAGTACTACAGCTTTGTCATGATGGCGACGGTGAAGATATGCCCGGCTGCGCGTTGGTTAATGCAGCGAATGGCAGTGCGTAGCAGCACCCCAGTCAGATGTATAACATATGGAGCAGCTAACCTTCTCCGGGAGTGATATGTAGTCAACAGCACTACAACCGCATAGGAGCTGCATTGAAGGATGGTTTAAGATGAGTTTAATGAGTGTCTGCTAATGGTCGAATTGACCAGGACGCTACTGGTACTGATAATCTGGAGCAGCATTGGCGCACGATACTATCAGCGATAGGAATTTCACGATATCAAGACAGATAATGCATACTAGGAACAAACGGCTGCATTCTAGATGTTTTGTAGCACGAATGTTTCCAGCTATCGGTTATCGCTTAGATGCTGCGCAGGTTCCAAATCATGTGCTCGCGCTCAAACCCGTCTCCCACCTCTGGCCGAGTGCGATATTTTTCGGACAATTTGCAGCTCCCACCCCGTAACCCGGTCGCCAGTTCCCGCAGCTTTCGGGTGACAGCGGGCCAAGCGACGCCGCGCGGCAAATTAGCTGTCGCAAGCAATCCAGTCTGCGAGATAATGGCGCCCGCACCTTACTTAAGCAAGTGGGGGGATCGCCGCAGGCAATCAATCGCAGGACCTGCGAACTTGACCTGGTTCTGTCTGCTTTGCACTCACTGCCAGCTTCTTTTCTCGCTCTGGCTGGCACATTATAAAGCTGCTGCTTCTTCTTCTGCTTCTTCTTCTGCTTCGTCTTCTCCTTCTTCGTCGGAAAGACGCTGCTTAAAATTTGTCGCACGGCAGACAAGCTTTTGGCGCCATTCGACGCTCGGACGAGTTGTTTTGGGTCCAAGGTCTTGCGTGACTTGTAATTTTATTTTAATTTTCCATCTTTTTTTTTAATTTTTAATCAGAATTTGTAATTGCCGTTCATTGTGTCGCTCAGATTGGTCCTCGCATTACTACTTGCCAGATCATGATGCAGCACTGCGCTCCCTTCACGGCCTCGGTCCGAGCCAGTCGTGCGTATACTTAAACCGTCCCTGCCGAGCACCGCGTTCGCTGTTCTCGCCGTGTTCGCGCTGTGATGATCTCCCATGCCGGTGACGTCGAGCCCGACCCGCGACCCAACTCTGATACTCGGGTCCGCCGCACGGGTCAGAACCGGCGGCAGTGCCGCTGCGCCGACTGCACTGTGCGCGCGCTCGCCGCCATTTCTCGTCGCCTTTCTCCTCTTTTTCTCTTCTTTCTTGCCTCCTTGCCCTCTCGCTCTCTCTTCACATCTTTCCCCTTCCCTTCTCCGAATCCCTCCCTGGGCGTCCGGCCCGCGCGGCGCGTGTTCTGCTGTATTATAGTTGCGTGTACAATGTCGATCTAGCATGCAGAAACCGAAGGACTCTTCTGCGCCTGCCATGCAGCCATCGACTGCCTCCGTCACGACTTCGCGTGCCAATTCCGTCTCTTCCAAGGACGGATGGGTGCGTTTCATGGTCTCCGCTGATGGCAAGACACACCAGCACGTCTTACGCTCCGCCAAACGCCAGGAAAAACTCACGAGTATGCTCAGAGACATGATGGGGAAGAAGCAGCAGCGCATTGAAGATTCGTCCCCGGTCGCACCCACCGGAACCTCCGAGGCCGCCTCTCTTTCCCTTGTCACGTCCTGGTTAAAGTCAAACGAAAAGGATACCTCTTCTCTGTCTTCCAAAGGCGCTGTGGCTTCGACCTCCCTTGTCGAGAAATATGGCAAGTGCCACGAGATTATCGGCAGAGGCGCCTTTGGCATTGTGCGTATTTCACATAAGGTAAGCAATGCTATACTACCATCCTATGCTTTTATTTGCTCATTCTAACGTTCTTTTGTCCAGGTTGATCCAAAGAATTCAAAGAGCGAAAAACTCTACGCAGTAAAAGAATTCAAGCGACGCACCGCAGAGTCACAGAAGAAATACACCAAGCGTCTCACATCTGAATTTTGTATCTCTTCCTCCCTCCGCCACCCTAACGTTATTCACACTCTCGACCTCATCCAAGACGAAAAAGGTGAATACTGCGAAGTGATGGAGTTTTGCGCTGGAGGAGATCTTTATACGCTGGTTCTCTCTGCTGGCAAACTTGAAGCTATGGAAGCCGACTGCTACTTCAAGCAACTTATGCGTGGAGTCGTCTACATGCATGAAATGGGCGTTGCTCATCGCGATCTGAAGCCTGAGAACTTACTACTTACGACCTCTGGCGCTCTCAAAATTACAGATTTTGGCAATGGAGAATGCTTCCGAATGGCTTGGGAGCGCGATGTTCATCTCACAAACGGCGTCTGTGGCTCTGCACCTTACATTGCTCCAGAAGAGTATACCGAAGACGAGTTTGACCCGCGCCCAGTCGATATCTGGGCCACTGGTGTTATTTACATGGCTATGCGTACCGGTCGCCATTTATGGAAATCAGCGCAGAAAGAAGAGGATGACTTTTACAGACGATATTTGGAAGGTCGCAAGGATGAGGCTGGTTACGAACCTATTGAACAGCTCGAGCGTGCGCGATGTAGGAATGTCGTGTATTCTATTCTCGATCCCCATCCTGGACGCCGTATTACAGGCAAACAGATTCTAAACAGTGAATGGGGTCGGGAGATTAGTGTATGCGAGGCTGGCGAGACTGGTCATTGAATAGTGCTACATTTTGTTTTCTTTTTTTTATTCTTTCAAAACTTTTTTATGGGATATAAATTCGGACAAGGTGTTTTTCTTTTCTAGTTTCGTTTAGCGCTGTATTTATATTTTATTTAACTATCTTCGTATTTATGGCGTCTTTTTGAGTGAAAATTACGTGTATAATGAATGATAAAATAACGATACAATTTGCTAGGCTAATGACGAAACTCTTCAAGATCAAATTATGCTGTCCCATATGATTTATCTATACCATATTGTTATACCTGTTATATTCTAATACCTGATCTGTCGATTGTTAACGCTCCAGTTTTCCCTGAGAGATGTCTTCAGTTACCGACGTATATCGCGCTCTCATTTAGCATCACCCCGGCTGCATTGGCGTATCTCTCCTTTTTTTTTAATACTCCATCACTGTGAATAAATGCGCTTCAGCCTTTTGAGTGCTTGGAATATTAATGTTAATCTGTTCCAATGCAAATGCTATATAAGATCTACCTTAGACTAAACGCGGTTGAGAAGATTTCGTTGGCAAATGACCGTTTTCCAACCGGGATTTCCAGAAATATCAAAGCGCTTTGGGTATTTGTCGTCATCAGAGCATTAAATTTGCACTAGGGATTTCTTCCGGCTGGAGGCAAAAATCTCGCGAATTGCCTCAATACATATGTGCGACTTGACTTATTTCTAGTGGTGGATACGATATTCGAATATTCACTATTCGTAAAGTCGAATACGATTACGATAAAATGGCACGAAATCTTTTACTTATAATTTTACGAATAATAAGTTGGATATTCGTTACTATTCGTCATATATCGTATATTAATGCACGTGATTTCAAATTTTTAGAGACAAGAAAATACATAAAATCATGAAAGGGTTTGGGTTTTACAAGAACCCTATGATTTAAACCCTGATACTATACCGGAATAGGAATACGATTACGATTCAATTAATATATGATAATCTGCAGATTATACGATTAATATATGATTATCCAGTAAATTCTGCGAATATGATGCGAATAGTATAAATTTTTAACATTATTGTAATCGTATCCACCCCTACGTATTTACATTAATGCCGAACGCCCAAAGTGCGGTATCTGAGCTCATTATTTTCAAGTCGAGTGCTGCGTTTAGACAGAGCAGTCATATTACGAGTCTGAGGTGGATCGCCGTCGTTTTAAGATTTTACGAATACGCTGGTAGCTTATGGGTTTTTGGCTCTAGCTTGGTTTGAGGTCCTTTCTTAATTTAGAGTAGTAATCTCAGGATGGTTCCGGACATCCGATCCTTTACTTTGTCTGTTATTTCTTTTATACTTGCCAATCCTTGGTCTATATTTCTATATTGAATTTTCTGGCCGGCTGTGAGCTTCTGTCAGTCAGTAGAGTGTATCAATTTTCGGCTTGTAAAGACAATAAAGACAATAAAGACAATAAAGACAATAAAGACAATAAAGACAATAAAGACAATAAAGACAATAAAGACAATAAAGACAATAAAGATAACAAAAAGAGCAAAGTTATTGAAATTAGATCGGAGCTCGTTTTATTCAAATTATAGATTATCTTTGTAGAAGTTACAGTTAGAGCACATCGAATCGAATCGCCACGGAGTATTTGTACAGTAAATTCTTACGTTATTAGTCAGCACGAGAAGATAGGGTTTAGCGCTCAGGTGCCAGATCTAGCTGGGTGAGCTATGATAGAAACACCACAAGCCGCGGATATTAAGACTTCAGATATTTCCGATTCAGTCATGAGTTTGACAACAAGTAATAGCAAGATAGTATTAAGTGCGTATTACTTGTCTGTTTTTGGTTAATTGAGATGGACTGAGTCTAACTTTGAGTAATATCAGCCTCCCCACAGTTCGAACTCGAATCATACATTTCCAACTACTATGGTATGCAGCTTTTGAACCTGATTATACACTAATCTCCCTGAGATTTTTGATTTACTAACATGGAATTTGGACAGGTCGAAACGCCATTGATAGGTTGCTCTTTATTGCCGAACGGTGTCCTCCACTCGCCATATCAGCGCTTTCACTTGCAATCACGCGCCTGAAGCAGACTCAAGACGTGGGCCGTTACGAAGAAGCAGTCGATCGGTTAAAAACCATCGACTCGTCTGCCCCACTTTCCAATACAGATATCGAATGGGTTGATGGCGTTGCTCGTGAGAATCGGGAGCAGAATGAGAAACTTGAGCAGGAATTGAAACGATATAAGAACAACTTGCTTAAGGAGAGTATTCGAATGGGACATGCTGATCTTGGAGACTTCTACTTTGCAATCGGAGATCTTGCTAATGCGACACAGTCATATACACGACAAAGAGAATATTGCACCGCACATAAGCACATGAAGGATTTATCACTTGATTTGATCCGCGTCGCTATTTATCAACATAATTGGTCACAGGTCGAGGCTGCACTCGTGAAACTGGAGCAATTGCCTAATGGATTAAGCGAGCTTGATCCATATGTAAAGGCAATTCGAGGAATATGGGCACTTGCGCGTGGTCAGTATAAGAGTACAGCGGGGTTACTCTTGGGAATTAAAGTTGAGACCTTTGCTCCACCGAAAGCGACGACGAATAATGCGAGCACTACACCTGCCTCATCATCTTTTACTGCTTTAACTTCAAGTACTCGCGGTTCTAACCTACCAAGTATAGCAGAGTTTCTTTCTGTATCAGACGTTGCTGTTATCGCGGGACTGTGTACGCTTGCTACTTATTCTCGAAATGCTTTGAAAGATTTGCTAGACAATAATGCGAACTTCAAAGAATTGTTGGAATCGGAATCTCATGTTCGTACACTTCTTGAATCCTTTCTTTTATTTGATTATAAAGCTATATTTGATACTCTAGAGGAGCGCAAAAATGACTATTTACTTGATATATGGCTTGCTGATCACGCCCCTAAGCTGTTTGATCAAATTCGGGAGAATTGTTACACGCAATACGTGAAAGGATATAAACGTGGATATATTTCTCGTATGGCAGCGAGATTTGGAGTTAACGCGGAAGATATCGAGAAGGACTTGATCGCACTGATAGAATCCAATAAAATGAACGTGAGGCTCGATCTGGAGAATCATATCTTTGTCGATATGGATAAGAACGAGCGCGCTGATGTTTATGAGAAAATTATATCGGTTGCAAATGAGTACGAACAGAATGCAAAATTATTGTTGATTAATGTTGAAGTTCTACAAGGAGGATTAGAGATTAATCCACCAACTCCAGCATCGAACGTTGATATGGCCGGAAAGATTGATTTACATGCTGGCAAGGGCGTAACTATAAAGAAGAAGATGTTAAAGTGATTTTATCGATGGTAAAGAGCTGATAATATGATAATCTTTGAATTTACCTGCAGAGTTCATTATCATGGACTGCTAAACACATGCTATGTACATTTGTCTGCCTCTTTCATCAAACTCTGTTCTCGAGAATCGGCGTTTGACCTACTTGTAGATTAATCGTAGCTTCCGTATCCTCTACTTTGTCATTCATCGTAGCTACCATCTTCCTGGCACCTTCCGGATCATACACCCAACCGTACACATTCTTTGTAAATCCTTCAAGAGGCCACTTTGCTATAGGAATCATATCAAGTTCTGTCCGTAATCCCAACTTTTCCCATAACTCGATTCCTGCCCAAGCAATCATCTCACCATTATCTGTACATAATTTTGGTGGAGGGAAATGAATTCGCCAGTTATCTCTTTCCAAGCCGGATATTAAAGCGTGTCGTAGAGCAAAGTTTGAGGCAACTCCGCCCGCGCACACGAAATCTTTAATCTGTAATCTAGTTTGAGAGTCCAGTTTGTGATTTATTGTAACTTGAACTCGTTCGACTGTGTGTAAAATAATCGCATCTTGGACTTGTTTTGAAAGTTTCAGTTGTTGGATTTCAGACATGTTTTCAAATCCCCCAAATACTTTTTTAACTTGTCGCTCTAGTGCCGTGACATATGAAGTAAACGAGAACGCAGTCACAGCCGTCCGATAACTTTTATTTCGTAAAGGTATCGGCATCTCGATTGCTTTCATCTCGTCATCGTTAATTTCGCCTGAAGAAACTAATTCTGCATAACGCGCTGCAGCTTTCTCTAACTCTGGACCATAGCTATTGTTATCATCTAGTCCCAATCCAATCATCCTCGCACATTTATCTATTGCATCGCCAATAGCAACATCAACCGTATTTGCTAAAATTTCATGCTCCGCCAATGATCGTGACAGTACGAGCATTGTATGGCCTCCACTCACGAGTAATGATAAATATGGAAAATCAGGACCGCTTTGTTCCGGATCTGGATCCGAGAGAAGCCGAGGAGTGAGAAGATGACCTAACATATGATGAACACCCACTAAAGGAATTTGGAAAGCAATCGCAAGTCCTTTGGCTAATTCTGTACCAGCCGCTAATGAACCTCGCATTCCCGGACCTCGCGTGACACAGATCAAATCCGGACGATATGACTTTCTCGATGTTCCCAACGAATTCCTTAAAGCTTCTTGAACTAACGAAGCTAAATGTCTTTGATGATGCTCTAAAGCTGAAGTTGGGAGAATTCCTTTTGTATCAGAATTATCTGTTGATTTCCTTAATGAGACGAGAAGATGTGGTGGTGCATTTTGTGAGAATCGATCATAGATACAGACAGAGGTATCATCACATGAAGTTTCGATACCAAGGACGATATACGTTCTTCGTGAAATCGGCGTTAAATTATGGACTGCAGATAAGTGTGATTGATATCTTCTATTTAGAAGTCGCAAGGATGCGAAAATGACCATCGCTAGCTCATTTGTTTTGCGGTCGCTATTATTATGTCTTTAACATTTTGAAAACCTGACTATTTGAAGATTTTGAGAACGGGCCGCAGCATCGCGAAATTTAACTTTTGTGTTGCTTCCTCGGTAGGCAGGAAGTCGCGTACACCGGCTTAGGCTCGAACAACAAAGCGAATATTGGGCCAGCTCGAATACTACCACAGATCATTAATATATTCAAAAATAATGGACAATTCAACTAAATCTAATTTGCAACCTACAGCTGAGCAAGCTAATCTACATCTTGAAAATCTACAAAAGATCGACGAGGTACGTTTCCCACACTTCTCCACACCACCCCCCAGATGTTTGACAAAATGCTAACCAAATAAAACTTTATCAGGGAATTATATCATTACTATCATATTCTTCAAAATCACTTTCCTCGTTGAACAGTCTTGATCCCGACAAATCGATCGAACAATCAAAAGCCAATTTCAGAGAGAATGCAGAATCATTTTATGCCGTTCTTGAAAGTGTCACCGTCGGGTTAAGAAAGGAAGCGAAAGCTTTACAAGATGCTGGTATTTTGACGAGCATCGTTAATGCGAAAGCGGAATGGGTTGGTAGACGAAAAGAGGTGGAGGGGATTAAGAATGCGGAAGAAGCGCTGTCGAAATTACAAGAGGGAGAGTGATTAGGAGATAAATCACATAGCAGGTTTAGCAAAGCCTATTCGATGTGTCGATGAATTTTATCAGAGAGACTAGATATTCGGGCATATGCGGATTATACAGCCCTACGTTATTCCAGTGGCTGGATGTTTCTAGGTAGCAGCGCGGTGTTCCGCCCGAATTGCAGAATGCAATGCATGCTGAGATGTTAGTTTGCTGTGGCAGCTGAGGCTCGAAGAGAAGGACACGGCCGCGATCCACTGGGCCGCGATCCACTGGGATCAATTGACATCTAGTGAATGTATATCAGCTATTTCTATGACCGATGGTTCATGTACTATAGAGGGCAAGAAGTATTCACTATACACCATTAAATTTACTGAAAATAGAGTAGGAAATATTCCTATTCCTGCGTTCAAACTCCTCCTTAATAGAACATAGCCCTGAAAATTTTTTCCCTCGAGATTATATTCCTCTGACTTCAAATTCCGCAGCAGTAACCGCATCCAATGCCACTTGAACTACATCATAGTTAATAATTGATGTCAAGCGACGCACAACGAATAGAGTCGCACATATGACAATTTATTTGATAATATCGTCTGAATAATAGCAAGCGCCATTGATTTGATAATCTACCCTTAAAAGTAAATTCATTCAAGAATAGGAACTTGAATTACCCGATCAAGACGCGAGACGCGAGCCCGTCAGAATTATTTTTCTGGTTCTTTCGAGTATGTTGTAAGTTAGCTGTGATATTGCTGATTTATAAATACACGGCTTTGTTCAGCTAGCTGCAGTTGAAGCTCGGCTGATTCACGATATTAGGCGGCCCCAACTCCACAAATATTGAGAGGCGCGTCTTAAAGCAGGTTGCCAATACTGTCCATCCTCTTTGCACAGCTATTACAGGCTCGTGGAAATTGTTGTCCGACTTCTGCGAGCTGGCTGATCATCGTATCTTTTCATTTATTGATGCGCGAATAGGGCATAAAAATTCAAAACGCAGTACTTAGTGTTATTTTCAACATGCAATTTATTCTCAAAGTACTGGAAAAATATCGTATCGGTCCGCCAGAACTATCATTACATGCACCACTCATTATCATCACATCCATTCCAAAAAAATTGAAAAAATAACGAATCTGCTTGTTTCTCCTACTCATGCAGCATTCTGAGCTTCTGCCTTTGCTTTCTGCGCTGAGGCTTTCGCTGCCTTTTCCTCCTCAGCTTTGCGATTTTTGTTCCTGAGCTTCACAAGATCATCCCAAACATCCGCTGGAGTCGTACGAGGGTTCATGCCGACCATAAATGGGTCAGGATGAATGGAAGGGCGCTCACCTTTGCGCACTTTATGGCCATCGGATATTGACTTGACAACCTCAAACATGGGATAACTCTTGCACATAGTATTAAAATCTCTGTATTCGATGGTATTGTCTGGATTATCCAAAAATGCACCACCAATCTCTCGGACATGTTTCAACCGGAACCATTGGTGATAGCCAGCCATGTCATGAACCCACCACATTTTATGCCACCAGGTCTGCAGACATGATTTGTCTCCGTTAAGATGAATCACAGCTGGGACGTTACCGGAAACGCGATTCCATGCCATATGCTTATCGACAACTCGCCAATGACGCTCCTTTCCGGTACCATTTAGAAATGGTGAGAGAGTCAGTGGTGTGTTTTCTAGAAGATCAAAATAATCTAGAGGATTTTCATTTGGACGTCCACCATCCGTTGACTTGGCTTTTGTAATTGGATCAATTAAAGGACCTGTAATAATTTCTCCTTCCTCGATCTGATCTTGATAAAGGAACACCACGTCCGAGTGTGAAAAGGTCAGAGTTTGAAATAGAACTGATTCATAATCTATCATGATCGGCAGATCAAACTCCGCGAAAATATTCGCCACAACGTACTGATCTGAGTTGAAGCTGTTTCGCTTCGCGGTCGATGCTCTGCTGAAGATCTCACGCATGACACTAGCCGGACCCATAATTGTACCAGAATTGAGCCACCGAGGACGAGTGCGATATTTGTATCCAGTAATATCTGTTTCAGGGCCATAAACATTCTCTGCGATGGTTGAATTAGGCACTAGCGTGCACGCGTCTGACGTGGCAGGATTAGGCCAACATCCCTTGTCAGCTCCGAAGATTACGGCTTCGGCATATTTTGAACCCTTGCGTTTTCGCTCTTCATCCTGCAGGAGATAATATCGCTGGATCAACCTATTAAAATCGATCTGGAACCACACATCGAATGCATCAAAAATAAGAATCAAGTCGTCCGCTTCAACGTCGTCGGAATAGAGATATTCGTAAATAGCCTTGAGCTTCAAGAAATGGCCCTCGTAAGAGTTTTTGATTGGACGATTGAAGCTGACTAGGATGGGATGCGGATAATTGTTGAGCGCAGACGAGAACAAGCTCTTGCATACCAACTCATTGATTTGCGTCGAGGGAGTCAGAAAATGCACTGCGCGAGGGCCATTTGGAGTGTCGACTAGCTTGCCATGCTTGGGAGTCTTTCGGGTGGGTTTGCCCGCCGGACTAGATGGAGCTGCAATCGCGGTCGACAGAGTCGGGATCTCGAGTACTGCATGAGCCATAGGCGTCTGCGCTTCCGCAATGCTGGATACGGCTGGTGCGAGCGGTGCCGGCTGCGGCAGTGCACTGGCGGTGCTCTGCGTCAGAGTTTCGGTCGGAGAAGGGGCGACGTAGGACACCAGAAGCTCAGTTGGTATAGGGATGTCGGCGCTCTTGCGAGCTTCCGCGAGCAGCGACTGCAGCTCTAGCAGCATAGTCGGATTTCCTTTCAAATCCTTTATCTCCTGTGCATCCTCCGCCGCTTCTTCTTCGCTTTCGACCCAGTCGAATTCGATCGATGTTATGTTTTCGGCCTGGCCCAGAGTCACGAGGCGATTCAAGAAGATAGGGTCATCGCGCACCGCGCTGAAGTCGAGGTCGCTGTCGAGCCGGACGAGGACAATGGTGGTGACAATGATTGCGCCAAGCATCAGTGCAATCATCAATTTCTGCAGCAGCTGCAGCCTGCCAAAGCCCCGGAGGGCGTTGCCGAGCATCTCGAAGGGTTGTTGGCTGTCGCGAAGAAGAGGTCGGCGATGGTGGAGTCGAGATCAGCCTGCCCAACGCGGTGTCAGCTTCGGGCGCCGCAGATTGCTACCGCATCCACCCGAGCGCCAAATCCTGCGGCGGGGGCTGCACAGGAGGTCGGCTACTTTTGCAGCATAGCAGGCCTACCGACAATCCAGCCAGGCGGGTAGCTCCGAGCAGCTTAAGCACATCCGGACTGAGACACGACTAAGGTTCGCGCTCACCGGAGGTTGCCCGCTGGAGGGCGTGCTCAGGGCGTGCTCAGGGCGTGCTCAAGGAATACTCAGGACCGCGCAGAGCTAGCGCAGGTCGGTTCCTATACCTTACACTCACGCACACATTACCTGTTTGGATGCCCTTGCGCTACGAACCCGCTGCCCTGATTGTTCCTGGCCCGCGGGACCGCAGAGCAGCGGTACTGAGACCGCCGCCTGCGCAGCCGTAAGCCGCAGCCAGCCGACTCGATCTCTCGCCTGCAGCCCGTCGTAAATCAAGCATCGCTTCGAGACGCCGCCAGCTTCGCACAGTTGCCGGCAGACACGCCGCTGCTTTTATTGCAGCTGATCTCCCGGTTCGTCGACGGATCTAATTCCAGCTTCTTCGATGATCGATCTACTTCCGTACAATACTGCTGTTAGCACCTGAGAATGTGACAATCAGAGGACCTAACCCTCGGTTCATCCAACAGGTGAAAATTCCCGAGTCGAACAACGGTCGAAGACTGTACTCATTCTTTAAGAAACGGAGGGCGATCAACGTCCGTCCTGAACTAAAGGGCGTAAAATTATTTAAATGACCCAAAATTCGCAGGCACGTGATTGACTTTATTTCATTTTCTGTGGACTAGCCAGCGTAACTTTCCGTTCAGGTTTTAATGGCTGCGACAACATTACTTAGCAATAAATACGCGTCCGGGTAACAAGTGCTCGTTGCTCAATCAAGATCTTCAAGCGCCGCCTCTTAGAATCCTACTGTATCTCTTCTTCGCTTATACTTCAATTCGCAGAGCAAGTTTGGTTATTATATATTTACTTGTCGTTCTACGTTTGGTACATATCCAGAAAGAGCTATATATTGATTAATTGTGTATTATATTCTGTTCGGATACATTCAACATGTCTGGTGAGTCTTTTGTCTCTTGTTATGTTTTTCAAGCCGAGTTGCAGTTATTTCAAATCAGGAATCCCATTCGCGCGACCCCTATAGCTATTTGATTGTTATCTAATGAGTTTTTGAAGATCAATATTTGGAGTCTCGCAGGTCGTTGTCTCCCGTTGATGGTCCTGTGTTGATACGAGACAACGATTACGACGACTATGACGATCAGCCCCGCAACGAATCATACGCGTGAGAAATTTTTTCTGATGTATTGTACCACTTCAGTATCACGCTTAACATACAATCTGCTATAGTGACACCGGTGCTGAAGTCGAATCGTCGTACGATTTCGACATTGAAAACGGCCATGACAATCCTGCGTCGGTCAACCTTTTCGTGTCTGGTCTTCACCCCAAGATCACTGAAAGTGATTTTAAATCTCTCTTTGCTAAATATTCTATTGTCGAATGTCGTATTTTAAAAGATCCTCACACTGAAGAGTCTCGCGGGTTTGGATTTGCTGGATTTTCTGATATTGAATCGGCATCGACCGCCAGAGACAGCATGCAGGGAATGGTTGTTGAAGGACGCTCGCTGCAGTGAGTTCTGTTTATGCCATAGCTGTATTGAATCTAGTTCATTCTGATCGATATCCATTTCTAGAATTGAATTTGCAAAGCGTAATAGACCCCGTACTCCTACACCAGGAAAATACCATGGACAGAACGCCAAGAGAGGTGAGCAGTACTGACTACTTTCCCAGATTTTGTTGTCTTGTGTTGTGTTAATCTCAAATCAAGGCGATTTTCGGGGAGGTCGTGGAGGTCGTGGTGGCTATGACGATCGCGGTCGATTTGGAGGAAGACCGAGGTACGATGATCGTAGCGGCCTTCGTCCTGCCCCCTATCCTCGATCTGAAGACCGGGGATATAGTCGCGGTGGTCTCAATGCGCAGTCGCGATATGCGGATAATTATCGCGACCGCGAACCGGTGAGAAACTTCTCTTCTCGTGGGGATTACCGAGATCGACAAGATCGGTCTGCGGTAGCTAGTGATCATAGCCAAAGTCGTGCGACCTATCCAGAGAGAAAGGACTATGACGATCATAAGAGCGGCTACCGTGGTTCTTATCACGACAGAAATGCTCGCGGTGGGTACGCGGATAGAGGTGGATATGCAGAAAGGGGCAACTATGCGGATAGAGGCGGATACGCAGACAGAGAAGGCGACCGACGACATGAATATGCCGATCGCCCATCGAGAACTTCCGTTGATGATCGTGCTGCACCTTATGACAGAGGATACCCCGACAAACGCTCCGAAGCACCGGCATCAGCACCAGTTGCACCTTACGCTGATCGTCAGTCTTATGGTCATGACAGAGACTATCCTGATAGACGTGCTCATCATCCTCGCGGAGGTTACGGAGACAGAGGTGGATACGCACATAGAGGATCTTATCATCCCAGAGACCAGCAGAGATACCAACCCAGAGATCAACAAGGAGATACCAGAGATAGTGGCAGATATCGTGAGCCTTACGCACCTAGAGCTCCAGCATCCTCCAGCGGCGGCTATGCCGACTACCCTCATGAACCGCGTGGGCATCCTCCATCTCGACCTTACAACAATGATTACCGTGGTGGGCGTCGTTACTAACTGATTTAGATTTTCCAACATGATTATGATTCAACCTTAGTATCTGAATATTTGTTTGAGCAAAAATTTCTTGCCATATCTTTCAGCGAATAACTCACTTTTCTTTTGTTCTAAATCATGCAATGTTATCAATTAATACTTTACTGGATATGCAAAATTTCAGATAAAAATTGTATTAAGCATTATTATTATTATTATTCACTTGTATCAGCAGTCAAAACTAACAGGGCAAATGCAAAAGAGTTCGGATATGATAGTGTTACGGCAAAGCCAGTCTTTGAAAATTATTGGAGCTATGTCAATCTTTATGTATACAGAAATTATGACTGGTACCAAAAAATTGATCAAAAAGGAAAGCAAAAGCGTGGAATTTTCATAGTATTTTATTTTTTCCCTTTGTTTAATATCTTCATCGAAACCAAAAAGCAAATTACTTATTAGTCTACCTATGATATTTTTGATCAAACACACATATTTCAAAAGACAAGAACTGTCTCAGATCGCTTTTTATTCGTCCACTTTCTATAACAAAAGAAGAAAAGGAACTGTTAATCTCTGTCATACGCGTATATATACTTACGAGATGTTGACTTTCAACCTGCAAGAGTCTAGCAACTATTAAGCTTCAATTTTCATTAACAAGATCTCTGGTCATCTGTCAACGAAGTAAATATGATATGGCAAACCGTAGATTATTTTTATAGATATGAGCCATCCTAGTTAACAGATCACAGGTAAAAAGGTATGGATCAGAGCAGTTCACACTATATGCCTAGCAGGGATAAATAAGACTTTCTGTCAGATTGCGTCTAGTTCTAAAGAGTACTTATTATTAGTTTCAGTGGATCCAATGTGCCGAACAAAAGGATTGTCTTTTTGCCGCATTTCATATAAAGTAAAAACGCATGCGATGCAGAAAAACGGCGACGAAAGTACCGTATCGTTACTGGGTTAAAGAATATGGGCGAGAAAGGGAATAAAAAAGGGCTGTAAAGTAGCGAGGCGAAAGAGCTGCAAGCTGAGCCGAATAAAAATTATTGCCGAAGGCAGAATTAATGTGTTGAGAACATAAATAAACAATAATGCTGAATATATAGATATTTTGGCGAAGAGAAAGAAAAATTAAAAACCCATTTTGTACTGTACATAAAACAATATTTCAATAAATGTAGCAAAACTTTAGCGCGAAAACATATTTGATAATTTCCAACCTAGCCGACTTATAAAAACTTGTTGTGCAAACTTCATACAAACATAGCGAATCACTCCATCAATCGTACAATATTTTTTTGGGCGTCTGCGTCGAAAAGCAGCTCAATACTGGCTTGATCTTCTTTTCGTAAGGCCGATAACACGCCCCATATAGTTTCCAAGCGTATAAAGCATAACCTAATTAGTAAAACAAAAATGAATTAGAGAGAAATTGTTTAATGTCTGTCCCGTTCATATCTGCTAGAGGATCTAGGATAATCCTCGTAGCGAGGAGGATATCCTCTCTCGCGGTCAGAGTAGCGATCACGATCACGTTCTCTGTCCCGATAGCTATCACGATATCTATCTTCGCGGTCGCGATCACGATAACGATCACCACGGTCGCCGCGATCACGGTCGTAATAATCGCGACGGTCACGCTCATCGTAATGATCACCGCCATAACGACGACGGTCGTCATCGCGACGGTATCTATCATCATAGCGAGGTCTTGCTCGGCGAGGAGGCTCTTCTAAGTTGTGAAACCAAAGGCGGATTAGCATACATTGTCAGTATTAGGAGTCTGACGGATTCAGAAGAACAAACCTCTTCTGCGAGGGCCATAGTATTTTCCAGGAGTAGGGGTGCGAGGACGACTGCGACGAGCAACTTCGATGCTAATTTCAAGATATAAATTAGTAATGCCAAAATCATCCAATCCCTAACATAAAGAATTTGAACATCACATACTTCAAAGCTCTACCTTCAAGATCTTGACCCTGAAGATTCTCACGAGCAAGTTCAGCCTGCTCGCCATTCTCAAACTTGACAAAACCGAAACCTCGCGACTCGCGCGAATGAGGATCAGTCATAATCTCACATTTCTCAACAGTTCCGTACTTTGAAAATAGTTCGGAAAGGATATCTTCAGTTACGCGAGGAGCGATGCCTGTAACGAAAAGGTTGTCGCCTTTGTTGACTTGTTCTTCGGATTTGCCTGACTCGCTGCTATACAAACGAAGCAACAAAAATCCTGTTAGAATGATTCAAAACATATCGCTATCATGGCATCGAATAGCAAACCATGACATTCAACAAAAACATACCGGTATTCTTCAGCAGGAGGGCGGTCATCAGCGCGCATGGGCGAAGCGGATCGTCGGTCATCGTATCCCTGGTCTTGAAATCCTTCGTTAACATATCCGATTTCAACATTGCCATCTCCAAAATAATATTAACGCTGCAAATCCATACCATAGGAATCACGGGATCCGTTTTCGTAATCCATATTTTTTGTAATTGTCCTACTTCAAGCCTATGTTAAGTGACGGATGAAAGGGGGGATCTTATGCGAATGTAAGGGCAGTTTTGAAATTATTTGTACACCTCACAACAAACACTGAGTCACAAACATGTGATTAAATTTACAATTTTGTGATCGAATGCAATTGCATCAAATTATAAAAATATAACTACATATAGCAGTCGTAATTTTTCAAGATTCAAAGTGGCATTATCTACTGGATAGAGACGGTACATCTAATCAGTAACTTCTATCGCGTACATCAAAAGCAAGTACTCTCAGTCGCGATTGACCGCCGTAGCTATATCTCTGGTCACAGTATCTGCAATCTGCATCGCCTCCTGTAAAACAGCATTCCTATTCCATTCCAGTCGCAGTCTATAAGCAACATCCATAACCGCAGAGTTGAGCTGCTCAAGTTGCTCAACTGTGAAATTCTCCGACTCGCGCGCGAGTTTGCTTTGAAAACTTTCTAGAGCGGATTTATTAAGTGCGTAAGGAGGATGCGGAATTTCGGGCTCGGGAGAAGGCACTGGTGAAGGGATATGTTCCACCAGAGCAGAGTTCACAGCCACGGTAGCGACTCCTGCCTCCGTAGGTATTTCTGGCACAAAATTATTGCTGAGAGTGACGGGTTCGACGATAGCCTCTTCAGCAAGAGATACATCCTTCTCTGGATCTCCACTGCTGACGATACTCGAAAGTGACATCTTAGCATTGCCGCGATCAGCTTGCTTAACTGGCTCCATATCAGCATCCTGCATACTAACATCAGCAGCAATCGGTAAATCGAGAGCAGCAGAACTATCGCCATTAATAACTGCTTCAGGGACCAGTACAGTCTGAGCTTGTTCCACAGCATTAATCATAACCGCAGTAGCATCATCCTCCTCATGATCCGAAAACATATTCTCAATCGTTCTAGGTTGAGACGGTGGCCTCGCAGCTTCCTCTTCAGCTCTTTTCGCGGCTTCCGCCTTTTCCTTTGCTTCCAATTCAAGTCTATGCTGGCGCTGAATTTCCTGCATTTTTTCTTGTCGTCGTTTTAGCTTTTCTTTGTAAATATCTGCTCTTTGAGTTTCGCGCTCAAGAACGCGTTCACAGTCAAGTAAAAATTGGGCATCACCGATTTCATCCACGGAAACAAGAACGTTGGCGTACATCTCAGAAGCCTACACGTATATCGTTAATATCACATGGTATAATAAAAAAGCATTGAAAAAAAACCTCTCGACTTACCTTCAAAATCTTCTCGCGGTCGCCGCTAGCATTCGAATCTTGCAAAATGAAAGAAATGTCATTCAAAAATTGCTTCGGCGTACAGTAATATCCGTTCCACAAGCGGTCCTCGATAACGTCCAAATCCATATTATGATATTTTTTTCCAGTGCTTCGTTGAAGAATCATTTCATCATCAGTAACAGAAAATTCGTATAATGCATTCGGATCAAGTTCCGTTCCATCAAACAGATATGCCAAATATTCGTCGTCCTAAAACTGGAGATTAATAAAAATAGAAAATCACCTTCAAAACAAGGAGTTGACATACAATAGGCGGCTTTCGAAATCGTTTATATCTCACTTTCAAAAGCTCCATCAATCCACTAAGTTTGATTTTAAGATAGTTCTTAAGACGCTTATCCTTATCTTCCTGCGCCTTTAATTCAGCTTTTGAGAGCACTTTAGGAGGATCTGGAGGTGCTTTAGGTAAGAGTTCGAGTTTCCGACGCTTTCGATTTTCTTTGTCGGGATAATCCGAGGGAGAATTAGATATATGTGTTGAAAGTCCCTTGAAAAACTCAAATCGTTCATTCTAGTCAAAAATATCAGATTTTTTTGTGATCAATTATTGAACAAGATGCTGGCAATACATACATATGACGCCTTGGAAATTTCTATCCGATTAGCTCTAGAAAATCCAAATAGCGACTTAACTTCATGATCAAGATATTCGAATCCACACTCAACAATCGCTAGCAGCAAAATTTGTTCCACCGGAGAAATTCCGCGTAAGAGACCTTGGAAGGTGGTCCAAGCTGATGGTGAAAGAGTTCTATGCCATGAATCGATGTTTGGAATAAAGATCACGCTAGGGGTATGACGCTTGACTTCGACAAATAGTTGAACAATAGCTGCTTCCACAGTCTAATAAAAAAGTTAGCTGGGCATCGCTTAAGTTAATATAGTATATGAGATGGGTTACGTACGCGTGTAGAGTCACCTAGTAGAGTCGCTAAATCGAACGTTTGGACATGGTATCCTTCTAGGTATTGCATCGCCGCTGCACCCAAATATTCCTGTCCCATTCCTTGAGATCCAGCAATGAGCATTCTAGGTCTGAAAACTCTAGAAGACTCAAATTCTAATCCGGATCCTATTAGCCCGATATCTTAGCGAAAGTAAGAGGAATAGAGTACTCACCTTGCATCATATTCTCGCGAGCAAAACCAACTTCCGTAGTATCTTCTTCGTACATTGCTTCTTCCGCAACTGACATCTTTTTCTGTCGAGGAATAGCATTATCTAGGGCCTGCTTGATCTCTTCAAATGTGCGAGTTAACAATGGCTCAACTCGCTTCGGAAGTGGAGAAGCGTTTGAAGCAGTCGATCGCTGCGACGAAGGAATGATTTCTAGATGAAAAGTTAGATATACACATAAATATAAGAAAATGCACTGGAAACTCGTACTCTTCAGCGACAAAGTAAAATCTCGGGGAGAAACAGTAATAGTAGACGGATCAATAACCAATTTATCAGCACTAGTATAAATTTGAGGATATCGACGTTGAATAGCATTTAAAGCAGATTCAGTACACAGAGCTCTAAGATCTGCGCCACCATATCCTTTAGTCATTGTTGCTACTTCGTTGATAAATTCAGGCTGAAGTGGTGGATTCCATTCTTTAGTCTGAATCTCGATGATTTTTTTTCGGCCTTCGATGTTAGGTAACGGAAAATAAAATTCTCGATCAAAACGACCCGGGCGTCGTAAGGCAGGGTCAATTGAATCGGGCCTATTTGTAGCACCAATGACGATTACCTGACCTCGATTATCCATACCATCCATCAACGCTAATAGGGTAGATACAATTGATGCATGGATCTGCTCCTGCTTCGAAGACCTGACGGGAGCGAGACCTGATGAAAACTTGTTAACACGACTAAACAAAATAGTAAAATAATCCAAAGAGGACAAAAGCTCAGGCATACCGTCTATTTCATCAAAAAAGATAATGCTTGGTTGCGTATTTCTTGCTTCTTCAAACAAAAGTCTCAACTGACGTTCAGCTTCACCGACCCATTTCGACAATGCATCAGCACCCTTTCTCATATAAAAGGAAATTTTGCGTCCATCGGTCGAGCAACTGGCAGCAAGTGCTCTCGCCAGTAAGGTTTTACCCGTGCCAGGTGGTCCATGAAATAATACTCCTCTTGGAGGAGTAACTTTAAATCTTTGGAAAACTTCAGGATAGAGTAAAGGCAATGCAACCATCTCCTTCAGCTGACGGATATGCTCATCAAGACCTCCTACAGCACTGAAATCAATATTCATATCCACACCAAGAGGATCGGTATCAGATAAATTGTTCTTCTTCACTAAACCCAAAGAAGATGCAGGATTCGTGACTTGTTCAAGATCACCTAGATTGGGGAGTCTATTAGCCGGATTTTTTGCGGCGCCTTCCTCATCTGAAGAATCTGAATCTGCTGCACCACCCGCAGCTTGTAAACCAATATCAGCAGCTCGTACTCCGAATAGGGATTTAACGCCAGCTCCACCGAATGGGCCGTAGGTTGAATATAATCTTCGACTTCCTGTATTTGTACGTCTTCTTGACTCATTCGGAGCAAATGAGTCGTCATAACCTTCAGGAATAGGAGGTGGTAATAGCTGATAATTAACTTCTCTTCGCGCGCGCAGATTCTTGCGACGATTTTGAGGAGCTGGACTTAATTCAGCAAGTTCTTGCTGCAAAGACAATGGACCATCTTCATCCGCATCAGTCTCGCTTCGCTTTTGACTTCGAGTAGTAATCGATCGAGTGACCCGACGAGAACTGCGACGTCTAGCTGCAGTATCTGAAAAATCAGAATCTTCGACGACAAATTGATTGTTCACACTAGCAGCTTCTGAAGATGAATCATTGTCTTCTTCACTTTCGCTTTCTTCGATTTCAAATTCCTCGTCATCAGGGTTTCTCGATGACGATCGCGCAGCGTTGCGTGAGTGTAATGGCTGCGCTGCTTGTAGTAATAACTGCTGACGGATCGAAGTTCCAGACAACCGCCGTTCTGATTTGCCAGTGCTAGACGGTGCTTGTTTTTCCAGTGATGCCTGTCGACCGTTGACCGATGCACGTCGACCAGATCGTCTAGTCGTTTGTTCTTCATCACTTGCATCTTTTATAGACTCTTCTATTTCCACAGCAGCTCCATCCTCCATATTAGCAGATCTGTTACTACCAAATCCGTTCGTATTCTTCCGCAATCGAAGTCTGACATGCAAACTCCGTCCAAATTTTTGAGATTCATCACCAGACAGCTCCTCATGGCTTCCATCGGCATTGTCTTTCTCATCTTCAGATCCAGTTTCCTCAGCTTCTTGTTCCTCATCATCGTCGTCATCAGCTAATTCTTCCTCGAATATATCATCATCGGATTCGGCATAATTTACTCTTTGTCGAGAAGTACGCGGTCCGATCGCAAAATCATCCTCGCCATCATCGCCTCCTCCTCGAGAGTTCCTCGAAGCCTTGCGAGATCGCTTCCGTTTTCCTGCCATACCGATTGAAACTCAGGAGAGGAGTGTTGACGGAACTCGGTGAATGCCTCAGTATTATTGAACTGGTGCGATTAGCCGTAGTGAGAGAAATGGGAGCCCCTGGATAGATTGCTTTTTGCCACGAAGCCGAATAAAGACGTTTACAATTTGTCTTACACGATTATCGGGCCAATATATAAGGAATTGTCAAGTATAGGTATCTGGCCGGCCTCGAGTTAGTCGCAAAGAGAAAGGAACTGAGGGAAGAGCGACCTGTTAGAAACGCATGCGGGTCGCTAGCGTAAGGATGAGATTTAGAGTTCTTATGTTGTACTCCCCAGTGGCTGCTGATCGTTGGCCCCATCAGCATCATCACCACTACTGCTCATTTACCACGCTGCAAAATCCACAAGTAAACATACACACTTAATTTTGAAACATAAGGCAAAGAAATGCAATAGCAACAGAGCTACTTTACCGGTCAGCCAGATTCAGACCGTGAACGCTAATTATATTGTACAAAATTGTAAAAGTCGCATATTATTAAAGTAGCACCTATGTCTACTTTAAATTCAGGGGTCAGGCATCTCATCGCGCTCTAAAAATTTCTTGTCATAATTTCTTGTTTGAATGTTGATGATTATCAGGCGCTGCTCGCGCTTCCAGCGGGTTTTGGTTTTGCGCTGGCTTTGCGAGTGTGCTCTCGCCCAACGGGCGTCCGGGGTTTGGCTTGCACAGGGTTGCATAAGTGTCACAATGGTGGGTCTGAGAGGGAAAACCCTAGTCAACGCGTCTCAGCTAATTCGTGCGAGAGGCAGCTAGAGGTGCTGTGCCGTAAGACTTCGGTTGTTATATCGAACAAACCATTTTTCCAGTTACTAGTTTATTAATAAATAGCGCATATACATAATACAAAATAAATAAAACTCCGTAAATGACTCCAAAGTCCAAAAATGCGGAAGATTTCGCCCCTCTTTGTGCACGCGTCCTTACACAACTCGTACACACCGGCCACTGTGTGGCAAATAATACAAGCACGACCATGAAAATACAAATATATACAAGCAAATCACACATTGATATGCAGATTATACCAACGGCAGTCGATAAAATCATAATTCATCACAACGGTCCATATCTTGAGAAAGCCCCGGCTCTGAAACTCTCAGAAGGTGTAGTAGGTCTACCACGACCACTGTGATAGCCCTTTTGCCTATACCTGCTCTCCTCTTTTAATATACTCAAAAAAGAAATAGCTGGGACAGAGAATTCCAATTCCTTATGTCGAGTCATATCATCCCATTGAGATCCCAGATCGTAAATGAAATGCTGTGCGCTCTTATACTCAAGCTCATCAGCCAACGAACTTCTATTCACAAATGATGTTCCAAGCTCTTTAAGAGTCCGATAGCCTTGGTCAACCACAGTTTGCAAATCCATCATACTTTTGATTTCTGCGCTTGAGAAAATGTGGCGTATCTCTGGAAGTGTCTGTAATCGCGCTCGATATTGACGGACAGTATCGCGGATTGTTTGAGCCATCAATTTTCCTTGCTTCCGTACGTTCCATTCACGTTGCAAATCAACAATTGGTCGTAGCGCAGAACGTATAAGGTCCGAGTTAACTTGTATGCTGATGAAAGTACGCTGAGAGACTTGTGTCGCCTTAATATAGCTTGATTTTGCAAAAGCCGTGAGCAATGGCGTCAGCCGTTGGCGTCTTTGAGTTTCCAGGTTTGCGGATAATCGAAGTTGATGATTACTTTGACGAATTTGCAATTCAGGAGCCCTAGAAACCGAGGGAATTTTTGAAACAGAATTAAGCCTTGTTAGTGCAACTTGTCCATCTGTTTGATCGGCATGCAAAATCGCAGTGTGTGTCATTCTTTGAAATTCTAAAAAGTGAGTGCTGTGGCCTGCCACTATTGTCGGTCGAGATCTTGCTGACGGCCATAATTTCTCCACATATCGCTTAATTTCAGATAATCCAACTCCTTTGTTCATGATAATGATGACATTTGATCGGGCTCGTAATTGGTCTTTTAGAATTCCTAATATCCGTAGATTAAGTGCAAGTGAACGAGAACTGAGCACTAAATTTGGAATATATCGCTTGAATTCTCTGTCAAGAACGTCTATGGGAAATTCGCTGATGTACTGGGCAACTTTGTCCTTTCCTTCGCCTTCTACTGACCTCCTAATGACTATGAGACCCGTAGTGCTGTCTGTTCGCTTGAAAGTTTCAAGAGCTCTCTTGGATTCTAAAAGAAGAGATATTTGGGGAGAAGGTCTAACAATTGAATTTTTCAAGCAATTGATGAGCATAACTCCAAGTGACATAATCCCAACATGAACTAATAAAAAATTAGATCTAGAATAATTAATATTAATTTGTCAATTCATCTTACCAATTTCAACCCCATTTGTTCTTCGTTTCTTTTTTGACATTAGTTTCAGCTCTGTCGCTAAAAGTTGCTTCTCTGAAACATTTCTTTGCTTGATCAATCGTCGTGTCTGTTCAACTGCTCGATGAACCGTAACAGAATCACATCGTCCATTTCGTCTACAAGCAGCGGCGTACCGCTTCCATAATATGTGTTGTAATTGTCCCCAAGCGCGCGAATCTTCCTTTTTCTTCAACGAGTTCTGCTCCGCATCTGAAAGAGTCGTGTCTGGTATTAAAGATCTTGAAGATTTCGAATTAATCTTTAACAGTGCGCCCGGATATCGCAAGAATCCCGGTCCTGGTGATCTATAGCCTGTAATCCGAAGGCTTTTAAGTCCATACATTCTTCTACCAGCGGCCACCTACCGCCAGTTTTCTGTTGTCTAGACACGGCGAAATTTAGACCTTGCCCACCGCCTTGATTATACACCGACTCGTCGACAAGCACTGCAGACTAGTATTATCACTACCAGACGTAGCCGTTTGAGATAGCTATAGGTCTATCAATCTGAAATAATCTCTAATTCCCCTGATTTTGAAAATCCGTCGCTATACAGCATACGGAAGTTTGAATATCAATATACTTTGATGGCTGGGTCTCGCTGCTCTAAAGAAATTTTGAATATTTAGTCGTAACTTTTCGTACTGACAAGAAGTACAAACCCCACTGCTCATATTTTACAAGTGCATGGCGTGGGCCAATAGCAGCACAGGCATTTCTGCGCATCGTATTGTCGCTTCAAGCTAAAAGCTAACTATTGGATATTTGATTACAAGATGACCCCGATAATTCCGGTGGCCAGCTGCTTCTCATTCACAAATAGGGGTGGATGCGACTGCGATAATGTCAAAATTTATACTAATCGTATCGTATTCGAGAATTTACTGGATAATTATATATTAATTGTAAAATCTAAAGATTATCGTGTATTAATCGTATCGTAATCGTAATCCTATTTAGTGTATGGTGCGAAAATATTTGCCCTGACAGCGCGTGGAATTACGATGGACGACATTTGCCGCTCGCTGGACAACTTAGAAATATGGGATCTTCCGATACGTACCCGCCGAGGGCAAACGGTTGATTGCTTATTATGGAATGATGGCTATGAAGAAGATGAGTCGATGGAGAATATCTTACCAGACGCTTCGCAATGGAGCATTGTGAGCTCTGCTGATCTGGGACCCGATGATTCTATCAGCCAGATTATTGTCTCAATCATATTCTACAGGATTAACTGAGCAAGTCCATGATCTTGAAACAGCCTCTATTATCTCTCATCGCACTAGTGGGCTCTCGAATTAATTGGCTTTGAGAATAATATGAAATTACAAATCTCGGCGAACAGGTCAAAGAAGCTCGTCTATGATCAATCAATAATTTGCAAATCCTGTCAGAAATGGTCGGTCAAGGACTCTGCGAGATCAACATCTACATCCAATATGTCGAATCATTTATTGAAAAGCCATGGCATGCCGTCAAGTAATGCTTTGGAAAGCGCTACTATACCAACAATCATGACGATGTGAAAGCAGAAGGATACTGCGAAAACTGCGGAACCGTTTGAGAAGAATCTCATTGGTTGGTCGTGCAGACAAGACCACGATTACAGTCATTGAGTCTCCAGCATTTGTCAAACTGTCCGAAGATACAAATAGTGATTTGTGCATTTAGAGCACATAATGAAGCTTATGGAAATCGAAAATCACGTGCATTATATACAATATTTCACAAATAATAATGAATAGCCAACTTATTATTCATAAAATTGTTTGTAAAGATTCGTAATACGCGCCTGGCTCAGTCCTCGGTACTCAGGGCCTAGTTATGAATGTTGATAATGCTATGTTAATATGGCAGGACATACACAAAGATAGAAACAAAATATTCAAACATTATATTTATGACATGATATATATTGCGCCCCCCCTTCATGATCGTGATATCCAGTACATATAATTACGAAACACCACAAAATACGCACCAGCCAAACCTACAACCAAAAGAAACAAACGCCCCAAAAAAAACCTTTTAATACAAAAAGAGTACTATGCTATGATGAATATGAGTATCCGCGGTCTTGGCCAGCTCGAATCGCCTATCTGTGCTCTTTTGTGATAGCCTTCTCGGTATTCTCGCCATTCTCGGTGGCAGACGAAGTCGATTCGGATAGTTGTCTAGGCGCGATCAAAGTAGGTTGATTTCTGTACGGCTCGATGGGGATACCATCTGTATGAGTGGGAGCAGACCAAGCCATGAAATCACGACGAACCTCGACGTAATCGTATGCGAATTCTCCAATTTGGTCTTCGTCCATACCGCGCATTTCAGCGTCTTCGTCGGCGCGCAGCTTGAGTCCGGGGATCTTGTTGAGAGCCAAACAGATAACGCAAGTCATAACAAAAGCATAAGCGGAGCAGGCAACGACATAAGTGAATTGCTTGTAAAGCGGAGCCCAATGATGATTTATAAATCCACCTTTCACTCCAATGTTGACACCATCCAAACCAATAACGTAATCAGCGGCAAAAAATGCGTTCCAAAGTAGTCCAATTATACCAGCGACACCGTGCTCAGCGAACAGATCGAGGGCATCGTCAATCTTGAGCAGATATTTGATCTTGGTGGACAGATTGCACACAACGCCAGCAAGGATGCCGAGAGGAACAGAAGCCCAGAGAGGAATGAAGCCCGAAGCAGGGGTGGCAGCGACAAGCCCGGAAATGAAGCCGGAGCAGATAGCGACAGTTGACCACTTGCCCTCGAGACGGTAGTCCATCAGGCACCAAGAAATAGCACCAAAAATAGCGGTCAAGTTGGAGTTCCAGGTGGCGTAGATAGCTCTGATGTTGGCACCGAACGAGGAGCCTCCATTGAACCCCAGCCAGCCGAACCAAAGGAGAATCGTACCAAGGGTGACGAGAGAAACGTTGTGGGGGCGGAAGTTGAGTAGGAGTCTGTCGGAGCGGCGACCGAGGATGAACGAGTAAGCTAGGCCACCAACACCAGAGGCAATCTCGACGGGACCACCACCGGCATAGTCAAAGACACCCCACTTGGCCGCCCAGCCGTTTGCATTCCAGACCCAGTAGGCGATAGGGCAGTAGACAATGGTGGCCCAGATGAAGCAGAAGACCATGGCAGGGAGGATGCGGCCGCGCTCGGCAACAGCACCCATGATAATGGCGAGGGTGACGGCGCAGAACATGCCCTGGTACATGGCAAAGAGCAGCTCGGGCACAAGGGGCGTGGCCGCCGGCGGAGCACCGAGCACGTTGCGGAGGCCGATTGCGCGCAGATTGCCGATGTATGCATTGGAGGAGGTCGGCGAGAAGGCGAGCGAGAAGCCCCAGAAGTACCATTGGACAATGGCGACGCCGCCGCCCATCAGGCAGACCCAGATCATGGAAAGGGCGGACTTGCGGCGAGCCAGACCGGAGTAGAGGAAGCCAAGGCCGGGGACCATGATGAGGACCATAGCAGCGCAGATCATGACATAACCTACGTCGCCCATATTGTAGTAGATGTTGAGGTCCTCGAGCGCGGAATCGCCGCCGGTCGGAAGGGTGGAGTTGAACTCGACAGCCATGATCGGGGGGGAGTGGGGGTGGTTGGATTAGAAGAGGGTGTGCCGAGAAGTGTTGAGATGAGGAGGATGCGAAGCCCGAGTTACTTATAAGGGTGGACGACGAAGGCGTCCAAGAAAGCGTCGCTGCCGAGCCCGACATTTACGACGGGGAATTCGAGAAGCACAGAGAGAACCACTAGGCCGCATCGGGCTAGACTGCGTCGATCAAGGTTTAAAGACCAGTCGTCTCGGCAAGAAAAAAATTTGCCCGTCCTTGCAGCAACGCGGTCTGCAGGCCCATAAATTGCGGAAAAAAAAGGCGTAAAAACGCGTGCCAAGGACGAGCGCTATCGGCCTGCGTTTTATTAGTCCGCAGTCTGTGAAACTCGGCTGACTGCTGCCCGCTTGGCGATGCTGCGGGCGCAAGGTTTGCCCACACCGCCTTCTCGGGTGCGCGCCGCTCCTTCTGTTCTCGCTCGAGATAAGCCGGCGCGCTCTGACTGGCTACCAAACCGCTGCCGCGTGCTCCTGAGACCACCGGCTCCACGAGCAGCAGCAGCAGCATCAGTACAGCAGCAGAGCGAAAGGATGCGTTCAGGGACGAGCGGCTTCCCCGCCATCGGCAGACCACTGCGTTGTGCACCTCTTCTGGAGATCAATGACCGGGCGACGTGCGCCTCCAGCCGCCGTGCATGCGCACCCACGACTTCCGGCAGGCTCTCATGACGTGAGTGGCGCTCCGAAGGCGTTCAGGAGTCGAGCGAGCAAGCTGCGCCTGCAAAAATTTTCGGCCGCAGCTCAGCTGGCCATCTCTCGCGCACCGGCGACAAAAAGCTGATAATGGCTTGGGCCCTTGGCGATAACGATAGCTCGGCCTCGAGGCGCGTTTTATCGCAGGCTGTCTCGCGATGGTGGTCTATCTCTGGTCATATCAGCCAACCAGCCCACTGCCTTCTTGGGCGCCGCACCATGATCCCCACTCACTCTACGGCGAGTAATTTGCAGGCATTGAAATAGACCGTTTTCATTTTTATACGTTCTGGTCGCAGAGATTGATGAAGGATGAACGTTCAAAATTTTTTGTCTAGTCTGCATGACTCTGTCTTATCTGACTCAACCACGTCCAATATTGGCATCGCTCAGGCCGCGTGATGATTCCCTGCGACCGCTCATCTGTCCGTCCTTCTGCAAACGGCCTACTGCTCATTCAATCATCATGGCTATCAAGCAATATCTCAGTCAGGATCGACTGATCGCGACCGCCGCCCGCCGTCCGAGGAGGGCTAGGCGCCTTCAACAGGGATGGCGAGACGGCTCCAATGGCGATCTACTAAAAGGACAGCCACCAGCAATCTTCGGCGGAAAGATATTGATCGCCTCTGCGCTTTTTTACAAGTACGACAAAATTGACAAAAATGGAAGCACTATCATGGATATCAATGCCAGCCCTCCTGTGATATATAATACGCGTATGATATATTGCTATCTGAAGCCTTTAAATGTCGCTAACTACAGCATCATGAAGTAGAATTTGCAATCGCTCTACTTCCTTTCGGCTAAAGCGTAGCTGGACCAAGACTCGCAATCCATCAGCTTCGCGTACGGCGCTCGTGCTACGTAAGCCTTACTGCTGACAGCTTTCAACGTGCCCATCGGCAGACGACTAATCTTTTTTGGTGCCCATCGCACAGGTGCTTGCCCGCCACTGCAAGAGGGTAAATCTGAAATCTGCTCCCGTCTTGGGCTCGCCAATCAGAGTCACCTCGCGATTTCTTTCATCTCCACCACCTGCCGACCACGCTTTGCCATTTGGTACCCCTTGTTTTACTCCGAGTGTTCGGGTCTGGTTTTCCGAATTATGGCCCGCTGTTGGGACCTTTCGCCTTCTGAAAATCGAGTCTAATTCCCCAGATGCTTTCTCGCGCTGGTTCGAATTACTAAGGGTCCTGAATATCGCAGTTGCTCGTGTCGCAGTTCAGTGTACATCATATCGACAACGCGGACACTGTCTTGCATATTAGCTTGTTTGATAGACGCTATATTCGGCGTCAAAATTTTATATCATCGATTATTCATCGTTTATGCTTTGAGCTCAGATCTCATCTAGTAACTTGAAATTGCCACAGAAGTCTGCACGTTAGGCGACCACGATATGGCCTTCTCTGAGGACCTCATACTTGAAGAGAAACCCCCGGATCGCGCTACACTATGGACTCGGTCACCATTTTACAAATACATGCGTGCTATTCGCAGTTCACCTCCAGCAATCTATAATCGCCATTTATTTCTTTGTGTCTTCGTTTTTGCGTGTACCGGTATGCCTAAAGGCTGGGATGAGGGAAGTTGCGCGTCTATCACTAAACTATCTTCTTTCAACGACGAATTTGGAATTGATGTCGACAATGACTCTGGGACTGTATCAAATATTGTTTCATTTGTTAATTTAGCGGCTGGTGTGGGAGCTATTCTGTCCATCTTTCTTAATGATCGATATGGCAGGATCTGGTGTTTGCGTTTGTATATGATCATTTATGTTTCGGGATGCCTTGCTTCTACTTTTGCATATGGAAATATCCATGCTTTATATTTTGGTCGACTATGGGCAGGTCTGGGGATCGGTGCAGCTACTGTCATCGGACCAACGTGAGTAGTGAATCTTGTCATTATAAATCAATTTGTATTGTGTGCTGACTTTAAGATATGATCCAGATATATTGTCGAGGTTGCCCCCAAAGCTACTCGAGGTCTAATGACTCTCTGGTTTAATCTCTGGATGCTTCTGTCTCAGATGATTGGAGTCTTTGTCGTGTACGCAGTAAGCGTCCACATGCCTTCAACTACTCTTCAATATCAAATTCCCTTTTTCGTTCAAGTCTTTGTCCCGCTGTTCTCCATACTTCTTTCTTTCTTTGTCACCGAAAGCCCGCGTTGGCTATCTCTTTGCGAGCGACACGAAGAAGGCTTGATTGCATTGCACAAAATTAGAAAGTTACCGACTGATCATCCTGTCCTTGTTGCGGAATATGACGAGATCAAGGGTCAAATTGCGCAGGATCATGATATTTACGGAAGACTTTCATTGAGTAAGCAGATGCATGAGATATTTATGATTCCTTCAAATTTTCGTCGAATAAAATTGTCGTTTATGACGTATTTTCTTGCTCAATGGTCAGGAGCGAATGGAATCACGAATTATCTACCTACAATTTTTGGATTAATTGGCGTTAACGGAGATGAGAAAGCCATTTATTCTACAGGACTTTACGCATTTGCGAAACTCATGACTACGCTTATCGCCTCTCTATTTTTCACCGATGCAATCGGGCGAAGAAAATCCCTTTTGATTGGTGTGACTGTGCAGATGTGTTGTCACTACTATATTGGTGGCTATTTAAAGTATTATCTTGTTGATCCTGTAGGAATGCCTGTTGGTGCTAGTCGCGCTGCAATTGGTGCTATATTTATTCATGCTTTTGGTTGGGCTATTGGATTATATACATTGCCTTATCTCTTTGGCTCCGAGTTATATCCCAGTCGCGTGCGTGCTCTAGGAAGTGCGCTTTCGCAAGGGTTTCATTGGCTGTTTTATTTTGCAATCACGAAGGCTACTCCAGGGCTATTGAAGGGAATGGATGGTTGGGGAATTTTTATCTTTTGGGGTACTTGGTGCGCTATTGCATGGGTCTATGGGTTCATCATGGTTCCTGAAACGAGCGGACGAAGTTTAGAAAGCATGAATTCATTGTTCTCATACAAGTGGTATGAAATTCGCAAGCATGCTTATCCTACCTCTGACGAGCTCTCTCGCGAGCCCTATGGTGGGCCCTATGATCAAGATCAGATAAACTTGAAAGACCATGAATCTGGTGGGAAGGCTGCGGATGCTGATCAAGAAAAGCATGAACGGGGCGAGTGTTCTACTGCATCATCGTCCGATGGCATCTCTCGTCGATAAGCCCTTTGAGCCTTTTTTGATTGCGCTTTTGTATTTTGTCTTGGCTGACATATAATACTGTTTTGTTTGGCATGTTTTCACTTGTCCTTGTTCGCTTTTTTTGTTTGGCATGCTTTCACTTGTTCGGGTTTTTGCCTATTTTGGAATTGTTGACGGAGCATATGTTTTTTGATGGGATTGTGGTGTAATGCTTGGATCTGGTATTTTGTAATTTTTTTGGATTGGTTTCGTATCAGTTTTTTGGGAGGTTGTAATTTATGTTGGAGGAGTTTTTAGTATGCTTGACTTTCAAACTAGGTGAGAATGCGCGATTACTTATAACTATGGCATTATTAGTCTATTATATATGATATATTCTTTGAAGTCGTTGTTGGAAATGCAAATATCTTCCAACACCAAAGTCCAATTCCACTTACTAATTAATATAGATTAACCAAAAGACTTTGAAATTAAAATAATAATATCTACAATAAAAATAAAAGAAAGAGAAACAAAACAAGTAACGGTAAAACTATTATAAATGCCCGATGATAGATCTCATGTCATAATCATACACATGTCTAGTAATATTAAAGACCAGCAAGTAGTAGCAATTATTATCATACAGCTACTCTATGAATGCAGTACGGAAACAAAGAGGAGTCATTAAATCAAGTCAAAACAAAAGACGTTTACAGTGCCTTCTTATCGGCAAGTTCGCCACCATTCACAAGTCCGGAGTCGACTTCTGAACTATACCCACTGCTGCTCGAAGTTGCACTCAACTTCTTCGATGTAGCGCTATCCTCAGACGACTCTTGAGCCGCAACCGGTGCGATTCCGTCGTCTACAGACCCGGCCAGCGCGTCCTTCTCGTTAAGGGCCGCTACATCGCCGCCTTCTTCACTGCCATCTTTCTCATCAGATGCTGCTGTAGCAGCCATTGCTGCTTCTAGATCTTTCTTCTGTTTAATTTCTGCCTCTACCCATCTCTTCAAAAGAGGAACGAGAAGCTGGGCAACTAAAATCTGTTCTCCTTGATAGAGTACAAGAGGGATTGAAACCAAACCGATCTTCTCAGCGTTTCCACTGTATTGTGCGTTAATCAAAGGAACTCCAAGCGCGACGGTCTTAGCAGCGCCACACAAGCATATAGCGACAGTGTCAGGTCTCGAGAAATGATATTTCTTAGGAAGAAAAGGGCATCGCGCCAATAAGAGGCAAATCAGAGTATAAAAGAGGTAGAGTCCCACGTTGAGAAAACTCACCATAATAATAGAACTATGCGATACTTCGTTAAATGAATGAGCCGCGAAGGAGTTACTGAATGAAGACCAAATAAGAAGCAACAAACAGAATGTTCCAACTTTTGCTAATTTGAATTTAGCTAGAAGGTACTTTGTTTGACTGGGAAAAAAGTATTGAATAAGTTGGCCAACAAACAAAGGAACAAAAAGAGATAGTCCAAGCTGCTTCATAACTTTACGGTAAAGTTCCGTCAAACTCATATCTGCGGTAGGATTACCATAATTGAAGCCAGAGTTTTTAGACATGAACATCTGCGCGAGAGCAGGGCTGATGAAAGCGCCCATTACATTGCCAATAGAAACCTCAATAAGCGATAGTGACTCGTTACCTTTCGCAGTGCGCGTCATGACAACGTTTGAGGAAACAGTAGTAGGGGTACATCCAGTAATGATAATACCAATGAGAATCCAAGGACTGATATTCGGATTGTCAGCGGCACGAATAGCTGAGGCAAAACCGAACGCGATAGCCGGAGTGATCAAGAACGAAGTGACTGAAGACCATTAGTTTACTGAATTTGAAAATAAAACGTCGGACGTCCTTTTTTGAATGAAAAGACTTACCTTGAGTAACCAAATGCGCTTGCCAATGTCCTGCCTCCTGAATTAATTTCGCTCTAGGAATATTCATTCCAGAAATGACGAAAATAATAGCAACAGCGACGTATTCGATAGAAATATCAGCCCGAATATGGCCATGATTTTTTGCCACATTGGGGAATTTGTAGGCTAGAGCAATCACGACACCCATGCCGATGATGAACCACTGACTGATTAAATAGTCGATTATGGACAATGTACGGCGTAGCCATACTGGTCTTTCTTTCTTCTCAGCCATGGTCGATACCGAGATATAAGTTGTTGGTCTTCTTTACTCCTTCTGTCGGTCAACAAAACTGGGACCAGCGAGCTCGAGCGGGAAACAGAGAGCAGAAGACTTGTGCCTGAGCTGAGCACGAGTGTTCAAAAAAAACCTGTTTGAGAGAATAAAGTTAGTCGGATAGAGCTGATAAGCACCGCCACATAGAAGTATCCGATGTTTTCAGTTAGGAGAATCGCTGGATTGGAAGTAGGAACAACGTACGGACAAGAAAAACTAGCGGGGAAGCTGAAGCAAAGAAGGCAACAGAATTGGATTTAGGACACGGAGTCTGAATGATGATAGAGGAGCGGCCGCAAAGCTTTTTCAACCAAACCGCAGCCGGGCGACCTGACCGCCCGGGAGATACTACCGCGACAGAGTCATTTAGTGTTGGCGCCCCCCACCCCAGGACAGTACAGCAGCGCATCTACCTCTACGAATCCAGATAAATATCTATAGGCCTCCACGAGCTCAATCCACCCATTCTGCTCCTTAAAACATCATTCTATATAGTTTTTCGTGGGCATTCACGATCTCTGCTAGTTCAACATTGATCCTAAATGTGGCGCATCGCCGAGATTTTGGATGCGGCTTCACTCGCCGGGTGATGAGCTAGCCGGCTGATATTTCACGTGATTTATATTGCGCCGCCGACGACCTTCTCTTTGTTCCCGCTATCAAAGTTCGAGAGGTTAAGGGTCTTTGCACAAGCTTCTTATTAAGAAATATTCAAGTTTGGTTGCGGACGGATTGATTCACAGATCAACTAGATCAATTCGATTCGTTCTATGTTCTGGAGAAATGGAGCACACAGGGCAGAGATCGAAGACAGATATCTCCGGGCTTTCATTGTTGAAGTTACCACCTTATCGTCGAGCTGCACTTGCTATCGGATCACTTAATAGTTAAAGCGATATCGCCCTTTGTCCGAGACCAGCGAGCTGCTGGTACGGATTCAAAGTAGTAAACATCAAACCTCGGCATGACGGCTTATCACTAGAACGATAATGGAACTTGAATGAATAAGAAATTGCTAACTTTAACGATAATTCAATGGGAAAGCTTGCCCCGCAATATTCTGCTTTGTTCCGGTTCTCCCCGCATTCCCGCTCTGCGCCGAATAAATCCCGGGGCATCGTCGTTGCCCCATTGTTTAATCGGCAATCTGCTATATATTTTTGACGTCCCACGAGATGAGATATTTTAGTTTCATCACTGCCCTTCTATCGAATTGGCTTATTAATAATACCGCTATCTTTTGATAATTATAGCGCCGATATAACCACCCGTCGAAGTGCTATCCTACAAATACGTATCCTAATTCCACCTACGTCTAAAGATTTCGCCATTGTCAATCAACTGCTCTCTTTTATGGTTGTTTATCAGGGACGTTCAGTTCCTATACTGGCTCAGTAGTAGATATCTGTAACAAAATGATTGAAGATGGCACTCGAGAAAGCACTTCTCCGGTGCGATTGATCCTACTTTATCTTTATATTATCACCACGATGTTGAAAGAGCGCTGAAAGGACAAAGTAAGGCTCAGCGCTCGCCCCAAACTGTGCGGCAAGGGAATATGCAACGGCCTTGGTGCATTAATTTATAGTCATGACCGACATGCTGTGCCTGTAATTGTAGTCGAAGTTAATAACGAATAGGAAGCCGTCTCTGTTTGCCTCGCGACCGTGGTCACTGAAGCATAGCAAACGTCAAGGGAAGGACACCCTAGTACGGCTGACATTGTTCCGCCGTGTCTACGTATGGCGATAACGACGGACGACTGTGGATTGATGTGTAAAAATCATTGGCAAGAATATACACGGAGAGCAGTACATGACGCGTTGATCAGTAATGTTTCGAGTTGAACCATGCAAATACCGTTGGCCGATTTCCATGACAACCGTGGGAGTCTTCGCAGTAACCAAGCCAAAGTTTGAGAGCGAGCAGTTTGGTTTGACAGTCAATAATAATGATGACAATGACGAGTTGGATGTAAGGCCCCCTTTGTGATGGAGCAACCTGAGGGTTGTCAGGGCCCTCCATTTCTCTTATTTGAGTGGTGTATGTGCGTATGTATAGGTGAAGCGCGTAATAATGTATTGTAAGTAATAAGCTGTGTGTCTAGACGATGTGTCTAGATAATGATGATGACGGATAATGGATGAGGGGTGGGCTCGAGGGGTCCAACCAGCTACTATATACAAAGAGTAATGCCAATAGGTGGTAAGGAGATTCGCTCTGATTCCCGGCCCAGCCTCCTGGACATGCATGGATGGGGAGAGCAATAGCTCAGCATCGTGACGCTCCTGCCGGCACTGATCCGTCAAAATTGTCATGGAAATCGTTCTAACTGTCTGTAGCGAACTAATTGCAGCACTTGGAACAATTCTATATATAGATTCAGAAGGTAAGATCTCAAACAAGTTTTCTCTCATAAGTAATTCCGTTCGCAATAGAATTGAAGTGCACCAGATCTCTATTATCTAGTCCACTCAATATTCGTCGAGTGTAGATATCCAGGGTTCTGAGCCGCAGACTGTCGCTTAATCCCTGTAAATTCAGAACTAATGCGGATCAGCAGCTGCTCGATGACAATAGCATAGGAAACAAGTATAAAATATTATTCGCTAATTAGCGGTCTATAGTACGATTATAATCGACGCAGAGGAACGCATAAGATCAGGAGATGTAGCTGCATCAACGGCGTAGCAATTGATAGCTGGTCGTTATCGATATCAGACCCATATAACTAATTGTCTTCACACTTCGGTTGAACTTCAGTTGGATTCTGTACTAGACCGGCTGCACTCTGGCTCAGTAATACACGACCAATGCGAGTTAGTGAGAGTGCGTCATGAAGCGGAACTATTGTACGGAGTCCTGCGCATGATCATGCCACGCAGGGTGCGAATATAACCTGCCGCTCTACGAGTATACGCTGGTATTCTGTGTCAGCATCAGTCTTCTTAGCGCATTCAATATTGATGCCTAACAAGCAGAACACAACACAAACAAGTGTCAAACTTGAGCAAATTTAATTGGATGTTAGCAGTCGAATCTTGTGCGAGCTGTCGACGACTCCTCAAAGGTGCAGCGGACACCAGCCACATGTACAGCTCGGCTACCAATTTTGGCTCGCTTCGAGCAAACAAATATTCGATGGAAAGAACAATTCGAAATTAATTTACTCGCAGTACTTTCACTGTGGTGTTAGTAGTACGGTACGATTTGTAGCTACTGAAAAATTTCTAATTCAATCAAACAGTATCCCGTTGACGGCCTCTTCCCAAGTATTCTTCGACCAAACCGATTCGTCGAAAATACGCTCACCTGTAAGATTATAGACAGGCTCATCAAATACCGATGCAATGAAGCAGTGATAACGATCCGCTTGACGGTGTCGCCAAACACAATAAGAATCGAATAAGGTCGTTGCTACTTTACATCGCGTTTGAATTGTCACCTAGGCTGCTACATTGCTTTGGCGCAAGGCATAGGGAAATAGATGCAGCTGAGTCGCGGATGATTAAAAGATATATATTTGAAACACCTGATGCAATTATTCTTATCTCAGATCACAATATTATATAGTTGCAACCATGGGACTCCTTTAGTCTATACTAGTGCGCTGCAGCGCACTTTTCCAGCTAAGCCCGCGTCTGATGTTGCAGTGAAAGTCCGTTCGCATAAAATACTCAGTCCAACCTAAGCTCTTCATACCACCATGTCACCAGAAATAATTTACATATATACTTGCAAATATCTTGCTTTGCATCCCAACTCACAGACCTATAGTTGGGTACCGATGGTCGCACTAGCGCCTTGAAAAAATGACGTATCAGCAGGCTTCTGTCTCTTCCGCAGTACGTTCTCAATAAAGGCTTCGCCAGCCTTGTACGACGAACGCACCAGCGGACCGCTTGCACAGTACAAAAATCCGAGCTCAAGCGCTCTCAAGCGCCATTTCTCGAATGCCTCTGGTGTGACATATTCGTGGACTTTCATATGACGTTTAGTTGGCTAGAGAATAGAATTAAGTTAGGTTTGCAATTCCAATAAAAAAAAATAAAGAAACTTACTCTCATGTACTGTCCAAACGTGACTACATCAACGTTGACTTTCCGCAATTCCTTCAACGTTGCTTCAAGTTGCTCATCAGTCTCACCGAGTCCAAGCATGATACTTGATTTCGTAATAAGGCCTTCCTTTGACTGCTTCGCTTTCTCGAGAACCTTCAAGCTTTGTCTAAAAGTCGCGCGACGATCTCGTACAAATGGAGTCAACTCTTCGACAGTCTCGACATTGTGCGCATAAACATCAAGTCCAGAATTCGCCATAACTGCAACCATATCCAGATCTCCTTGAAAGTCACCGGTCAAAGCTTCGACTAAGATATGTGGCGCTTTTTGCTTGATTTTAATTACCGTCTCAGCGAAATGATGCGCACCACCATCAGATAAATCGTCTCGGTCGACAGTAGTTAGTACAACGTATCCAAGTCCCCATTGTGCAATTGCTGCAGCAGTATTTTCGGGCTCATGGGGATCAAGAGGTAGTGGATTGCGATTAGTTTTAACACTACAGAAGCGACAGCCACGCGTGCATGTATCGCCCATGAGCATTACCGTAGCTGTTGCTTGCGATTTGTCACTACCACCCCAACATTCACCAATATTTGGGCATCTAGCCTCCTCGCAAACTGTTTCAAATACTTTTGTCAGATATCTGTTCAAACATCATAATAATAAAATCAAGAAGTAGCTTCCTACCGGTATGCAAATTTAGCCCTCGTAGATCTTCCTTAATCTTGGTGTAATTGGTTCCCACAGGAATATCGGTTTTTAGCCATCCAGGTAATCTAACAATATCTTTCTTTCGAAGTTGATCTGGTGTAATAACATCATCTTTCGTCGCACCTTGGCGCAAAAAGTCATCAAAAGAAGGACCGGTGTTTAAAACATCGGCAAATCGAGTTGTTCGACGACGTTTTGTAGGAGCCGGATTTGCGCTCGAACTGCAATTTGTTGTATCTGTTGAAGTTAAAGATGGAGCATCAGTGGCAATAGCTGAGTATGCTCGGTCAGCAGTGTTAGATAAGGCCGATGTCGATATTTGTAGCAGGCTCGTGCAGCGCAGGGAGTTCTGAACAGTATTGCAGGCAGGTCGACCAAATCTTAACAAAGACATAATGCATATAGTTCTCTCTTCTTATTACTTCTGTAATGATTTTTCGTCGATCAGAATAGCTTTATAGAAAAACTGACGGCGACTTATAATGGAAATTCCACCGCACGTCGCGTAAGATGGCTGATTAATATACTCCGCGGATACCGGATTATCGATCACCAAGACTATAACAGATTCCCGAACCCGTCTATGACTCTTTTCAAGTGCCGGATTATATCATATACACCAATTAAAAGAATACGGCACAAAGTGGATTGACCCGGAATATCCGAAAATGCGCCCAAAATGAATGTTAAAGGTTATGAGTTTTGCAGCTGTTTTCAATTGATTTCCAGAGACAGCTACCCGGTGGGAGTTTTCAGAAGCTCGCCCATTACAACCGGCAACATACGTTAGAACTAAGAGATATATTATTTTGGGGTCACTGCTAAGCCTGCTCCACTTTAGAATTTTAGAGATTTGTAACCATAGACTTTAGCTTGTTTTTTAATTTAAGGTCGTAAACTTCACATTTTTATGCCTTTATGCATTCATTTTGAACGCGTAAATTCGCATGGGGGGCCTGCGTGGAAAGAATAGCCAAATATGACTGTTTGCGCAGCTATTGCTCAAGCAAGACATTATTAGTAATCTATTACTATTATTTTTCACCCCTGGCGATGCTGCTTCAAATTTGAAGCGAGAAGTCCTGAACTTGCAGCACTACGACTTTCTTGAGCTATTCGCATTTGCAAGCGCGTCAAACATCACCAGCAGGTGATTCGCAATCTGACTGGCCTAACAGCAAGAGCATCGGCTGCTAGTACATTACGCTTTACAATATAGCCTTAGCATTCTATTTGCATTTGCTAGTTTGCATCTTCTAGCATAATGTCATTTGCTACTGGAATGGCGATCACCTAGATCATGCAGTTATACCCACGTGACCGCTTCGCTCAGGTTTTGGCCTCGTGCTGTGCAGCATGTCGTCACGATCCCAGTCCTCACCTATCTACAGTAGTTTTGTTGATTTCGACAATGCAAACCCGGTCACGATCACGCAAATCGGGCTCTTTGTCCCCAATGCCTTCTCCGAAGATGAAGCTCGAGCAGTCATCTTCGCCATCGCCGTCTACGGCGCCGCCTCTTGCGTCAGAGGTCGAAACCGTCCAACAGCAATCAACAGCTCCTCCCGTCGTCGCTTCAGACCCATTCACAACCCGCACAAGGCGAACCCACCAGAAGAAGCCGAAGACTCCGCGAAAGGGATTTTCGGCGATTTTGAGAGCTCTAGTACTTCAGTATGTTGCTTGTTATGCTCTCTTCCTTACTCTCTATGCGTCTCCTGACAGTTTAGGCTCCTTATCTACTACTTGCTCTATTTCGTATTCATCAAATGCCCAAGCAATCCCGACACCCATCCCGTCACATGCAGTAATATCAACAGTATAACAGGCCCCTTGCGAAATGCAGAATTCACTCAAACATATATCACACCCTTTCTTTTGCGAGCACAGGCTACCTACGATCGTCGTTTAATGCCTGCCGTACACCAAGTCACCACTCTGGCGGAGAAGCAGTACGATATTTATATTAAGAAATACATTGACAACGCCAAGGATATTGCTCGCTATAAGTATGAAGGGCTGGGAGTGAAGACCTATGTCGACAAAGCTCAGACTGGTGCATCATCAATTCACGAATCAGCCTCACATAGTCTGGATGACGTGGGGAAAGCATACAGTGTATATGCCGACAGGGCTTATTGTGCTGCAAAATTTGCGGCGAAATTATCAGTAGAATATGCTGAGACTAATGGTGTGCCGGCAATCAAGATGCTTATAGCGAATGCAAGGACTTATTCCATCCGGTTGTGGCGCTATTTGGTCATTCTGCACAGAGACTACATTTATCACTATGCGACCGTCATATATCATGAGAGAGTTGAGAGTGTGATCGTTCGGGTGACCGAAAAGATTTTCCATCAATCAACGAGCAGACTGGGCACGCAGCACGACTATCCTCGAAGCGCGAGTGCTCTCTCCTCTGAGTCCTTCGCTAGCGACCTGAGCGATGCTATCACGAGTCACACGTTTGCTCCAAGCACGATATCTCCTCCTCCTCCTCCGGCCGCTTCTCCATATGTAACACCCAAGGCGGAGCCAGACGATATGATGCATTTGGAGGTAATTCAAGCCGACATCATATCGTGGAATGACAAATTCAGAAGTGCTGGAAAATCTGCGATAAATTCTCTCTCTGAAGAATTAGAATCCCTATTTGATGGCGCTCGCATTGATCTTCGAGTTGCAGGACTTGCAAACTTAACAACTGCAAAGGCACTAGTTGAGTCCGAATTAGCTGCCGAAAGCACAAACACCACTGCAAAGCTACAAGATATTCTTGCTTATATTTTATTGACTACTGCTGATAACGTTCGTGGGTCTGCTGTTGAAGCGGCAAACTCGGTTCTGCGCGAAGCTGAATCAATTCGCAATTCGACGCTAGATATATTCCGTACCGTGACCAATGTTGGACTTCATGAGCTTGCACGAAAATGGGCAGTGATGGACGACATTACCTGGAAAGACTGGAAGGAGTTCAAGATGCTTAGAGACACTGTTGATGATTTTGCGCGTGTGATTGAATCCATTCCAATTGATAGGAACGTCGTGAGAGGCGCCTTGAGTCAGCTGGATAGTGAGGTTGATGCTTGGATCCAGGAAGTTGAAGACCGTGTCGAGGAGTTACTCGACGAAGCACGACTAGCAGAGGAACAGAAACTGACCGCTCTTGAGGAATCCGCAACACCCGACACAGCCGCGGAAACAACAACGGAGCCGGAGAGTCCAGTAGATGAAGATGGGGAAGTTATCCCGGATGAAGAATATGAAGATGAAGAGTATGATGACGACGATGATTATGATGATGATGACGAAGAAGAGCCAGTCGGTGAGCGCACCACGTCAACTTTGACTTCCACAGTGACGATTGTTCAGTCAATCGATGTATCAACAAACAAGATTAGTGCTGCAGATCATGATGAACTATAACGAGCTCTTACAGGATTTTCGATCTGGCTCACCGCGTCGGGTCTCGTAGATTATCAATACTTTATGAAATTTTGAATTTGTACTATAGATCAAGATCGCAATTCTTATAAAAGATTCTGGCTATAATTCGTGCCTGTTGAGTTAGGGCGCCAACTAAGTAAAAAAAAAGAACTAAAAAAATAAGGAGTTTGAGTTTAATATGGTCTCGTGCCGTCACATTTTGCACTGATTTGCTCAATTGTCAGGGGGATTGACAGATGGGTTCTCAAGCCCAGGTAGGGCTGCGTCGTCTTAGCGCTGCGCCTCGCGTCCTCACGACAGCACAGCAGGTCCTTCTACACCATGCGCTTCAGATTCCGCCGGCTTGCGATCGTGCTCATAACCGTAGCGCTCGTAGCTACTGCTGCACGCACTCTGACCGCTTCGGTTGTTTTGCGCGCGACGTCGGGGCCGCTAGTGGACCTCAGTCCTGCCCCCCCAGAGTGCCATGATCCCTATCGCGAACCGGGCTATCTCAATGTTGACGAGACTGACTCACGCAAAACTCAGTGGATTCCGTTCCCTGGGACCGGAGTATTGGACCTTCCGATGCCTGAGAGCGCGCGCTATCCGACCACCAAAGTACCCGAATTCACCAACAATCCTCCCCCAGTAGATATGATAGCAGCAGGACCCCACAATTGGTTCACCGAGCTCATTAACTATTACATTCTGCTCAAGGCCGTTGATGCGACAAAATCTACAAACGGCGCGCCGATAGGCTTCGACGACTCTCAGCAGCGGCTGATCCGCCGCATGAATTGGCTACATCATCGCCGAGTACTTGTCCTTGGAGATTCAGTCGACCGGATCATGATCCAGGAGTTCTGCTCAGCTTTGAAGACTCAACCGCAGTTTACTCAAGGACCTTATGGGGGCCAGCATACAACATACAGCTGCAACCTGAGCTTTCTTAATCTCACTATCTACCACTGGCACGTAGCGTCTCTCTATCCTATGCGACCGTCATGGTGGTGGCTGCCCAACATCAAAACTGTTGCATTTGAGGACCGATTTCAAGAGCTTTATGCACCGGTCAGAGAGAACGTGATTGGGATGAATGGAAATACACCTGATCTTATCCTATTTCAGTCGGGTCTATGGGACGAGCGAGCATTTAGAGAAAGTTCTCGCAACTTGGTCTATCCTGGAGATGAGAAATTGACCAAAGAAGAATTGGAGGTTGAAAAGTCTAGGCGCCGCAGAGCTGGCTTAGGACTAGAAGGCCGCCAGTTGTCATGGGATGAGCTGGTTTTCTTCAAGTCCCGGATGGAGAAGTTCATGGGCTATGTTAGAGATCAGTTTGGAGGTGACCCCAATCTTCCGATTATGTATAGAGGGCTCACTACACGTCGAGAATCCAACAAGGCGGATTTGGCCACAATTAACATGGACAGACTGTCGCGGAGCCTCGCAGAAAAGAATGGGATTGAGATTTTTGAATGGGGGAGAATGACCGCTGGTTTCTCGACCCAATATTCAGACTATCTCCATATAGGTAGCGGGCCACTTAGCGCACTGTGGTCTAATATGATGCTCTATTACCTGTTTCGAGCATCGGGAGGCATCGAAACGAATGGGACAATCTTAACTCAACCCGATCCCGTTGGTCAATATTTTATTGAAGGACAAGGTGCTACTAACGTGCCTAATATTCGCATTCCGGTAGCACCAGATACGCAAGTTAATTCACATTGGGCTGGGTGTCATCCTTATAACCTCTTTTGGGGAGGAAGATGATGACTAGATTGCGAGAATCAACTACCAAGGATACTGCGACCGAGCAGAATAAGATTTGAGTTCATAGTTGTATATACTTAGGATTTGATGATGCTGTGTATGAAATTGGCGAATGAGTGGGTTGTAGATTGTATTTGAGTAATTCCGATAGATAATTGCAGATGAGCTGTGCGGTTAAACTTGAATCGATGCCGCCAGTTTCTGAGTCAGCAACGGGCAGGAATAGAATGGCAGGATTAGAATTCAGATATGGGATATGGCCTTTTGAAATCTGCACGGGTCAATTCATTATTAGATCTTATATTATTGTCTTCGATGCCCAATGTATGGGTATGAGCGCATCGCGAGATCATGAGCTGCACTGCGGACGGAAACCAGCGCGGTGCGGCTTCGGCAACCATAAAATTTAAAGCTGCCCTGATAATAACGAATACAGGCCGTATCATGAACAAGTAAATCGATATAGAGTCAACTATTTAAAAACTTCCTCTCTATACGTGGCTGGTGAGCTTTTTGTGCTGCCTTTCGAGATAGAAACGCGAATTTACTTGTAATGTGTGCGTTCGAATTGATCTCGGTTGCCTAGGACAGCTATCCCGGTGGGAGCTTTCAAAGCTCGACCATTACAACCCAAAGTACATACATTAGACTCGCATTATTTTGGGGTCCACTGCTCCCACCCTAGAAATTTAGATGTTTGCAAGCATAGACTTTAACTTGCTTTTATATTTGAAGCCGTAGACTTCACGGTTTTATGCCTTTATGCATTTATTTTGAACGCGTGGAGTCGAATGGGGGCCCGGCCCTATGTGGAAAGAATAGCCAAAATTATTTGTGCACCAATTGAGATATGATTAGTAATATATTTCTATTATTTCCCGGCGATGCTGCTCAAAATTTGAGGCGAGCAGTACTGAACTTGAGTACTACAGTTGGGTATCTTTCTTAGCCATGCGCTTGTGTGAGCGCATGAACCGGAATTGCAATCTGACTGGCATAACAGCAAGAGCATCGGCTGCTAGTGCCTTTGACTTCACAACATAGTCTTAGCATTCTACTTGCTGCTTTACATCTTCAAGTATAATAGGCCATTTGCTAGTGAATATCGGCATTTACCGCTCATTAGATTGACAATCCGCTGCATCTAATTCATCTGATTATTATCATCATAATAATCAAAATCTCTTGCTTTCATATTTAACCGATCGAAATACCATACGTCGTCGTCAGCATTTTCTAGATTAGATCAGCGCGAATTCAAGCCAGCTGCTTAATATCATTCAATAATTCCACAGCAAGTCATTAAAGCCATGCCTTCAGATTCGGAGCTTTTTCCGTCACAGACCAATATCAACGAGGAATTTCATTTAACGGTTCTAAACGCTGCTTTCAAATCCCACAAAGAGGCCGGTGATCGCATGAGACAACAACTTCAATTTCAATTTCGAGCTGATTATCAACTTCATATAGTTGAAACGAGTAGAATGGATGCAACTAGACTTCAAAGTATTAAGCAACTTGTCAGTGCGAGTAAAAATGTATATAGTGCTCAAGTACTTGATACTATATTGCTTGTATATCAGAGAATGCGTTTATTGGCTGTGAAAATTGATCCTTATCAGCATCTTCAATTCGGGTCGAATAATACCAAAGATGCGGTCGAAGGTGATGAGAGACAGCTTCTTATTCAAGAATCAACGATACCGGTAGAGATTAGTCGTCCCTATAATCCCTACCTTCTCTACAAATTAGCATTGGTCCCAGTAATTGAATCCTCCCGAATGATGCCAGGTATGGAAGATTATCAAGAGGATTTTACCCCTTGGTTAACCGCAGCTGTATCTGCTGCTCTTTGGAGAACTGAAACCGGTGAAGTTAAACAGGCCTTTGTTAAACTGGCTGATATCGAGAAAGATCTTTATGAAGACGCTTTTGCTAATCATCTGAAATTCTAGTCAAATACTTATGCAATGCCGTTTCTGAATTGTTTCTGTTCTGGCATACCCAGATTATTCTTTGCAATTCTGCTACTCTCGTGTGAGAATATCCTTGTACATATTTATATTAACGAATGAATTCCTTTCATTTTATTCAATAAATCATTTAAATGTTACTGTATAACATTCCGAATACGCTTTCTTCAATCAATACTCCACATGTATGCACTCAGACAAGACAAAATAAAACCATAAATACAAAAGTCAATAAGATTGGAACACAAATTTAATTTCATTCATTCAGCCCCTAATTTAATATTTAGACTAGGTGATCATCTCCAGGAAGAGCATCATAGTCTTCTTCGGGATTATGGAGTCGATGAGAGGTTGTAGTAGATCCCATAGATATATCCCAAAGTTTATAATAATCAACGGCTTTTCCGCGAATTTTTCCTAATCCTCCATTTCCGTCCATATCCACTGATTTCTGCATAAATACATTTTCATCAATACTCCAGAAATCTCTACAATTGCTAACAAAGCCATCATCGAATGGGTTAGTATGGTTTGAAATTGTATTCCGCGGACGATTTTCTCGGTGTCGATCTGATGCTGATGCGGAGAATAAACTTAGTGCGCTTGATCCAGCGAAAAAGTCCCCAATAAGAGAAATACATTGCGTAATTCCTAAAAGCTTGCAGCAGAATGTAAATGGATTTCTATGATGATGATTTTCATGTGTGAATGCTCCCGGTTTATCAGCAGCAAAAGGATCGGCAAGTCCAGATGGGACAGCTTCATCGTCTCCACTACCACCCATCCATCCATATCGGTGCAAGTTATACGCTTCGTTGGTTGTTAAGGCGCGACAAACTTGGTATACTTGAACAACTGCTAAGATTGTAACCCAAGTTAGTTGTAATGCGGCCCATATTGATACAATAAGAGTTGCTGGATCGTAGCTAGTAAATGCACATAACTCGTCTTTGACTATTAAGCATTCGTATTTTTCGTCGTCATCAGATTCAGAAATATCTATAATTGATTTAATTAGTATTCGTCGAATTTGGCAATTAAAAGCGGCAAGAACATACATTCATAAGTCAGATATAAGAGAATGAAAATGCTGACTTCCAACAACAAGACGTAAATAAGAAACGGACGGTGATTTCGAACGGCGACACAATTGCTAATCCAAGGACAATGGCTTTAATTGAGTTAGTACACAGCACAAAAACAATATTAATACTCAGAAAAAAAACCTACTGGTCAAGGCGACCTACGCATCGCTCGCATACACGACAATGCTTACTCCTCAAAGGTCGTCTGGTAAAGCAATATATGCAAAAATGTCTAGAATCATACTCTCCAATGGCAAGTAATTCATCAATAATCTCACGTTGCTCAGCAACACCAGCTGGTCGTGGAATAAATCCGGGATCCATCATCATACACTTGACAAAGAAAAACATCGATAATCCAAAAGTTATGAAAAAAAATAAATTTGTGAATGGCATGCCTTCCGCTGTGCCGGGAAGGATGAAAAATAACCAGCGGCAAGTTACCAAAAATGCAGACCCTGAAAAGATTCCAGCAAGGTATGGCTGAAAAATTCGTTAGTATAAACAATAAGGCTATGGAAGCATTAGTTCAAGCACTTACAGTTTTATGTAATTGTACTCCTCCAGCACTACTAGCATCAATAATTTTCATAAGCGTAGTATGAGTACCCCAGACCCATAAAATACTCAAAGCGATAGCAACAAAAGCGTTAACAATTGCCAAGATCTCCATAGTAACCCACAAAACTAACCAAGGCCAAAAAAATACCAGTTTGCGCAACATATACGGTGACAATTTTTTCGGAATAATGGTGCCGTCGGCATCACGACCAGCTTTCTTTAACGCATGAAGCCAAACAGGATAACACATCATTTCTTTTGCGATAATAGCTGGAGTTTTTCCATCAGCTGTCTCTTCTTTAACGTCCGACCCTTCTTCGATTAAACGCTTCATTGAAGACATATTACCCCTGACTACTGCCCAATGTAAAGGCGTAAAACCAGTGTCGTCCTTTAGTTTCACGTCAGCGCCCCATCTTAGTAATACATCGACACTCAAAGGGTCGCCCTGATATGCTGCCCAGTGAAGTGGCGTCCGTCTCTGAGGGTCAGCATAGTCAACAGGCATACCCTGATGAAGAAGATAAACAATCAACATAATATTTGAAGAGTGAACAGCAATATGCAGCGCATTAAATCCTTGAGCATCAGTTCGTAGTGGATCCGCACCTCTTTGGATAAGTAAATACGCCATATTCGACAATCCTACTCTGCAGGCCCATAGTAAAGGTGTAGCCATTAATTCACCGCCTTTCCGATCTACTTCTGCGCCGTGATCAAGTAGATAGGTTACCGAATCGATAGCGTTATTGATTGCAGCCCAGTGGAGAGCTGTTGTGCCATCTGGTGTACCACTCTCGACGGAAAACTCGGCAGTTTCTATCAGTCGCTCTATTTCAGCAACATCGTTACGTTGCGCAGCCTTCACCAAGTCGTCGTGCTCTTCTACTCGAATAGTCAGTAAAGATGATATTAAGACATAGAAACAATCACTCGATCGGCTTACTCACCATTATCAGGTTCGCCAGGTTGTCCCGAAACGTCGTTATTTCCGCCATTCGCAGTCGTAGATTGAGATTCAATGCCACTTTTTCGACTTGCGGCCATGTTTTGCAGCTCTGTAGTCGGTTGCATCGACTCCGGATCAGGTAAGGAAGTCATCATTCGTAACCGATCAGGAGAGTAGATGCCTTGTTGATGAAATACTGACAAAGACCTATAGATTATATATCAAAGATATGCTATTATTGCTACTAAATGAGCAAAAATTAAGACAAAAGATCTAGTGTATCGAGTTATAAGTATTTGTCTTGGACTCCGGGACTGGATGATTTCGTCTTCCAGCGCGGCGCAGCGTTAGACGTACTGACATTCTAAGAGCGTATCATCTACGACAGGTACAAACCCCAGTCACACCATTTAATTTGTAATATATTATATAATATAGCGCTTATTAAGCCCGAAGAAATTGAGTACGGCTTCCAATAATCGAAATTTTCAATATAATATGATGTTGAAAATCGTTGATCGAGATGATGCAATGGACCGGAGAGTGCCACAACGCCGTTCTTTTAGTCTGCTACTCAAGTTCTCGACACCCAGCTCCGCCCTGTCCTTGGCCTCCCTTTGTATTTTGTCGCTAGCTATTCATTAATTGTGACGTAAGAAATATTCCTTTTTTAGTCGCTCTTAACCTAGTCGATATTGTGCTATCTTTGTAACAACAAGCCTATGTTCAATTATTAGAACTGGCACATCAACGAAAACCATACCTTTGGCGCAAAATATTACTGATTTATTGAATTAAACGCAAACCGACTATATCATATCAAAGTCGGTGCTCTGCTAAAAATGGGTTGCACTTTGCCGAATGATGAATGGCAATTTAGCTGGCTAAAGATATTAATTCGCATCCTCGACGAGCGGCGGTTCGCTCGCTTCATCTGACTTCGGCGAGATAATATGCCGATTTAGCTTTAAGGTTGACAGCTGTTTCGCTAAGTCAACGTTTACCCTAAACCTATTTCAGTCACAGGTGCTCTCTAATCATCGCAAAATCCGCATATATTCTGCATATTGTCGACTTCTGGAGCATTAGCAAAGATTGGATATGCTTTCACAATAATTGATTATGAGATAGTCAAGATAAAGACAATAGACATAGGTAATCAAGTTAATCGGCCCAAGTTTCGCAATTCTTTGCAAGCAGAAGCGCAACCAGCAATATCTTGTGTAGAACCGCCTGCTGCATTATCAATTATGTTGTGTTGTATAGTACATTTTTTGCTAAATTATCTGGTTACATTCAAAAATTTCATATAACCTAATCCACATTACGAATAATTAATCCAAACCAACGATCCAAAATAATAGCGAATCTTAAAAATCAAAAATCAAAAATTAAAAATCAAACAGTCGTGCACACCTTGAAAGAGAAAAAAAAACCGGATAATTTACAAAACCAACGCATCCATGCGCATATTTTTATGAAGCAATATCAAACAAACTATTGAGGTAACCCACATCAATAATTTTATTTCCATTTGAATCTGTCAATGCGCCGTCAAAACCCATAAACCCTCCAAATTGGGCATTCGGCATATTTGCCGTCATTCCACCGCCAACTGGCTGCTGCGAAACAGATATAGGATCTGGATATAATGAATGCATCGCTACATCCGAGTATTGTTCAGAATTGCTAATGGGTTCTGGAGTCATACTCACACCACCAGTATTTGTCACATAAACTGGATTATTAACTAAACCAGCGTTATAAGTATCTGCCTTATAAGCATTCATCGGATCATTTGAATACCAGTTATTCATCATCGGCTCAGTAGGTTCCAGCATTGGTTCCTTTTTAACAGTCGATTGATTCGACGATCTAGCGTGAAATTCAAGCGGATTATTTCCAAGAGGTTGTGAAAGTAACTGCTCTTGAGAATACCCAGAATTAAGAGGCGACGCGCTTGAGGAAGATTGCTGAGAGCGAAGATGATCTGGTAACTGGCGATGAACTTGCGCTTGCTGCTGAAGCGGTTGTTGAAGCGAATGTTGTAGCGGTTGCTGAAGTGGTTGCGGAATTGAGTGCTGAAAAATTTGAGGTTGTTGAAACATCATGAGCGCACGAGGCCCAAGACTCTCGATAACGAAAATGCATCGATTCGCAATAGGCCACATATCACTCATAGCATCAAAAACTGAAATCGATGATCTGATATTTTGTTCAACGGCATCTAAATTCGTCAAAAGACGGATCTCTTCGCTTGCGCAAAGAGTATAGAGCATAGTAACGCTGGCCATAAATAGACCTAGCAATGCAACCCAAGTATATGTGACTTGATTCTTCGCATATAAAGCAGCGTATGCCTTTATAAGACTAACACTCGAAGCGTAGCATGTCTTCATAGCATCCAATGACGGAGATGGGACTGCAGGAGATGGCCGATGTAATAAGATTTGAGAATTGTGATACGCAATTTGAAACCATTCCATGGATTGAAATGTACTATGGGTTTGCATAGAATATATCGGAGCAGTATATATCCATTCTTCAAGACTCTTTCGAATTGACTCGCGCTTTTCTTCAACGACTGCCGGTGGCTGGATATTTTCTGGCCGTGCCGGATAGAAATTCAGCTGGATTTCGGCATTCAATTGCCGTAATCTAATAATATGCAAGAAAGCAGTCATATCCAAAGGAGAAGGCTCTTTCTTTGGAATATTCAATTGTGAATCTCTGCGCTGCATAGCTTGTGGAGACCAATCCTGTTGCTCTTCCGATATTCTCAGTAAGTCGTCATCCGTCAGGTTAAGAGGTAAATCAACATTAATATCAGAATCTGCAATTGTGATTGGACGTCCAAGTGCTAACGAGACACTACGGTCAAATATATAGGCACACCAGAATATCCGCTTCCTGATTTCGCGCTGAAATAAGGGGATGTTGCTGCTTGGCTGTCGATGAAAGCCCATATCGATGCACATGCGGATCATGATACCAACAACATGCCAAACATTTAAACTTCGCGGCTCATTAATTGCGAACATGGTAAGTAAAACAAGACCCTGGATAGACTGAAGATCATCACCAGCGATGAGCGCATCGATGTGAAATTCCATTGCAGTCTGATAGTACTGCAGCGGCTCATATTGATGCCTAATCCTATTTTTTCGCATATCAATCGCACCAATCGCAAGAATCATTAGTGTGATAAATGCATCACTGCTAGGGGTCCTGATATCAGGCAGCATAAAAGTATTCTCAAACTGATGTGTAAAGAAGTATGGGCGATGAATGAACGGATGTTGCGGCCAACGCGTGGCGAAAAACGAGTCAGCCAAGGTCTCTGCCGCCGCACGATCTGGTAATGCGTCGATGGGTGTAGGAGTCGCCGAATTGTAAGACACAGAGTCCTGTCGGCCATCGAATGGAAGCGTGGAATTTTGGGCTCTGGAAGAGTCGGACCATTTGAAAGTTGACTGCAGAATACGAGCAAAATGGACGCCACTAGAACTACCTAGATATCGCTTTTCAGATGCTGCCTCTAAAGATAGATATCCAACATCTGAAATAAGAGATTCCGCAGCCGCATCTTCATCTAAGCCACATAAATACAGAATAAGTAAAGACAGCTTTAATGGCAGAGAGAATTTAAGAAAAACGTACCAGGTGGGCTCTGGACAGAGGAAGACTCAGAAGCAGCTTCGCTATCATTGTGACTTCTTTCCCGCACTGCTCGAAGCTGAGACTCTAAATTCCTCACTTTGTCTTCAAGGTTCTCGACATATCCACGGGGATATTGGCGATATGTGAGCCGATCAGGGTATACGCATTCCTTGTTGGTCTTGATACAGGTCATACATGACGGCAGGGATCCATCGCACTGATATGACGTAGGCCAATGTTAGCCATCGGAGTAGATTATTAGGTGTAGATGCGATTTCCATGAAACAGATTTGATTAAAAAAAGAGACTAAATACCTTTTGTTTCCGACGACGACAGTACTCGCAAGCTACTTGAATACGAGTGAGGCCCGGACGATGTTTACGTCCAGCATTGGTGCGATTAGCTGATCCTATTAATGACCCAGCATTTGACGATGAAGCACCGGCCGACGACGACGACGACGGCTTAGCAGCAGCAAAATCAGAGACTTTCGACATGGGACTGCGTAATACTAAATAAGCAGCTCGGACAGATTAGAGTATTGTGGCGAGCTGACCAGTGTCAGTAGATAGCTGGATATACACGATGTAAAGTCCGTGGCGAGCTCTACACGAGACTGGCATTGTGAATAATGGGGGCTAGGGTTAGCCCGCGGGGGTGGTGGCGAGAGTTCGCGTGTGGGCGGGAGCGGGTTTCGTACTGCATTGTAGCATGTCCAAAGTATATTCTTGCGAGTGCCATAAGCTGAAAGAGAAGTCGAGCTGCAGGAGAGGGTCAGGCAGGGCCGCAGCCTGCGGAGCGAAAGGTGGGCATGCCGGATCAGCCATTGTATTTAAGGTCCATGTTACAGCTACGAGCGCCGCGTCGGAGCAGCTTCCGTTGCCGTGCCAACCATCATAGGGAATAATTGGACTGAGACATGGCCTGCGTGACGGAGCGACGCGTTCGCGTTAAGTTTCGGATGCCCTGCCGGTCCTCGCTTCCCGAGTTGATTAAAGCAGCCCCGATTCCCAAAGGATGCATCCAATGACGCTTCTCTTTGCCCAATGAGCCTGTCCGTAGAGACTTGTTGGCGTGGGCTTCCCAGAGGTGCATGGGACACGCATCTGCATGTCTTCGCGCCGGATTCGCATCCGTATTCACCGAGTCGCTCGTACTCGCCCGTCGAGGCGCCTCTTTCCGCGCTCCTAGATTTCTCAGCATCGATATCGGCTACTGGTACCCCGACAAATCTAGTACTGGTACAACCATCGCCATATGGCTTTGACAATTCCCTCCTTCTCGAAAATCTTGAAAGGCTGAATAATGATCGCAGAGCGCCGTCACCAACGGCGAACGCGCGTGGCATTGCTGTCGTCGACATCAACAGCGCGGCACCTGAGTATCTTCAGTATTTGCATAGTAAGGGAGTTTGTGGATTAAGAATTAATCTTGAATCGTGTCAGGCGATCAGGTTTACTGTCGAGCAATTGAAATCTATCATCGCAGACTCAGTATTGGCAGTTTCATTTCTTCCGAAATGGGTTCTTCAACTCTACATCCAAGGTCATCTTTGGGATGGTACGTCCTACATAATCTATCGCTGAAGCATTTTCTTCCGATATACTGTTTGCTGACCATGGCTCGCTGCGAAATTTAGACTTACTGCCATTCATCATGTCTCTAAAACTTCCCATCATTGCCGACCATCTAGGAGGACTACTCGGCACTTCCAAAGCCGCCGACCACTCAGCCAGCCGCTCAGCCAACCCTCTCGACCAACCTGGATACGCCTCTCTTGTACATCTAGCTCAGGCAGGACATGTGTATATCAAAGTATCGGGTCTGTATCGCGCATCCTCAAATAATCCAGGATTTGACGATTTGCAACCAATCGTGAGCGCACTTGCACGCGCGGTTCCTGGTCGACTTATATACGCTAGCGACTGGCCACACACTGGCGAAGCTAGTCATAGGATTAATCGGCCCAAAGAATGTCCAGAAACCTTCCAAGTCATTGACGATCGGCTCGTGATTGCCAATATTCGATCGTGGGTTGGAGAGAATGTTTGGCATAGAATGTGCGTTGATAATGCAGCATTTCTGTTCTCTAGTTAGATGTTTTTTGCTGTAAGCCAATTTGAGTCCCTTGTCGGAGCGCTGAAACTGTAAGTTTTCATGATATGCCGAATCTCTTTTAAGTCTTGAGTCTTATAGCTCTACCTTTAGTGATCGGAAGTCCTGCAACACTAGAAACAATCTATGATTTGGACACGGCGGCAGCTTTTGACGGTTGGCGTGGCGGGGTAGCGTGCGGCGTATGAGGATCAGTGCGCTTGCGGAACTTGATCCGCTCATCATGGTTTCGCATAGCAGCTAGCTGGCTTTGGTACGAGTCGGCTGGTTGGGATCGTTTTGAGAAGGGATTGGCACTTGGTATTGGCTCTGCTCTATATTTTATATTCTGTAGTATAATTATAGGCTAGTCTGATCCGATGTACATGAGCAGTATTAGTGTTACAAAGCTGAACTGAGCGCATGCAAGACAAATATTCATATTCATATATAGTATATCCAACAAGATAAAGATAAATAAGCAACAATGGATTAAATAATTATTATAATAATAGGCCGAAATAGTTGTCGCACTACTGGAAGCAGCCATAGCATAAGGTTCCTACGTGACATATTGCAGGACTGCAAGATCGGATGTCGTCAGCCAGTCCTAACTCAATTGTTCAGCATAGATTGATGTGACTCGAGGCGCATTCTTTAGATTAAAATCGATCCATGCCAAAGTAAATGCTTAATAATGAACAGATCCAGAAAATGACAATTAATTCATAGTTAATGGAACGAATTAAAAATTATTTAGCCGGGAGGTACAGAAAGGCAGACATAATTTAACCCTACCTTGCATTGTCGTTATAGGATATCAGAGTTCTTCATCTGGTCAGAGGCAGAAATTTACACATGCATCTGCCATTCTCTACCTTGCTTGCTGTCCCCTTATAATTGACGTCGGGGAGTCATTGGAATACTTAACAAAAAAATGGTGTGAAGTTGAGCTTAAATTATAGGTAATCCTGTTAGAAGTGTAACTAATATATTCTCTCACAATCTGTTCAGTTTACGCGACGTGCATCTCTCCTCCACTCACGGACTCCGCAATCCGATCGACTATTGCCTTCACCAAAACCGTTACGTTATTTCAGTTCATCATGGGTATTTCGACAAGAATCCAAACCTCAAGGTGCTGTACGGCCTCAGAGCAAACTTCCAGCAGCTTACTATCGAGGCGGTACTTCACGTGCGATTATGTTTAATCAATCCGATCTTCCTGAATCTCGCAAAGACTGGGATGCAATTTTTACTGGAATAATAGGTTCACCTGATCCTAACGGACGACAATTGGATGGTATGGGAGGCGGAATTTCTTCATTGTCAAAGATTTGTGTTGTCGGTCCGTCGTCGTCAGGACCAAACGCACATGAAGCTGATGTCGATTATACATTTGTACAGGTGCAAGTTAAAGGTACGCATGTTGACTATGCTAGCAATTGTGGAAATATGAGTGCCGCTATTGGTCCTTTTGCGTATGATTGGGATCTTGTTGATCGTGAATCTGTTCTGAATTCGGATGGTGAGACGGCAACGGTTCGAATTCACAATTCAAACACCAAAAAGATAATACATTCTACGTTTCCAGTAATACCTGGTATTGAAGCGATTAGCGACGGTGAATTCGCTATCGATGGTGTAAGTGGAACTGCCGCAAAAATAAAATTGGACTTTATAAATCCTGGAGGGTCAAAGACTGGGAAATTATTACCAACCGGGAATGTAGTTGACATTTTTGAGAATATGCCTGGCTTTGATAAACCTAGGGTTTCTGTGTCATTAATTGATGCTGCAAATCCTGTTATTTTTGTTAATGCTGCTGATGTTGGTTTACGAGATCTTGCGATTCTTCCTGATCAATTAGAATTACTTCCAGATGTGCTCGGCCGTCTAGAAACGATTCGAAACCTTGGCGCACTGAAGATGGGATTTGTGAAGACTTTGGAAGAAGCGCAATTAACTACCTCGGTTCCTAAAATTTGTATAGTATCAAAGCCTTCTACACATATTTTATTTGATCGACAAACAACACTTTCAGAAACTGAAGTCGACGTCGTCGTTCGCGCAATGTCTGTCGGCCAACCTCATCGTGCAATTCCAATCACAGTCGCATTAGCTACCGCCGCTGCAGCAAGATTTGAAGGTTCGGTTGTTTTTGATGCCCTTGCAAAAGATAGAGATCCGGTGGATAAAGATGGTATTACTATCGGCCATTCAAGTGGAAAGATTGTGGTTGGTGCTGAATTTGAAAAGGATGGTGATGAAAATTTCAAACTTGCGCATGCTACTGTCTATAGAACTGCGCGAAGATTATTCGAAGGTACAATTTTTTGGAAGTAATTTAGTTTGGTAGCCTTCTTAGAAGGATAACCATCTCATTGTTTTGCTTTTGGAGTTCTGGATATCTTGATAGTTCTCAGCATTTCTCAAAAACTTATTATCTAGCTTCAATTCATGTATATAGAACGGCTCTAATTAATAATTTAAATTCATAAGTACACATCCGATGGATTAAAATAGATCAAACTGTAATATGCATTTGCTTAGCCTTAGAATTATGAACTCGTAAAAATCAAAAAAAAAACCTCTGGTGCCTCGATTTTGACTTGATATTTTTGCAAGTTGGTGATTCTGTGAGCTAGAAGAATTTATGTTTGGTCTAAGTAGTTCTAGTCCCATCTTTAGTCCCCTCGGTCTTTGTCATAGATGATAAAATAAACATCTACAGACATTCATCATGCTCGTGGCTGGTAAGTCGAGGTTTGTGAGTAGGATTTGAATATCAACGTGTCAGAAGCGAAAGGTGGCTACTTCAGCTGATTAGTTGTTTCTGCTATTACCATAAAATTAACTTCCGATTAAAAGCTTTGACGCTGAATTAGGTGCGATCGTTATTTGATTTACAAACACGAATGAGTGGTCAATTATTTTCTGCTGTGTGTGATATTCTTGAATGGTATGATGCTGTGATGGTGATGGGTGTCGTTTTGCTACGTTTTTCGCGATGGTAGTTGACACCACTCTACTATAGGCACTTGATACCTTGGATGCGAACCGGTGCTACTCTACAATAAAATTGCCGTTTATATTATTAAAAAGTCATTTTATACCGTGCATACGCAAGTGCATAGTGATACATCTTCCTCCGGGCAACGATGCCTAATTGGACGAGTGTATGCTGTTGTCGCTGCCCTGGTAACGGCTTCGTTGATGTTCCAATGGGAGGGATGACATCATTATTGCTTCATGTACCGATGGAATTATTGGTGTGCCTGTGATTTTTTTGAATTGGGTCGGGGCAGGGACGAGTGTCGCTCTCATTTTTGCAAAAAAGTTGCGAGGTATGGATCTTAACTTTTTTACGAGGAATTGAGATAGTTTGATTATTCAAAAGCGGATTTAAACTTCAAGACTTGAATCCTGTTTTAATTTGAGCGAGAAGCATCCGGGCCAGGTATAGATCAATCACATGTCGACGATAGCATAGCTTTGGCGCAAATTGGCGGCATGAACTGTGCGTGATTTATTGTCGCTGTATATTGGACTGGTCACGCTTTCATAATCATCGAAAGTCATATTTTAGAAATTTTACTTTTAAATAAAGAACCACAGGACATGATTACTTTTGATCATAGAAGGACGCGCGGAAGTTGTAGTGTTGGCGGTGCCGTGGGACGTCGCTCTCGACGCGTCGCCCGCTTCCAAACAACGCTAAATCAAAAGCGGCATCTAGTCAACCGCTATCCCCGCGACAATTCTGGCCCAGTCTAATATAAAATCTGCCTTCCCTTCTCTCCCCGCCTTTTCTTTTTCTCTTTCTCTTTCTCTTTCTCTTTCTCTTTCTCTTTCTCTTTCTCTTTCTCTTTCTCTTTCTCTTTCTCTTTCTCTTTCTCCTCAAACGTTACATCCTTCGTGTAGCTGTCGCCGAGTCATGGCCGTTTCCTACCGACACTCTAAGGATGATTATCATCCCCCTCTCCACCGTCTGACACCGCACCTCTTTTTACGATCACCCTTTCTACTACTGGCCTTATCTACATTTCACTCCATGGGTTTGTAGTCATTCGTTCGGGACCCCCACGAGGATTCAAAAATTGCATCTGTAGCTGTAGCTTATCATTTCCAATCTGATATGATTTCGCTACCCGTCCTGATGCCTTAATATCGATCCTCCTCCTACAAAGCACATGTGTTGCGAGAGATGCAGAGAACGTCATCGCATGGCCCATGCATTTGTGCAACATCTTCATACGACGGAGACTCTTGGACATCGCATCTTGATTTCCAAGCCAGCAAATAATGCTTCGTTCTCCGCACGAGATGCGGCCGCCTCTTTTCTGCGCCAACCTTGTACAAAAATATCTTTTGTTGGTGGGAAGATAGGTGTAAGATATCAGTTCTTGAGAGAGCAATGCCAATAGGACCAATGACTGCTTTATGTCGTTGAGGGTAGGTGAGTTTCGTTTGCAAAGGTCGCTGACGCCTATTACAGTCCAGAACAATTTATATCTAGCAACGGCTATCCCTAGTTCGTGTATTACTGAATGTCGCCATTTGGTTGTAGACTTGCTAACGAATAAGTGTAGGCAATATCGACGGACTTATACATATATATACAATGCTAATACTGGCACACTCTGCATTCACGTCTCGCCAATGCATCTCTGCGCTTGTACACAAACGTCTGCTCCTGATCGCGATACTGAAATATGCTGGACTGAAGGAATATTTTGATGGAAAGCGGAGTGAATTGAAGGGTGACTAGCAATGACAATAAATGACTAAAAATTGTACCGAAGGAGGTTTTAGCTCATGCAATTATAATTGCATGAGCTATTTAAATATGCAATTGATTATTAATTACTATATTTGTTTGCCTTGTCTGTCATCCATGTAGTTCTGCAGCTGACATAGAGATAATTAGTCTCATTTGTTAATACACTTTGGATCATAAGTTGGATACGTATTATTACAAGGACTATATGCTGGTTTAACTAATGCTTCTACGAATTGGCAATAAGCATCGTAATAATCTGAGTTTGAGAATGTAGTTTCGGTCCGAGGAGAAAACTAGCAATTGCGGTGTTAGACGGGCGGTAGCAATCAGATGAATCATCACCCCTCAGGCACGCAGCTACTCAAACCAGCTTTGTGCCCGAAACGACAAAGTACAGGCAGATGAAGTCTAAATACCCAATAAAAATCAATGTCGAGCTTTAGGGTGGGTGGCGAGCGCCGAAATATTAATCCGTGAGAGTGCTCTAATTAGGGGGCAAATCGGCCAGTGCATTTCTCCTACAGCTAGTGCTGGTGGGGGGGGCACAGTGTGTTCAAAAGCTTATCACCGTGCGGACCGTTGGAACGGAACAACGTTTCGGCGACCTACTCGCCAGGAGCCAGTCATGAATACATATTCGTAATCGCATTGATACAATAATGTTGATCATTATATTAGCTCTCATAGATATATTTATAAACTAAAATGGGCAGGATACGACTACCGACTATTAAGTCAAACTGCCGCGTTCGTCGCAAAGCTGTACAGGAGCTCCACCATGACGACGGACAGCCAGAAGCCGTTAATTTGGTTCACACATACACGTACACATCCCCAGATGTGGAAGGTGGAGGAGGCTTATTTCCGCTCGATCACAGACGGTGCTGAACTTGCCCTCTGTTTCGTGATTTGTGCCTCTGTTTCGTGATTTGTGTCCGCAATAAAGGAGTCTGCGGCCGGCCGCGATCACAGCAGCTGTCCAGTATTTTATCTGTCCATTTTGATGACATATGACACTAACCTGCTAATTATAATGGTATTGTATTTGGTTATCGACACGTAATTAAGATGCTATTTACGTAATGCAGGGATCTCACATTTGTGTTTTACTACATGCAGCCGCGGTTCAGCAAACGAACGCTCGTCGACCGCTTGCGACACGGAACAAGGAGCAAAAGAGAAGAGAGACTAGAAAGAGCATCTAGTTTTTATAGCCAACGTCATAAACGATTATCAATCTTCTATACCAATTTTAATGTGCTTAATCAGCTGAAGTGGTGAAAAATCGCTACGTCTTTATGCCTCGTATAGGTTATTAATACTCAATGGGGGACCGAGGTGGCGGCGTGGGAGGAGCGGGGCTGAGTTCGCCGAACGAGCGCAACAAAATTGCGAAATGATTGAAACGACAGGAAAGAGCGAAGAAAAAGACAGTAAAAGAAAAACAACGCAAAAGATTTATGCCCGGATTGTCATAAAGGGGGTAGGATATGCGTACGATAAGTCCAGTCAAGGTCTCACTATGGCGGCCGTCGAGGACGCATCACGCATTGTCTCACATTTCATCTCTGCTTTCAGAACTGCTGCAACCACCGCCAAAGGAAGGATATCCCTTTGTCAGACTTGACGCAACCTACTATTCTGACGCTGCGGACGTAAAATGGTGAATGGTGTCTAGGCGAGGATGCTTGCCATCTCTTTCAGGCAAGTATTTTGTTTTTATAATGAGGTAATTGCAAATAGATGCAGTAATATACATGAGTAGTATACAATCTTGTCTACTATATACTAAGGTAATCCATAGATTAATGATTAAACAACTGGACTTGCAGAGCGCGAGCAGGATATGTTTTCACTAGACTGGCTGCTGTGGACGAAGACTACGCAAGAGAGCTTTCCTCTGTGTAACGTGTGTGATGGCTATGTGAGCCCAAGTGCGAAAACTAAATGTGACTGTGCATAACTGGAACAATGTCAGCATCGGAGGGTCAAAGCCAGTTTGAAAAGTGCTCGGAATAATCAGGAAGAAATAACAGAGATGATTGCAGAGTTTCGGAGAGTCTTGTATAAAGTCAGTGCGTCGGAGGACATCCGGTGGAAGCAAACTGAAAGTCCCGGAGCTGTCTAAAGGACCAAAGCGTAAAATGCAGCTTCTTGCTCAGCAGCTTTTGACCTTGATAATGGTCGGTTAATGACGTTCGTATTATTAACTAAACAACTGGTCAATACAGCGGAGGTATTATATAAAGTTCTGAGTGCGTATTCGACCGGCTGCAGCATAATTTTACTTGTAAATCTCATAGCCATTAATTGGCCATTACGTATCAGATGTAATTCGAGTCGAAGCGCTGCCGTTGCGCAACGAAAAATTACATTGGCTAGCTGCCCAGTTCATGCTGCATCCTTATTGCTACTTGATACAACAATGTGTGAGTAAAGTGAGCGAGAGTATGGCTGCGCAGCGGAAATTAAGGACAAGGAGGTAAGCCAGGTCACTAAAAGCAAATACAATATGATCTGTTTCTTTTTGTGTCACAGACATCAACGTCGCTAGTTTATGGCCTATTTCCTGAATAAACATCAAATTTGCTGTTTTGCTCTCCTTTTTAGATTGCAGAAGCTGCAGAAGCTGCTGCAGATCAACTGTAAAATATCGGGTGGCTTATGTAGCCTAACGTCTAGCATAATATGATTATCCTATTCAGCAAGCTGTATTCGACGAGTCTTCTACTGCGCTTATGGATAGTATACGACGGCACTCAGTGAACGTGGAATGACACTGCAGCATTATATATAATACCGCCACCGCGATGCGTGCAAATCATGAGCAGGCCGAGTAGTATTATCAGAATGCATAAAATATTGATTAGCTCTCAAAGCTAGTAATATGCGGCTCAATTTTTATTGCTACACTGCCGCCCGCGTCACATGCGGGCGCTACCTAGTGCCCGCAACAAGTCACAGAACTTAGTAAGATATGTGTAAGCATTTGTACTGCGACCGCCCGGACGTGTGACCAGATTCGGCTGCGGCAGGACAGCCACCGCCCCCTTCCGCAGGTCTGTGAACAAAGAGCAATACGCAGCAGCAGCAGCAGCAGCAGCTCAGGCGTGTTTTACAGCAGGCTGAATATTATCACACAAGGGAGTGCTGAGCGCGTGCGGCAGTCCTGTGCATGCAAATCAGGAGTATACTGGTGACGAATACATTGATATTACTCTTTAATTGCCATATTAGTCCTCAGAAGCACGACCGGTTTCCTGGCCTCTAAAGACCCGCGGATTATTCAATTTAGATGCGGTGGATGGCGCGGGCCGACGCCGAAGCGGTCCGAGAACTGAACTGCTGCATTTCAAGGAGCCCATTCAACCGGGTACGAGACCCTCGGGGGCAATGTATCCGAGATGAGGACGGCCTGGTCTCCGCCGAGCGCGGCTGCAAGGTGCTGAGTGCTGAGCAAGAGCGTAGTTGCATGCCGACATCCTTTACGCAAGAGAGCTATTGCCATTGCCTTTGGAGATCTGAGTGGGTGGGTCGGGCAGGGTAGGGCAGAAAAGGCCGGGCAGGCCAGAGATGCCCGAATCGGTGGGCGAATTTCCTAAGCAGAGCACAGGAACAAAAGAAATCCGGAGCCGATCCGACAAGTTTTCCAGTGCGACCGACATGCGCTCGACACGGCAGCAACTGCGCGGTCAAAGTCGCTCAAAGCAGCACGCCCTGGCGGCTGCGGCTAAACGTATCCCCTAACCCAGGTCGGGTGGCCCGCGACACGGTGCGACCTTCAAATACGCCGTTCTCCCCCGCCCTCCTCCTTAGTCTGCCTACCCCATACTCCCTTCACAATATCAATGGCCACCCCACTCTTGTACAGTCGGCCCACACTCCTCCTCCCCAAGGCGCATTTCGTGAAGCACGTCGATTGTCCGCCCAGTCCGCCGCCGTCGATGGCCGACCTCTCGCCGTCCGAAGCCCTGCGCCTGCTCGTGGTCAGTATACGACGCATTCTCGCCTTGAGTGACCCCGAGGCCGCCTCCTGGCAGCACCATCAGTCCTCGCTTCCGGCGTCCCCGCCACCTTCTGCGCCCCTGTCGCCGCCTATGCCGTGCGCCGATGCCATGCGGAAACACGACGAGCAGATGATGACGCCCTCGCCGACGATTAACTCGCTCGGCCCGAGTGTGAACCAGCTCAGCCCAGCAACCGAGCAGCCGCCATCGATGCATGAACACAATTCTCCCTGTGATGTCCAACAGCCGGCACAGTCAGAAGAGCTCGAGGCTGAGCATCAGCGATATATCATCGACAAAGCAAATCAGCGCGCTATCGTATCACGAAGATTTTGGTCAAAGAGTGTGCCCGAAATAGAAATCGAAAAGTACTTACAGCGGCTACATCAATACTGTCCTATCTCTCCTGCGGTCTATCTTGCTACAAGTTTATATATTTACCGTCTCTGTGTTGTTTCACAGGTTGTTCCGCTTACGCCACTCAATGCTCATCGACTAGTTATCGCTGCTCTTCGTATCGCGTCGAAGAATTTGGAAGACATTAATCATCCACAAAAGCGATTTGCTAAAGTTGGTGGTTTATCTGAGAGTGAGCTTTGCAGACTCGAGATCGGCTTTTTATTTCTTATAGATTTTGACTTAAAGGTTGACATCGCTGTTCTAGAAGAACAAGCAGGTCTCCTAATCGAACTTGAGAAGTGTTAAAAGGATATTTGACTTATTATATTTTGCATACGATATGGAACGCAACATGCATTTGATGAAAAGATATATTGATTGGGATATACTTTTATGTATTATTATGGCGGTCATTATTTGTATATAGCGTCTGCGGTGTTTCGGTATCGGTGTTTTGTTGATTTTATTAGGCGTTTGGGTTTTCAGAGTTATTCTGAGATAGCATGTATTAAATGCACACAAATATAATAATGAATATTATCTTTTCATGTGATAAATATTTCACTGAGCACTCCTTAGTTCTGAAGTGCGGAGTACAACATAGACCCAGTTCGCATTGATGCCCCCTACCTCCTTTTGCCGCAAGCAAGGCAACGAGCGTTCATCATCCCTGACGCAGAGCATGTGAAGATGCTATTTATGACTCAAAAAGACTTAATAGCCTACATGAGAAGATAGTCTAGCAGACAATGGATATTCGTCGAGGGGATTTGATGCATGTCGATTAACAAGACATGGCATGTGCTATTTGCAGCTCAGCTGCGGCAGCCGCTGGCCGCAGCTGCATATACGTCACTTGTAGGCGTACACCACCAACTACACTTCTAGCACCACGGCGCGCCGCCACTTGCAACTTGATTATAATATTAGTTGAATGCGACGATTATTCTTCTCTATTCGACCTGACTTCTGCTATGCTGCAGAAATGACAATCCGACTGCGGTTAAGGGAGATATTGGTCCAATTACGTCATTGTACGCAAGCAAAACAAGAGGCGGCAAAATTGGGTACCATATAGATTTTCCACAAAAGATTGCATTATGGCGCTCAATGAACAGCAGCATATGCAACAAGAAGGAATCTTTTCATTTTCATTTTTTTCATTTCTTCATTTCCTTTCCGCGTGTCCGAAAAGTCGAAGAGTGCGCACTCTCACCGACGACGTAATCGCCGAAATTAGACTGAGAAACTCTGTGAGCCTCGGAGAGCAACGGACCGACGAGAGTTTTGTAAATGGCACGAGCTCGGCGTACCCTACTCCCGCAAGCCAGCCGACGAGAGGAGTATGATCCGCCGACTCGCGTGTCGCGTATTGTACTTTTTTGTTCTCTCTTTTGCAAGACCCGAAATAAAAAAGCACAAAATAAACGGGGGGACCGAAAGTAAAGAGTCGAGAGAACCAAACGCCAGAGACGAGGGTGGGATTAGCGAGGGGCGCATGGCATGGCTAGTTACCCCGGATCGCTGTATCAAGTGCTATATAACAAATGCCCATCATCATCATCATCATCATCATCATAATAGCAGCTGCTATACTTGTCTGATGGCTATTAGCTTCTATGCCGACCTTCGCAGAAGCGGCGGGCTGCTGCTGAAGGTGACTGTTCGATGTCGACGATGATCATGCATGATAGCGCCTCTCGGGCGATCTTCTAGAATCACACAAAATATAATAATTAATGCATTTAATTCTTCGATGGTCTGGTTTGTTTACTCGCGCGGAGGTCGGCATCTGGTGCCCGGCTAGTCAATTTCACTGATTTCTGATAGCCAGAGTCGAGCTGCAGCTTCAGTCAGTCACTGCATCCTGCTATGGCATATCAATGTTCATCATTATCAAGAGCCAATTTTTTGATTTCCCTTCGTTCTTTCCACTTTGGGCCTTTCGCCACGTCGAGATCGCATAGTTGAAGAGCGTTTTTTTACGCACGTAGAATCAAAAACGCAATAGCAAATTGCCGTCAAATTGATACAATACACCGTCCGCTATCGGCGACTTTGGTCTGCAGACACGAGCGGACCCAGAAGCTCGTGAAACGATTTGCGCTCTGGCACGCGACCGACGAGCACATGCAAAGATTGACGTGCGCGATAAATATGGGGAAAAGAAAAAGGTGGGGGGCGGGGGGAGGACAGTTATGCCACTTCCACGTGCTATTTGGGGATTATGCAAGGCAGCCTGAGGAATACCCTCGTATCAATTTCCATTCTACGCTTTTACACAATCCAGATGATAAGTCTCAAGAAAGCATACAAATAGCCATAAAATAAAGACACAAAGATTAATCCCGAGGGCGCATCTGGAATGCGTCGCGCTGTCGAAAGTGCAAGGCTCTCTCGGGTTTGATGCCGAATCCGCTCTTCCTGAGTCGGTAAGTAGCCCGGTATCCTCGTCGCGCTCCTGCTTCCCCCCCACAAAGCTGTTTTGTGGATCCATCGGTCGGTCGGTCGGCCAATTGCGCCAATCGTGATTGTTTGGGACATCCCGCTTTTTAGTTGGTCGGACGATAGAGCGCGTAATGAAAAGTTTAACAGCTTGACCGGTCGGCATGCTGCGCACGGGATGAAATCGAAAATCAGATTGCGGTGATATTTGTCTTCAATTAGCCGGGTTTTGTTTTGTTCTCGGAGAATGGTAAGCTTGATTACCCGTCGGTCTGCCGAAGAGAATGCTGCCGCAAACTTACTCCAGATTGTGCGATTTCATTTGTTTATGCGTACCTAGATCCCACGCTCCCCACGCTCATCTCTGCTCCGTGTAACGGCTCGCATCGATCGATTCAAAGACGAGATGAAGGAATTTTCGATCGGAGCTCCTCCCTTCCATCCGGTACCGATTGAGTCGACTTTCTAGAATCCCGTTGACATTGTCTCGGAGCCAGCACTTGGAACTTCAAAATGATTTGCTCCGACCTGTTTGCAGTAGTTTGGAATTTACTCCTCTTGACTGTTTACATTTGCTAATTGCGGGGAAATTTTTATGGCGCTATTAATCAGACCCGTCGTCGGCCCCGCAAAACCGGAAAAACGAAAAATATAGGCGACGGCAGTGGCCTAACCCTGTCGGATAGCGGTCTGTCTCCCGGGTTGCCTGCCTAGTCTGGCTCGCTGTAAGATGACATCCTATTGCGGCAGAACCATATCCTATTTATTTAGTTTACTAAATAAAGTATGATTAGCCAGTGATACGACTCCAGTTACAGCCTCTAAACCTGCGACCATTTTATGAACTCCCACTCGCACCGTAGTTGTCCTTGTAAAGAAAATGGCGATAGCTATTCTCTGGACTTTGAGCCGCCATCTGGCAATTGCCAGTTTCTGTATACTGGCGACTCGAGCGTATCTGATTTTATGAGCAGAACTAATTCTGTACGAGTCCTTAATAGCACACTTATATATCTATGCGAAGAGCCGTTTATTCTACTTTATTTTTGAATAACCATATTAATATATATATATATATAATACTAAGATGCGAATGAAGAAGTAATGTTAGAATATACAAGATGGAATGAAGAATTTGTTATATGACTGGATAGGTTCATCAACACAAATGCCGAATTCGTTCTTACCTGGCAAATAGTATAACTGAGTTTAAACCATTTCCAAAATGATTATTTGTTGAACATGAAACATCGCGATTAATATTTTAATAGAGCAATTCGCAATCTCAAATTATAGTCTATAAACATGTCGTATCTAAAAACCATGATATACATATATACAGCATAAAGAGAAGAAATTTGGATTGCCTCGTGACAATAGGGTCGAATTGTGGCATGGCGCAACAAATTTTATGGCCATAGATTGTACATGCACCACAGCACAAAACATAAAAAATATATAAAGAAAATGGAGGTTTTATTAAATCTCTATACTGTACAAAAACTTTTGGAAAACAATGTTCCTCGTCAGGTCATCAAAACAATTATAAATATAATGCTATAAAGCAAAAAATGCAGAAAATAAAAGAAACACAAAATATAACGCCATAAACACGATCCCAACCAATATTTCATATTATCGGTAGATAAAATGAAGAGACTATAATAAAGCACACAAAACACAGAAAAAAAGGAGCCTTTCCTTCTTTGCTTCTCTTCTTGCTTCTAGTTAGCAATAGGCTCGGCTCTCTCGTAATCTTGCTTGCTAATAGCTTCTTTAAATTCGGATTCAATAACATCACACAAATCGACCAGATCATCTAATCCTTTTTCTAAAGCTTGAACAGCAGTTATTTCACCGTATGTCTGAATACGAAGATTCATGGCCGCTTCGGAAGGATGAGGGATTGAATATCCGCAGAATTCGACTTCAGGGCTTTACAAACTGTTAGCTTCGATCCCATAGAAAAAGAATTGTAAAAACACGGTGCATACTTTTTCATGATGATATATCGCAGCGCATTACCTAGAGTATGATCTTCTTGCAAAATCCGAAAAGAAGCTGCTGTTCCATCTTCAGAAGCTCCAGGTAACTATTAAATAGATATCAAGGTTAAAAAAAAGAGTCACTACTATATCCACCAAGCACAAAGCAAAACTCACGATTTGAATCTTGCCAGGATCAATCTCGGGTACTTCTTCATCAAGAATATCTCCGTCAACCATTTCTTGGTCAACGATCTCTGGTGCTCCAACAGCTTCGGGATCTGTACTTTTATTCGACATTTTTCTCTGCCGAATGAAAGGATGTAATTTAAGACCAAAGATTCAGTCTGAAAGAAACTAGCGCAATCGTGCAACACTCCTAGAAGTACTTGGGATCTAGTGCGAAAGAGGAGTACATACAAAAACACTTGGAAACCTATTCGCTCTATTCTCGAAATTTTTCCTTCTGGGAGGATTGCCAAATTGAGCCGCACTTAGCTAACGTTCAAAGTTGCTGACCGAATGCGTCCGCGAGGAGAATCACAAGGACGTGAGCTATATGTGACTCTATACCTAGGCAAAATCTAATTGCTCGAGGCCTTGTAAGACGCGTCAGATCATCGCCAGCGTCATCTATTGATTCGCAATAATACCTCTGAGAATTCCATATCTGTGCTTTCACGAATCGATCTGTTAATTGTGAATCTCATTTGCTAATCATCGTCTTATCCCAAACTTCATTGGTGCTCAACAAATGGCTTATCAAATTGCTGCGCACCTAGCTGCGGAGGAAGCAGACTTGCTTATGCTTCCTTCTCCAATGTCTCCCGAGAATCTCCGAGACCCTCAAGCAGTACGACGACATATATCAGACTATTTACAAAAGATACCAGTGAGGCAAAAGATTCTAGGGCTGTCGGTATTGAGCTTTTTTGGAGCTGCGACTTTATTGCTGTTGATATTCCACAAAGCAATTTTTGGATGGATGGAGCCGTTTTGTGAGAGTTGGAGGTATTTAATAGTTGCAATTTTGATATTTCTTTATATCAGATGATTTGCTGATACTAATTTATTGGGTTTTTATAGTAATCTGAGAGGTGGCACTTTCTTGATGTTTTTATTGATCACCGGGACGAGCTTTCCTCCTGTTATTGGGTATACATCAGCTGTGACGGTAAGTTACTAGACAAGCATTATCTTTTTTGTTGTCGGATATAGATACAATTATCTGACTGGATTTAATTTAGATCGCGGGTTTGGTGTACGGATTTTGGCATGGTTGGATCGTGGCAGCTATCTCGACAGTTATCGCATCCTACGCGTGCTTCGTGTAAGTCACTCATTCAACTCCCAGGCCTCAAGCAACTCATTACTAATAATATTTTTTTTTTTCATTCATAGTGTAAGCCGCGCATATTTTGCCGATTTTGCATTCCGATTAGCTCAAGATAATCAGAAATTTGAAGCATTGGCAATGACTCTAGAGAATGATGGATTACATCTTTTATGGATGATTCGTATGTCACCACTTCCATTCTCATTCACTAATGCTGCTTTATCGACAATTCATACTATTTCTCCCAAAAATTTTGCAATTGCTACTGCTTTATCTACACCAAAGGTATGTTGTTTTACCTATATGTGAAATTGGGAAGGATTAGCGCTGACAGGCTTTCCTTTATATAGCTTATGATTCCTGTCTTTATCGGTTCAAGATTACGAAGTTTAGGCGATGAAACTCAAGACTGGACAAGTAAATTCGTGAATATAATCTCTATCATATTCAGTGCCTTCATAGCTGCTGCAACAGGTTGGATTATTTACCAACGAACAATGGATCGTGCTCGTATAATGCAAGCACAAATGGATCATGAACGTGAATTACGTGATGAACCATTACGGTATCCACATTCTCCTGCTGCAGCTGGATTTGGTGCGAATGAAGTCGATAGAGGATTCGATGTTGAACGTTTTGCTGCTCATACTGGATATAGCGACGAAGTTGTTGACTCTGATGATGAACACGAGCTAGCTGTGAAACCGAATTCTACTACGGCTTTTGATCAGAGTGCCTCTGTAGAAGATCCAGGCGAAAGCAATTTATTGGATATAGCGGAAGAATCGTCTTTACTATCGACTTCCGAGAGGAATGAAGGTGAGGCGGGAAAGAATTCATCGCGACATGACGACATTCTGTGATTTTGAATTAGGATTATATTTTTTTGTGAGCTTCATAGATCGATTGATTTGTTTCAAGCCTATTAGTTGGAAAGATCGATGATGTCTGCAGCTTTTTCTACTATGATTTGGGTTATATTTGGATATATTCAGCTTAGACATTAATGCCTTTATATTGTGATATACTTTATATATAAATTGAGCAAGAAATCTGTGCCTGTGATTTTGGTTTTGGGATTTAAATTTCTGCTTTTGTAAAGGATTCGGGTTTGATTTGGTCGGCTATTGATTTTAAATGCTAATTGAGAAAGTTCAATAAATTATGTGGCGATATTCTAAAGAATAAATATGCGTCTAAAGTCGCCTCCATAGGACATATTTGGACGCCGGTTGTTATATTGAGGCTCAAACGGGGGCTGGGCTTTTGTCGCAGAGTTGACAGAATATTCAGGGGAGAGAAACATCCCCTTCCTGTACATGCGTTAAGGACGCCCTGCCCACGACAAGAAATATATTGCAGCTGAGAAATGGGGCCAGGTCCTGCTAAATATAGTCTGATCTGTTTGCTGGGTTGGCTCTGTTGTACTTATATACCCCTCTGGACTGACTGATCTGTAACCACCTAAATTGCCGATATGAAAGTGCCCTTGCCGTTTTTATCGTCTCGATCTCGGCGATCTAGTCCCCATAAACGCAGCTCCAGCTGCATAAAAGAACAATTGCTTCCGAATCAGAAGAGAAAATTGTCGGGTTTATCAGATGGCACGATTTCGGGAATTACAAAGGTTCCTGCTTCTTCATCCAATGATTCAGATTCGATGTCTGCGCTATCGATACCTTCAGCTTCGTCTGAACCAGCAACGTATGAGTGCATAAATGAACCAGATCTTGTTCCATTGAACTTCACTGGCTATACAAATGCCGTATTTTATCCAGATTGGGCATGCAACTTTAATTCCCCAAGTAGCGCCATTCCATTCGAAAATGTGACGCATATATATTATACGTTTATTGGATTTAATAAAGATGGCTCAGTCTATCTTTCAGAGCCCGAGACTAATGGTAAGACTGGCTCATCGGTTCTCACAGCTGATAAATGTATTGCTCAGATTAAGAACGGAAGGGAAAAACTGAATCCAAAGGCAAAACTATTAATGAGCGTTGGAGGTGGAAGTGGGAGTGCGAACTTCTCGATTATGGTATCTAACAGTACGACGCGGAAAGAGTTCGTATCAAATTTAAAGGATCTTATAGTTGCACATTCCTTTGATGGATTAGACGGTGAGTTATCCTACTACGAGACTACTTTATGCTTATATTAACCTATCTCAACAGTGGACTGGGAATCTCCCGTATCAGCTACAGAAGGATATTACTTTCTTCGTCTAATAAGAGAATTACGAGATTCTTTCACAGTCGGAGAATATATTCTCACCGCAACATATACAGGAGCAGCATGGGCACTAGAAGAGATAAATATCGGCAGCACGCTAAGTTTAGTCGATCAATTCAATTTAATGACTTATGATTTCTACGGACCATGGAATGCTACAAGTGGTTACCATTCTCGACTTTATTCTACTATTCAAAATACTGATAGTGCTTCGAATGCAATGACTCTGTGCTTAAAAGATAATCCGAATGATTCAAGAAAGTTAGTTATGGGTGTCCCATTATATGCTCAAGGATTTCCGAATGTAACTGGTCCTGATGAGGAATGGTCAACTTCAGAAATGCCACGCGCTGGCATTCAAGTCAACTACAATGAACTCGGTCTTGATCCATTCAGTACAGATATCATATACAACTCCACATTAGCTTCCGCAGGCTACTACAACGAAACAGAGAATAGATGGTATAGCTTTGATAATTATGAGTCTGTTCTACAGAAGGCAGCTCATATCAAATCAAATTCACTTGGTGGAATGTTCTTCTGGCAAGCTGCTGGTGATATGGCTGCTTCGACTGGTGGATCACTTATTGCGCTTTCAGCGCGTTACCTTGGCGCTGGTGCAAAGTAGAAAAGAAGGAGAGCTCATATCGTTATTAATTAAATGATTCTAAAATATAATTATGGCAGCTAAAAATGCAAGTTCTTCATATTATATAATTCCTAGAAATGACGATGCAAATAGATTATCGGATCCCGCACACCGCCCCCTTTTATAATTTATAATCTACAAAATAGACGACACTAAAACTAAAAAAAATATATAAAAAAAAATAAGAGCAGCATTAACTCTATTTAAACTCTTCATTTATGATATCCATCCATTTCTTTCCTCCAAGTTCCGCCTTGATTTCTTCACGTAGCCGACTAGGCATTCCAGGTCCATCATAAGCAAACCCAGTCAAGACTTGTACAAATGTGGCACCGGCTTTAGCGAATTCAACAGCATCTTTACCAGTGCTAATACCACCACATCCGATAAGGGTGAATGAAGGTCCAATATGCTTGCGGAGAGTACGTAAAGTACGAAGAGAAACTTCCTTCACTGGAGGTCCTGAAAGTCCACCGAACTCGCTCCTAAGTGCCATTGGAGACTTCAATGTTGTAGGTCTCGAAATCGTAGTGTTTGAAACGATTACACCGTCAATTCCAGAGTTCTTTACAACTTCCGCGATTGCAATAACTTCAGTCTCTGTTAAATCAGGTGCAATCTTGACGCAAATAGGAGGCTTGTGTGGGGTAGTTAGCGAGTCTCGAGCCATAATGACCGAGCTCAATAGGCCTCCCAGCTTCTTTTCGTTCTGCATATTACGAAGTCCAGGAGTATTCGGACTCGAAACATTAATAACCAACACATCAGCATAATTTCCAAGAGTCTTTACACCTTCAACATAATCTTCAATTTCATCACCAGTCTTGTTCTTTCCTAAATTCACGGCTAAAAGTTTTCCATCTCGGAACGCATTATTAACAGGAGGATCTTGATAGCTTGTCAAAAATTGATGAAGGCGAAGTCGTAATCTGACCAAAACTTTCAAATGACCATCCGAATTGAAGCCGTATCTATTAATTGCAGCTTCATCTTTAGGAAGCCGGAAGAATCGAGGCTTGGGATTTCCTTCTTGCGGCTTAGGAGTAATTGATCCAATTTCGACGTATGAGAAACCAATGTCAAAAAGAGGATCAATTGCTTCGCCATTCTTGTCGAAACCGGCAGCAAGACCGACAGGACTCGAAAGCGTCTTACCGAAAATCTTGATTTTTATTGATAGTTAGCACTTGACGCACAAAAGGTCTATTAATTTTGTCAATGTAGTTCGTAGTACTAACCTTAACTTCCAAATCGGGATCTTCAGCATCTTTAGATCTATCCACAGGGCTAATTCCAGCCTTCATAAACTCAATCGCCAATCTATGACCAGTCTCCGCATCAGTAGTCCAACGAATTGCCGGAACCACAACATATCTCAAAACAGCCGATCTCGCATCCGTAGCATAATAAGCTCCAACTCCCAATCCAACCAAAAGAGTAGTATTAATGAAAAAATTACGAACTGGAGTAGGCGTTTTTCGACTGGTGAAGAGTGTTCGTCGGGTGGTGGGTTGCTGTAGAGTAGACGGCGACGACGGCTTAACTGATATCGGTCGACGCAATGCTAACCGCATTGAACTGCGTATACCCGAGTTCATGATTCCGGAAAGCAAATTAGAACCCCAGGTATATTTCGGCCTTGAAATTGTGTCCAAAAAAGCGGGGGCGCCTACGTCGCACGTCTCTGAACTTTGAGATAATTGCAACCAACAAATTATTTGCAATTCTTGCCTCGGAGCAGCTAGGCCTGTGATTCGCAGCTTAACACCTAACCCCTACTTGGATTCTTCCTTCCCGGCAATTTGATTGTCTGAATTGACTACAAGCAAAGCAAAATGAGCTGCTTTATGCATATGTGACAAAATGCAATATATTATAACATCAGAATTAATAACCCGACCCGTAATGGTCCCTTTGCACACCTTTATCGACATGAATAGGTCAAAAATTATTTAAAGGCATTCGCTGATGCGTAAATATCAATTCATATCGGTGGCCAAACTATACCCCTTCCTTTTTTTCATTCTCGCGATATCCATTGTTTGACCTCTATATGCCAGCGAATTTTGATGCTCTTTTAAACTTTATACTGCCAAATCTTGCCTTCCTCGCTCAACACCTGTGCCAAAAACTCAACCTCACTCCGTTTCCGGCCCTCAGAGAGCCAATCATCAGCCAACTTCTTTCTCCAACCATCCAAAGAATTTACTTCACGAACAGCTTGTTCAACTTGTCCTTCCATCAGTGCAGTCTCCGCACGAGCGAGAATAGACTCTACGTCAGTTCCCACAGGCTTTCCTTCTTTCTTCCATAAAAGCTTAGAGAGTAACCAAGAACCAGCGAATCCAGCAACACCAGCTCCCTCAGGGGCTAGACTAACCTTACGAATCTCAGGAGCAATGAGTCTGAAATTAGCGGCAAGCTGCTGAGGAGATAAAACACCTTCATAAGCTGAACGCGGGAAAGCTTCGATAACACTGGCTACAAGAGGATCATCTCCAGCAGCAATCTTAATCCGAGCCAACAGTGGGGCCAGAGGAACAGGATATGATGTGCCCAAAGCATTAGATAAAGCTCCAAGAGCAAGCTGAAGATCAGCAGTCTTTTCGCTACGATCTAAAAGCTTATCGATCTCCTTCGACAACTCAATGACTTCCTCAAAGGCCTTCTTAACCTCACTAAGCTGGCCAAATCTACCAGATCGCTCAGTTTCAACCTTATCGTAGACTTGCTTTGCAAACTCCTTATCCTTCTGAGCATCAGCTGCAAGAACCTCGTTCTTGACGCGAGTGTCAAACAAAGCGCCAAACTTCTTCAATTCATTCGTCAGTCGTTGCTTATAAGTCTCAACAACGCGTTGACGCTCAGAAAAGTACCCTTCCTTCCACTGTTCCTCAAGAGTAGCCAGTTGCTTCTTTGTATCGGCAGCATTGGCAGCAGCCTGACTCGCCAGGAGCTGACTCTGCAATTCAGCTGCGCTCTTCAAATCGGCCTCATACTTAGCCTTGACCGCAACAAACTTGTCGGAAACTTGTCCAAGACTGGCAGCAATGCTTCCCAACTCCTCGGGACCGGCAGCACCGGTCTTGGAAAGGACGCCAAATAAACTATTGAGTGCACTCACAACACCTTCCAAAGAAGGATCAATAGTACCGTCAAATACAAACTTGGGAAGCTTTGGCAGAACTGGCTCTTTTACAATCAGCGGCTCCCGCTTAGTCTCAATCACAGGAGTAGCAGCAACCGGAGTGATGGTAGCAGGAGCAGCGGTAGTCTCCTTCTTGGGAGGTGCAGCAGGTGTCTTCGCCGAAATATGTGGTCCAGTGCTAGGTCCTTTGTATTCATCTCCAATGACCTTCCAAGTTGCACCACCGCGATGAATTGTCACGCGAGGTGAGTCTTCACCACTGACTTTACGTCCAACGTTGGGAAAACGTCTCTGGAATTCACGTTCCTCCAACATCATGACTACCTCCTCACCCATAGGAACATACTCGGTGAAAAAATCATGGAAATTGTCGTTAACGGTAGAGTACCACACTCCAGTACCATACAGAGAGGCAGCCAGCAACACGAGAACAACTAATGGTCTCATGCGGCTCTTCTTAGGCGGCGGGGAAGGAGGGGGAGGAATAGCAGATTCAGCTACTGGAGCAGAAGTTGAAAGCGAAGGAGATGAAGGGGTCGCAGGAGTCGGATTCTCGACAAGCGGAACTGCAGCTGTCTTGGGTGGTACCGAAGTAGGAGGGACGTTATGAACATTCAATCTAGCGACCTAGACAATTGACACAATAATACAGATTAGAAATACTGAAGCACGATAAACGGAAAGTTGGTCTTCCTTCCTTCCCCCCCGCATCAGATTTCATCCACAAAACCAACTGCGACACTCTTCTTCTTTTCTTGATAAAAAAACATACCGAAGATGATAACAGTCTAGTAGTCTGCGCCACTCGAATTTGCCCTGTGGCAGAAGCAGCGCGTGCAGCCGTGATCCGCAACATTAGAATATAGCTAGTATATTTCTAGTAGAATTTATCACACAAAATCGATTAAAAACAAATTCCCCAATAATCACAATCACAGAAAACTTCGGACAATTGTGGTTAATTGCCGCTAATTGAATGTAGTTATTTAGATCAATGAATCTGCTTGTGAATCTGATCCGCTTCTTCTATTCTCAAGTAGCGCAAGGTTCCCGCGACGCTTCTCGCGGAGAGAGAGCCAATGAAATATCGCAAAATACCCTAACCCATCCACAAATCCGGGAAAGATTTAATATCTGCAGCAGAAGCGATTATTTAACAAATTTTATACTAATATTGGGTTGAAGAATAATGCTCATTGATCTACGTCCTCGAATCTAACTAGAACGTGCTCCGCTAGAGCGAATCGATCCATCGCTGGCACAGACAAGCTATAAATTTATAGTAGGAATATGAATGACGACGCATACCTCTGGTAACTTAAATATTATTTAATCACATAAAATATAAGCACCTCTGTCAATCAAATTACTTCCCGTACAGTTTGGTCATACTACTGCTGGACGGTGACGATGTCTCGCCATTCCGCAGCTCAGTTAATGATGCCAGAAGCTATAATTATAAATCCGAGTTAATCCCCTTTCAAACAATAATTCAAGGAAACAGCAAACTTACTCAGGAACCATCAAAATATATCGCTCCATTGCCTCCCTAAAACGGTTCTTATACTGTCTCGGTGTCACAACTGTCGGGATTTTGCCCCCTCCACCAACTAGTCCACGCTCTTTCACCCAACTCTCTAGCTTTTTATCCCAAGTAAAAGTTCGCAGGCAATCTAGGAATTTTTGTTAAACGTAAAGGACAAAGCACAGAAGTTTGCATGATTAGTTACACACCTATAATTCCCACGACAAGTTGATTTCGCTCCTGGTCGATAGCGATAACCAATGAATAATCCATAACGTTCATCTTAGCCAAAAACAGTGTATCATTCCAAAGAGACGCTCTAAGAATATTCTTCGCATATTCTCTGACAAATAACGGAGACTCAAAAATATCTGCAAGAAGGCGTTAGAAAATAATAAGAAAAAAAAACCATGAAAGAATTGAAGTATACATTCGACCATATTTTCGTCCAGAAGCACTTCATTTGCTTTTCCAGTTTGCTCAACATGACGATTTCGCATAGATCCCTTCAAATCAAAGATCCTCGAAAGCTTTCGATTGTAAAACAAATTCTCCATAACAAGAATATCCATTTTCATTGACTTATTGGTAATCGGATTACGCACTTGAACCTGATAGAATCCCATAATTTTCGCGATAACCGAAGGCAAATCATGAAAGAAAACTTGGGCCATATATTGAAAATAAGAAGGGGCAAATTTGACAAATGCATCCAGTTCAGAAGGTGACAATTGCTTGACCACAAGACGATCATCAAGAGTCTTCAAAAATGCAGATCCAGATTTTCCACCAGTAGAATCCCACTTTACACAACGCGAAAGAGATTGAATGTAGCTCTCTTCGCAATCACATAGCGTTCTAAATGCATCAAATAGTTCAGCATAAAATATTTTGCAAGATAGTTTTGCTGATCCTTCTTGAAATTGATACTTCAAGTGCGTTCCAGTCTCTTTTAACAGCCATCGCTTCAGCTCTTCTCGAGTCTTAAACCGTGCACCGTGTGTTGACGTTGGCGTATCAGGAGAAGTTTCATTCTGTGTAGATCTCTGGCGAGAATAAAATTCTTTATTTGGTTGAGGCGGATACACAGGTTTCACTTCATCATCTGAAGAACTTGACTCATACGCCTGGTCATCGGCATTTCTGATTTGATGTAACTTTTCAATGTAATCAGGTGAGGACAAACAGAAAGCAATAAGCGACGAAGGCTCATCCTCACGAACAATGACATCCGAGTCCATGAAAATATGCTCAGAAGGCTGTAAAGGATAATCCAGCGGCTTCCATCCACTAGCTGATCTATCTGCCCAGAAATTGGAAAGCATAGTCATAATAGAAACCTTTTCTGGGACTGGCGGTAGATCTTGTTGATATGCCGCCTGAAGAGATGTAGATTGGCCGACTTGCGTGATTGGTAGCGGCTGAGAAGCCGTATCTTCTTTAGCAGCAGGCTCCAGAGCTTCCGACCCTTTTTGTTGCTCTGCTCTCTGAGAGTTCTCAAATATGGAAAGCGATTCATTCAACAGCACAGCTGGCATAGGATCTTGAGGGAAAGCAGATCGGAAGTAAGCAGACGGTGGGGGGGACATAATTCCAGGAGAAACTACAGCAGATGATGCACCATCAGCAGCTAATAGACGCCCAGGCAATCCATGGTCTTCAGAAGCACCAGGAGCCGAGCTCTGCGCGCTTGCCCTCGTTTTGTCTGTAAGCGCAACAGACACGGTGTCTTGTTTGTTCCTTTCTTGCGGAGCACGTTTCCGTCTTGCTTTGCCTCTACGTCCAATAGTTCCAGAGTCAGAGAAAAGCTCATAATCAGAATTCGCACCATCATCTGATGCGGCGGACTCGTCATCGTCATCTTCTTCCTCAACAACTGCATCTTCAATCGTTCGATATACTTCAACAATCGGCCTAGATGATCCAACAGCACGAAGACGACCCTGAGCCAACTTCTTTCTTTCACGAGCGCGCTCCTTCTCAAACTCCCGCGAGAGCTGATCAAAGTGCCTTGCTAAAGATATAACCTTACTTTGGCCCATAGATGAGCTTGATCCCACACCAGCAACTGATGTAGGAGGGCCATGAACATCATTTCCACTTCGACTTAATTGCAGCTGCCGTGCAAGTTCGCGAGTAGTACCTTGAGTAAATCTATGCTTGAATTGAGGAGTAGGAGGAAGAGCAATTCGATCAGGAGGATACTTGCGCCGCGGGATACTAGATCGAGCAGCAGCCGCGCTAGATAACGTCGATGTGTAATTGGCTTCTGACGTTGCCACTGAATTCGCGGACGAATTAGTCTGAGAAGATTCTGAAGGTACGAGCGGAGCGGGCGAAGTCAAAACAAGTGGGGGAATACTGCTCGATTCAGAGGAAGCAACAGAAGCGATAGCAACACCCTTAGATTCTTCACTGCTGTTGATGTCCGCCCTATCATTTCCGGATTCACTATCGGTAACAGTCGTAGGGTTTTCGATTTCTTGCGTTGTATCCTTTGAAAGTCCTGATACTGAGAATTTCTTAGCGAAAGGGTCAGCCTTAGTAGCAGCCGATAAGCCCGGAGAAGGAAATCCCATCGGAGGGGCATATTGCGGAGACGTGATGTCGGTCAAAACGCGACTGAGTCCAGTAATCTCCGTGGCGTCACCGATCGTGGTCGCTGTGGCTATGGGAGTAATTTCCTGCATGGAGGAGGTATTGATGGAAGGGTCAGAAACCACCGGCATTAATTCGACGGCAAGATTCAAATCAGGATTTGTACTAACTTCGGCAGTTGGTGTATCTTCGGGAGCCAAAGAAGCAGTCGACGTGTCTCTTTCCATAAACATCTTCTTTAGTTGCATCGCCGTAAGTCGAGCAATATCCTTTTCAGACGGGAAAAAGCTGCGGTCGAAATCAGCAAAATCAATATCCCATTGTACAACTCGCTCCTGTAATGACCTGATTACTGCATTCAAAGGTAGATATTCACGATATGAAGACTCCCTATAGATGGCTTGAAGCTTGCTATTCAAATCTGCGCATTCGTTCTTCGCTCTATCTCGCAATACCTCAAGTCTAGTTTTGCATTCCTCCGTACGGTCGCTAGACGAAAACTCATCTACTCTGACAGACTCTAGTCTAGCATTAACAGATTCAAAAAATTGGTTGATTCTTTCCTCAATTGCAACATATTCATCCGCGCGCAAGCGAGCATCAATCTGAGGTTTCCATAGCAATCTCGTTCTCGGAAATGAAATATCAAGAAGTTCAATAGGCTTATACTCCAACCGCACAGCCAAGCCATGAAGCGCAAACACTCGAACGTGATCTTTGTGAATATCATGCGGGCATACCTCTGCTCTCAATGACAGCGGCGTCGACCAAAATGAGAGCTCAAGATACTTGCCAAATGAATACTTCCAACTATTTTCCGACATAGGAAGTGCAGGCAATTTTGCGCCGCAAATGTTACAGTGCGACCACATGAGGATAGTATTCTCCATACCTGGAATACGACAAGACACTCGTTCCACGCTAACATTGACACGACCGTTGCCATGAACATAAGATCGATAATGCTGTGCAAGAGTGTAAGAGCATCCGTCTGAGCATTGCTGGTCCACGTTATCACATATACCTTCAATGAACTGTCCTAGAGTACAATCTCCTTCGCGGTAGTATTCGATTGATACCAATTCCGGACCAGTACATGGAGCAGTTGTGATATTGCAAACAAGAGAGTAAAGAATAGTGATATGTTGGTAGGCGAATGGAGCGAAAAGATACTGGACAGTCTGTGCTAGATAAGTTTCCCACTGTCGTTTTTGAATGACGGAGACATATTCCAGCTTATCATGTTCTAATTGAAGTACCGCTCTCCTTACTTCAGCCATAATCCTATCTCCTTCTCCAGGAAGTTGTGCCAGCATCTCTGGACGAATGAAGTCGAACGCAGCTTTCGTAGCTTCAGGTTTCGGAACAAGAGCTGCTGCCGTGGTTGGATCATTCCGTTCAGTCTGATGTGGAAAACTTTCAGTTGAGAATTCTTCGTCACGGTCAGTCAGTTTCCTAGTTTCCTCAGAGTTTAGATCTTCCGTTAAGCCAATAGATTCTATCAAGAAATGTGAGCGCTTGAATCGAATACTAGAAATGTTTGTACTTACCTGCGCTCTGATCAAGGTCACTCTCAGTAACTCCCATGCCATCTTTCTCGCTAATTTCTTTTGTATTCTCCTCAAATTCCTTGTGAAATTCAGCGGCGGTTTTAGCGAGCGCCTGTAGCCTGCGTTCAACTTGTCTAGCCTTCCACAGTAAGTATGGCTGAGGAATCTGCACAAAGGGAGACGTCGACACAATACGTTCGCTGTGAAGTTTGACCAATGAATCGTAATACCCAGACTCTTCGCTATTGCCGAGTTCGCTATCTTCATGCTCTTCCACTTCCCCATCTGCATTTCCTTCGCGTGCTACTGCCAGAGATTTCTTCTTCAAAGATGAGGAGTTATAGAAAACAAAAGCAGCAGGAGCGGGCATAAACACAAATTCGTCTCGCATGAGACATGTCTCTAGTTTCAAATTGTAAACAACATAGATCATGAATGACATGATGATCTTAATTTGTCGCAATATTACCATGTTGCCGCCACGAAGAACGATGGTACACCCAAGCGCAGGCGGACATCCTGACATAAAAATAAGCGACTTTTTCTTTGCCTCGTCTAAAACGTACGTCTTGACCTCAAAGTTTTCGCATTGACCCACACGAGGATAAGCCGCAAAACTACCCATATCTAAATCCTTCATTAAAACTTCAGCAGAAGGAATGATGTCAGCTTGCGTCGAACGGGCCAGCGCTCGCAAGACTTTTGGATTGACATTGTATGCGACCGCAATACCCTTCTTTTCAAGCAAATCTAACGCGTACCCCGAAATATTATGCTCTGTGAGGACAGCATTAGGTTGGCGAGCAGTGATCGCGTTGACTAACTTCTGCAATTGTTCTTTTTCTTGCTGGATCACTGGTTCTAGCGACATGAAATGTAAATGAGAGTGGTTTTTCCCTAATTCTAATTCACCACCGACTCCAGCACTTCCCACGTCGATATTGCTTGGCCCACGGAGAAGAAAAGATCCATTACCTTTCGAGGGAGTGAGTTCGTGTTGTCTGAAATCTACAGGGAATCCTAGTAACATGATCTTCGCAGACGAAATTTCTCGAGGCATAGATTTCAAGGCCAGGTTCTTAGTGAATACGACACCTGACAGATATGACGTATCGTCTGGAGTTGCTCCCGGAATTCTCTTGATTTTCACGTAATTTCGCACATCGATATCATCGCCTTGACGGATGTCAGGATCTAGATCATCGGTCGCCTGCAGCAAAATTGGGAGTAGAGCGTTCTCCCACCTAGTAACCGCGTCTTTGGAAGGAAATTTAAGCTCTTCTAACAATTGCCGTAGAAGACGTCGTACATGGCTCAACGAAGCAGCGTTGAGCTCGACAGCGGGTGCCCGAGGGCCGCGCATAGACGAAGACCGATTCATTCCACGATTTTTGTTGTGCCCGACCGAGCTTGGATTTGATTTAAACCCGGACTTATTTCTTTTTGCTGCAGCATCACGAGCACTTGAATTCGTCAGAGGTGTGGTTGAGCCGAGAACTGGATTGCTAGAGCTAACAATAGTAGCTGTTGATGCAGATCGAGAGAGATGTAGAGGCTGACTTCGTCGAGTAGGTCTGTCAAAGAAGTGGCGAACTGCTGCCGGCTTATCCTTGATATTCGGAGTGAACGACGAAGCTGTCGACGCCATTGTTCTTTCTGCAGCAGCTACGTTAATATCGGAGATGATTGCGTTACTTCACAATTCCTTGCTCGTTATGATGCAAAAGTGTCGAAGCAATTTTGCGTGTAGTTAGAGCTTTATCCTGGCCGCCTAACAGGCGATCTAGCCAATAATTCCAGAAATAACTCAAATGTAGTCAACGGCCGAGGCTTGAGTGTCTGATGTTTGATGGGTGCCGCGTTGTGAGTGGAAGTAGTCGCGCCCACGGCGATGCGCCTATCGCCAACGCGTATTTGGGAGTTCGGCTGCCGTAAGTTACATAAGCAAGAGACTGGTAACTTTAGTTCGCTGACATAAATATCGAAATTTGTGTGCATTGTAACTAAACCGAGACCCAAATGAAAATATCGGACAATACGTGGACTGATTGCAGTTTGCGAATACAAGCTAGCTGCGAATAGACATAACCATCAGAAAAGTATATTTAGCCAATAGCCTCATTGGCGTTTCCAGCGTAAGTTATATCGAGAAAGAGACCACAACTTCCATTTATCTTCGTGTATGTACATGGCATGTATTAAATGACTTTTAATCTATGTTACAATCCTGAAATATCAGGTCACTGCCCTATTTCAAATTTATACAACTCCATGCTCCCAGTCTCAGACAGACAGTTTAAAGCTGACAGCTTGCCAGTCTACTAGTCAGAACTCGTTTTGACAATACCATAAGGCCCAGCCATCACCACCTTTTTGACAAATTGTTCCGCTTTCGCTCCGCCGTGAAACATCGCTATAGCTCCCACAGAAGCATAGATTGTTTGTGCACCGACTTCAAATAATCCTGTTTTCCGGGGATCCTCGCTCTATATATTCAGTTAGAACCTGTAGCGTATCTAATAATGCGAAACGATTTCCTACATACCAGTACATTATTGAACTTTTTGGCTGGTGCCCATCGAATAACAGGTAGCAATTCAGCGGCTTCGGCAACCTTGAAGAGAGCTTTCCGACTATGCAGCAAGCCACCAGCAGTAGGTCCAATCAGAGCATCAACGTCTTTACCCGCGACCGAAGTAGGTCCATTTGATTTATATGACGACACCAAGCGAGCAACTTGTACAGAAAACAGCCGCCGACCTACACAAAATCAAGGTCAGCCATAAAATCAAATTTGCTTGCGTAAAAGAGAACAACAATATACCATAGAATGCCAGTCGTTCGTTGTAAGGCAATAGGCCATGTCGAAAACTTTTGTGTGTGAAAACTTGTAGCAGAAGCTCTTTCGGTAGGATGAAAGAAGATGCATGCTCGCCAGTCAATCGGCTCCAGCTATCCTCTACTGATTCCTCTGTTTCTCTTTGAAGACGTAAAACTTCGGGTTTGACTGGTTTAATTGCCGCCCGGTCTTCCTCCACGAATCCATCCAAATAGACAATTGTCCGTCTGCTAGCCGTCGGCACGCATAGAGCTGTTCTCGCCAGAGAATAGCATGTGGGCCTTAAGGGCATCAGAGTAGACCGGAAAATGTTCATAATATTATATCTCCGGATGATGAGGCCTGGCCTTATCTCGAAACGATTCTCGAGCTGCTTGTTGGTCCGTGAAAATTGGAGTCGCGCGATCCGAAAAAACCTGGCAGGATAAGGTTTTGATGTAGCCTCGACGTCGACGCGCTTATGCGGTAGTCTCGGGCGCGTGCTCGTATTCGCTCTCACATGAACATCAACAAATACCAGGTTGAGTAGGTTACGGATTACTGAGGCAGTCCAGACCAAAGAGACAGCAACATACAGCGGCTCTCGACCAGAGAGAATTGATTAAGGACTTTTGAACAGCGGAGGCTTAAATAGATAGCATTCGCCTAAAGATTCTATATTGCACCTTCGCGATTTCAGCAGCTGATATTCAAGCGTCCCCATAACTACGAGAATTTCAATCCCTCTTATATTTTTGAAAAGATATGTCGCGTCCTTCTACAATACGGCCGCTTTTATCTGAACGCCTGGGTCTTCCACGTACCGAAAAGGAGCGTTGGAGATTGAATACAGACACGGTCGGGCGTCTGCAATGGACCTATCTTCGAGACGATGATGCAGCCAAAAGAAGGCCACAGACTGCATATGAGAAATATCTTGTGGGTCTAGAGACGGTAAGAAAAGTGTTTCTTCACATAAAGCTGAATACGACTGACTAACGCGACAGATTGGTAATTAGGGTCTCGCCGAGCTTGCACCTGCTGAAACCGCCTACGACTCGGCCCTCAATGGTCTCCGCTTTTTTAAAGAACTGCAGTTGGATGAGGGATTTTGGGCATGCAGATATGGAGGACCTATGTTTTTGTTGATTGGTATAGTCTCGGTGCATTACTTTACCAAGACTCCTTTTCCAGAGGAGTGGAGAATCGAGGTCATCCGATATCTGACAAACACTGCTCACCCCGTCGATGGTGGATGGGGTTTACATTCTGAAGACAAGAGCACAGTTTTTGGAACTGCTTGTAATTACACTGTTCTTCGATTGCTGGGAATGGAACCAGATCATCCTGTGACAACATTGGCTAGGCGGACTCTGCAGAAGATGGGTGGTGCTATAGGTGCACCGCAATGGGGAAAGACGTGGTTGGCTGTCCTTAATTTATACGAGTATGAAGGAATTAATCCTATCCCTCCAGATGTTTGGTAGGTCATATCCTGCAATTTATAATTGTGAGCTCTGCCATTGACGATTACATTTAGGACGCTTCCAGATTGGCTACCAATTCATCCCAGTAAATGGTGGATTCATTGTCGGCAAGTTTACTTACCAATGGGCTATATGTACTCTGAGCGACTCAAAGCTCCCTTGGATCCTTTGCTGGAATCCTTGCGATCTGAGATCTATACTTGTCCCTATGATAGCATCAATTTTTCCAAGCATCGCAATACTGTTTCACCAATCGACGTTTACTATCCGCATACAGCTATCTTGAACGTCATGAATTCAGTAGTTGTCTTTGCGCAAAATTATCTCAGACCAGATTGGCTAAAGCGTAAATCTCGAGAAGTTGTCGTCGATCTTATCCGCAAAGAGAATGTGGATACAAAGTATCTAAGTGTCGGTCCGGTCAGTTTTGCGATGAATGCACTCGTGATGTTTGTTGAGGATGGGCCAGACTCAGAGTCTTGGAACCGTCATTTAGAAAGAATGGGTGATTTCATGGCCATGAGCGATGATGGTATGCTTATGATGGGTACTAATGGTGTCCAAGTATGGGACACAAGTTTTGCTCTGCAGACAATGTGCATTATCGAAGCTGCCGATTTACCTGAATTTCATGTCACCGTTAAAAAGGGTCTAAAATTCCTGAAGAACTCCCAGTTCTCGGAAAATTGCTCCCCTGGATCATATCGCGACAACAGACTCGGATGCTGGCCTTTTTCAACAAAGGATCAAGGATATACGGTCAGTGACTGTACATCCGAGGCAATGAAGGCAGTACTAATGGTTCAGAAGCTACAATATATTGAATTGGCTGTTCCTGATGAGAAAATTTACCCCGCCGTAGATGTCTTGCTCTCTCTTCAAAATCGCGGTTCATTCTCTCCTGGAAGCTTTGCATCTTATGAACAGATCCGTGGACCGCCGATCCTTGAGATGATCAATCCCGCAGAAGTATTTGGCAATATTATGGTTGAGTATCCTTACGTTGAGTGTTCTGATTCTGTTGTTATCGGATTGTCATACTTTAGAGATCACTCAAAATACAGGCATGCTGAGGTTGTCAAGGCAATTGATGATGCAGTAGCATTCATCAAGTCTCAGCAAGATTCTAATGGCGGATGGTATGGCTCTTGGGGAATCTGCTATACTTACGCTGGAATGTTTGCTATTGAGGCCTTATCATATCAGGGTGAAACTTATGAAAACAGTGAATGGATTTGCAAGGGCTGTCAATTCCTTGCCAAGAGACAGGAAGAGGATGGTGGATGGGGTGAGAGTTATAGGGTATGTGATCAATGACCTGTATTTTTAATATTTTCAGGCATCTCTAACTCATTTTTTAGTCTTGTGAGACAGTTACTTATGTTTCTCATGAGCAGACACAGGTTGTGAACACTGCCTGGGCATGCCTTGCACTTATGATGGGCGACTTCCCGGACGTGGATATTATTACCAAGGGTATCAAATTCATAATGAGTCGCCAGAAGGCTAACGGTGAATGGTTGCAAGAGGGTATTGAGGGCGTATTTAATCGGAGCTGCATGATTGAGTATCCCAATTACAAGTTTTATTTCGTGATCAAGGCGCTGGGTATGTATGCGAAAAAGTATGGCAATCCGAGACTGGTGTAGTCTTATTGATTACGCAGGAAGCGGCGCAATTGGATTGTTATGAAGCGAATGGTTGCATTTTGAGACGTATCGACTCGTTATTAAATTTTGAAATGCCGATTACTTATAAGGTATTGGTCAAATCTTAGCTTTCAAATCATATGTGAATTTGTGGAGCCTTTCAGATTAGATGCAAGGGTTAGGTCTTTTATTTAATATTAGTAATATATGAGTTATCAGGACAAACCAAGGGGTTTTGTGTCTTGCTGCTGGGAGCTCATTGGGAAAATTATTTTTGCGACTTCTCACCGAGCCGATTCATTCGTGTCCATTCAACACGTTCTATATCGCCCACCATGCATCTTATGTACACCACTGGTCTTGACGGAAAACGTCAGTATACATTGAAGAAGCTTACTGCTACTGGCTTGATCACCAAGTCAGCTCATCCCGCTCGTTTCTCCCCAGATGACAAGTACTCTCGGCAGCGCGTGACGCTTAAGAAGAGATTTGGTCTTCTTTTGACACAGCAAGGTGAGTTCCGCAATCTCAGGAGTTCTATATTTATGTCTGAGAAAATGCTAACCTTTTTTTTCAGCCGAGATCAAGTATTAAATCCTGAACTCGGAAGCTTGCAAGTTGAGAAGTGTACGATAAGATTGAGCGAACAAGAGAAGCAGAGGCTATGCAAGATGGCATATAACCACAGAGTGGATATTCAATCGTGACCTGGATATTTGAAAGCTACACAATAAATGGGTTCAAAAGGTGGAAGAACCTCGGCGTCTATAATGGTGACAATTATCAAAATTAAAATTTTTTGTGTTTCAATATATGGATGATTAATTTTGCTTAACAAAAACCTGATTTTAATTATTTGCATGGTACAGCAGCGTCTTGATCCAACGTCTCACCGTATCGAAACTATCAGTTTCTTTCAGACCTAACGCAACGGCTTACGTGCATCCAGCTAGGGCCTAAATATCACACATTTATTCCACCTAAAATATATCCGTCATCTAAATTCTAGAAAAAAATCACTTTCCACGTCTCTCATTAACATAGCGACCCTTGCCGACCTTGACACCTGACTTGGTTGTGTTATCACGTTTGTATGATCCACTAGCGAATGGAGAACCAAGTGTATCGCTCGCTCCGCCAATCCATTCATCCAACATTTTCTGATTGTGTCTCTTCTGCCAAGCATCGTTCTTTACTGCCTTGAGATATTCCTTCTGGTCCTCCCTACAGTGATTTATTATATGTCAGAATAATTGCATGGCTTTTCTAAAGACTGTAGATTCAAACTCACCTTAGTAAAATCTCCTCGGTGCCTTCGCCACCAGTTTTTCGGTTGTGCTTGCTTTGAGGGGCTGGAAGACTGTACCTATTACCACGATGGGACCATTGGAAATTTCGTTTCAAGTGAACTTGAACTTTTCCTGTGTCTGCAGATGTAGTGACAGTGCATCGAAGAAGTGTAGCACCACCACAACGGGGACAGAATTGACGAGGCTTATCACCTGTAGGCGGCGGAGTAAGGAAAAAGCAGGCATGGCATCTCAACATCCAGCTTCTAATTTTGCGAATTTGAAAACCAGATCGAGGATTAATAACATTCAGGCCAATTTGAAGGGCCACGTTCTGCATAGCGAAATCGCCCGAAGCCATACCGACTTTCAAAACAATCTGCTCGTCTCCCGGTAAAGCGGGTTCTAGAGTACCATCAAGAACTTGCTGGTTATGCAAAGTTTCTGGAGTGATCCAGCCCTCTCCACCATGGTCATCCTCATCACTAAAACTGTGACCTTGGTCGTCGTCTTCTGCATCAACAGCATCTTCAGGTCCAATTTCAAACGCAGAATCTTCTACCGACGGTGATACTGGCTGCAAATGCGCAGCTGGAATCTCCTCTAATTCTGGTTCGGGTACTGATCTAAACGCTGCTGGACCTGCAAACTCTTTCTGGTTTTGAAACTTGTTGTGTGACTTCTTTTGCTTGTTTCGAGATTTGCGCGAGATCGTATTCCATCCGTCATCTTCGGCCTCCTCTGATTCTGGCTTCGGCTCATCGGTTTCTTCATCTTTGCCTGCCAATTTTGATGCGGAATTAATAATTTGGTCGACGTCAGATATCTCAGATGGGTCAGTAATTGTGCTAGTCGAGACTTCACCAGCCGCATCCGTCGCTGGACTTGGACTCGATTGAGATGCATTGACCTTTCCTTGTCCCGGCCCAGTACGAAGCCTCCAGTCCCATCCATTCTTTTCACATTCAAGTTCGTATGTAAGAGCAATAATTTGCAAATCGGTGGAACTAAGTACAGCATAATCACCTGTCTTTTTGGCGAACTCAGACACTGAAAACGTGTTAGTACAACACTGCGTCTCGCAACCAAACAATTATATAATAACGCACCAATTTGTAGAAACTTAGTCGCCGGTTGTCGAACAGTTAGTCGGTCGCCCCAGAGCAATAAGTTTTGTCGGGCTCGCTCATCTCTGATTTCGTTGTAGACCGATGGAGTCGTGAGAAATTCGTCTGCAAGACTGGCAAACCCCGAGTATCCGTTATTGATCAACGGACCGGCGTCCAAAATCAAAGTGTTGACTTTTGACATAACTGTCCTCCTCAGCAAAAGATATCAGGTATTGAGCAGTCGTTCAAATCAAAAGATCCTAGCTTCGCAAGTCAAGGCCGTAACAGCAGCCAAAGTAGCATCTCTCAAGGTCATTCGAAAATTATTGTTGGGAGTTAAAAATTTCAATGTGCGGCTCAATATAGCTTAGTAAGAACAAAATACATTTCTGACGTAATTTTGCGCGGAGGTGTAATCACCGCATCTCCGTTGGCGCGTTCAGCCGCGGGTGCCCAGAACCGAGCAGTTCATTGTGCAAGTTCAGCTCCGACTCTTCTTTGGTGCATTCATCACTATCAAATTTCAGTCGCTCACAGCCAGCTCTATCACGACTACTGGCCGAAGATCAACATGCCGAGGTCAGATCAGGAGGACGATGGTGATTCAGGGCGCGCCGTATGTGATGCCTTAGCAATGCATAGCTTCAAGCCAACGACTAATGATCTCTTATTGATTCTAGTGCGATTCTTGCAGGCTTAAAAAGGTATTTTCACAGAGATTATCAAAAAAAGCTGCGGCAAGAGTTTACAATCCTTGGGCGGCGGCTGACTGTCGTCTCGATATAGATCAAATGTGATAAAGTTGACCCTTGTGGATCCTGCGTTACTAGAGGTATTGCATGTGCCAGGACGATGCCGGATGCTAGAAAGCGCCAACGGCCTTCCGGAAATGAGTATGTTGCAAGGCCTTTCTGTAGCAGCTTCTCTATATCTCTAACATTCTTCTTGCAGGAACGAGGCCGACCTGAAAACTCGCCTGGACAAAATGCAGCAGCAGCTAGATCTAATGTCAAATATACTATCTTCTAGCTTGCCGAACCAAAAGTCAAATATAGGACTGGAAAGACCGTATTTCAATCATTCGAGTAGTTCATCCTCTACTTCTCCTCTATTGGCATCATCTGCTTCTGAATTTCAATCAGCACCAAGCACAGATGAAACCTCCTGTCTATCTGCTTATACTGGATCTGAGAAACCCAGTCCGATAAATGCTACCGAATCGTCCGGTATGGGTGGGAAAGATATTAATGGTTCGGCGTCATTCAATTTGCAACTCCTCAACTCTATGGTGACAAGCATCAAAGGTCAATTACAATACCTAGGCAAATCGTCACTATTGTCAATGTCGATTGAGGCCCAAATGATTACTTCGACGTTAGAGGATTCGCGTTCTGGAAAATACAAGAGCATTGAACCTCCAGCTGAGGAGGCAGACCTTTGCGAGTCGGTCTTCGGTGAGGATGCCGTCACTAAAGCATATACTGGAAATAATTTGTCTTCGCGATCGGAATCTGCTTCGGATTTTTATCGAAAAGAGACCAGTTCAAACAAGCCTCACAGTGATTTACCAAATCATCAATGTGCAGGCATGCAATCTTTATTATCGGCGACTTTGGAATACGTCGGGTCGAATTTCTTGCCGACTGATTGGATCGAGCAATTAGAAATCGCTGACCACCAATTATATCTACCGAGTACAGAGAGAGGAATTGAGTTAATAGACTGTAAGCTATTTTGGCGACCCTTTGATAAAACTCAACTAACAGGATTGTCAGACTATATGGAGTTTATTCAGCCACTCCGTCAAATCAGCTCATTTCCCTTCACGCGTATGATTAAGAACGATGTCTATAATCCCAGTGGTATAGGAAGGCAAAATCGATTGCAGAAGATTGCGTGTGCAAGCTATATGATGACGATGACTCTTTGTTGGGCCGAGTATCCTAGACAACCTGGCGATGATGATCTTCAAGAAAAGCTTTTCAAGAACATGTGGTGCGTCCTAAAGGACTCGTCCGTATTTATCACAGCTAACTTTACGAATGTTCAAACGCTACTGTTTATTGTAAGTTTGGCCACATCTTTTTCTTTTATGGCCCGTATTCATTGCTAACTTGGCTTTAGAGCTGTGCCGCGCTATATATGATTCAGCCAGGTCTGTGTTGGATGCTGATTTCCCATGCCTCACGTCTTGCCCAAGCGCTTGGTTTACATCGCCAATCTGCATTCTACTTTGAAAGAGGCTTATCTTCCGTGGAAGTTACAGAACGACAAGCCATCTACTGGATTATCTATGTGCTTGAAAAAACACTTTCAATTACATTTGGCCGTACCTCGTGTTTGCCGCGCTATGATTGCGACGTCGACAAGGTAACCTTTCCTCTTCAGCTTGACTTCGAGCCGAAAACCATGACCGCGGATGGACTTGAGACTGTTGCTCAACGGCGACGCAGGTTTGGATTCTGGAAGATGCATGCAGTGCTTAGTATTTCAGAAGTCTCCGACGCAATCTATGTGCGACTGTATTCTGCTCAGGCATTAAAGCAACCCAATAAGGAGAAACGAAGGGCTATCAGGGAGCTCGACGCTATGTTGCGCCAGAATTGGGTTGAAGCGCAGCGATGGCTTTCTGAGACTCGATACCCAACTGACAACGTGGTGAAAAGTATGATGGGCGAAGCAGAATTTATGTTTCATGTTTCTATGACAATGATCCACAGATTTAGCAAGTCAATTCCGGTTGATCGCAATGATATCGGTGCAGAAAGTATTGAAACTCCTAATGGAAAAAGAAGAAGTCAAGATGTGGGTCTAGAAGCTGCAAGACGTGCTCTTCAAATTATATATGATCTCGTATCGAGCGAGAGTTGCGATGAGTCTGCGGAGTCTATAATTACTTGGTGTCTAATCTTTCAACCTTTTGCACCTTTTTTCGAAGTTTTTCTCTCCGTAATTAGGACTGGCTCGCGTGAGGATTTGAAACTTTTGAGACAGACTACTGGAATTTTTAGCAGACTTGGTCGCAAGTCTGATAGCGTTGTTAAACTTCATCGCGTTGCCGACTTGTTTACGAAAACTGCCACGGTGATTGTGTTACAGGAAATGACTACAGGCAAGGAGTTCTTAAAGTCATTGGAACGGAAGGTTGAGAAAATTGATGAGATATTGGCCTCTGCGACTGAGGATGGGAACAAAGGGGCAACCACAATCTCAGGTATTCCATTGCAAAATCCGACACCCGCATGTTCAGATTGCTCTGATTTACCGACTCCCTTCCCAGCCGAAATCAACGCTCAAGAACGGACTGAGGCAGTTAATCCAGGTAATCCAATTGCACCTGCTAATCCCGACATGTCAGCTGAATTAGCGAATCAAGAGCTTGAGGCCTTACTTTTGGGAGGTATTGTTTCTGATAGTACTTTAGATTTCTGGTCTTCACTTGCCTTCGATCCTGCTGAATCTATTGACACTTTACTACCTGGTTTGGGCAGTGGTCAGGATATCCCGAATGATGACCAGCTACCGGATATTACCGGAAGTGGGATTACAAATGGCCTTGCATGTGGGTTTCCGTAAACTGAGTGCAATATCGGTGTCTAACTCAAATATTGGTCGGCGGGCTATATGTATATTACAGTAATAGGAAATATCCTTCTCTCCTCTTCAATCTACTAATAATCAATAGTAAAAGGTTTAATAAAGTGCAATAATTTGATAATTATTTGTAAACAGAGCCTTAATTCAATCGATCGCCTAGGTCTTCAGAGCAATAATCTCCAAGACGAATTAACCAGACCATTGAAAAGCAAACAAATAGTACTAAGCAACAGATCCTACCATATAGGCAACTGCCTTGGAAGAATAGTATAAGGAATTAGACACAAGCAGTAATATTTAATATAGACACGCCAAAAAAACTCCAAATAGTGCGCCCGCCGGGCTGGCGACCTAGCTTTGGTTTAGGGTATTATTTGTCACGTGTATTATAGCCGGGTAACAATGAATTTGCCCCTGTCCAATTTCCACCCGTTTTACACTGCAGCCTCGCTCGCTGCAATTTCCTTCCCCATCCCAGGCTGCTTGCGGCATCATAATTTGCATTCTTGCCTTGTTTTTTGTTGATTGTTGTTATTCTTTGGTCATTTTGGTGTCTTTTTTACTAGTGCTGCTTTTGTCTTTATATTTTTGTTTGGATTCCGGCGCATATCTAATTCCACTCATATCAGTTTAATAATCAGCCTATTTTTGCTTCGTTTCTATCTGCACTTACATATACGTATCCTCGGGTATAATTACTTTCGCCATTTTCCATTACTCTTTGCTGGCTCAGCAAGTTTATTTGAAGTTGAAAGAATATTTTAATTTATTTCAATACGAAGAAGAGGAATAATGTCATTCACGAATCCTAACGCACGTTCGTTTTCTCCACGCCAGCGACCTCCACCAATTGAGGTCCATCAACAAGCGCAAGAGGGCGGTAGTGTTTCATTCGGCCCGTCTCCAGTAACAAAGAATAGCCAACGGAGAAATGAGTCTCGATATAGAATGCCTCGTACGCCGTTTCCTCCTGGCGTCAGCGCTGGAGGAGAACCATCAACGCCAAAACGAGTCAACTCACCTTACCGCCATTATTCGCCGCAGCCAGCTCAATCTAGTTTTCTTTCGCCAAATGCCGCGATATATGCAGACGCAGGTACGCCACCTTTGTATACCGGCGGCAGAGCGAACGAATCGGTGGATCCGCAGGTGTATGCCGCTCTGCAGGCTAAGCAGCAAGAGTTGTTGGCAACCAGTATGTACATATCTCAGCAGCAGCAAAAGATACAGGTGGCCATGATGCAGAACGCTCAACAGCAGCAGCCATCTTACGGTATGCCTTCTCAGCATTACTCTCAGATCAGTCCATACGTGCAGTATGATCAGGACGGCAACGTGTGGTACGCGTCATCTTCTCCACAGACGGCGGAGCTGGCGCAGTATTACACGAATGAGTCGCCTGGCCGAGTTAACTCGCCCGGACCGCTTAATGCTTATGAGAATGCAGGAAACGGTGCAAAGTCTCAAAAGAAGGGCGCTCGAAAGGCGCCGAACGTCTCGAAGCCAGAAAAAAATTCTCCCAGTCCGGCGCTGTACAATGTTGCTTTTGACGAGTACAAGGTGTCTGTTGGATCTAAGGCCTCAGAGGCACCTCGAGGCGGAAATGGCTTGAATGTGGCAGAGAAGTTACCGCTGAGGCAGCCTATGATTCCAATTACGCTGGAGGAGCTGAAGAAGCCGGTGCATGTAGATCTGAATTTTTGGGTGGTTGGCATTGCGCGCTTAGACGCGTCCGAAGAGGGACGGAGGGAACGAGGCAAGGCGGTGGTCGATCTGGCGGAGGTGGACTACGTCGAAATCATGAAGTCGTGGGGGCTAGCTCGGGGTGAGACCGGCCTGGAGAAGGGAATGGAAGAGCTCAAGGCATGCTAATGCAGAATGTAACTTTTGTGCATTGTTTTATTGATATGGCTTATTCAGGCCGCAGAAATAAACCGCGACCGGAGTGCGCATTGCGTGTGCATATTTTACCAGGGACGGATGAAACAGGATTGGGTTTCGCGTATGACGTAGACTGCGGCGCGGGCTGACCCGTCTCTGCCCCTGCAGAACGTGCTGCGGATGGCTACTGCTTCCAGAGGGCTCATGAGCCGTATCAGAAGCAGAGCAGCGCGGTTCAGCTGCCGTCTCGAGCTTGTTCGTGCAGTCGTCCGCGTCGGCGGCTGGGACGAGAGCGTGCGAGTGGTCGGCGGAGTGCCTGGGTCTGCGTCAGGTTGTTAAGGTTCGCTGCGGCGGGCATGCGCGGGTCGAGTAGCCACCGGGTTCGGGGATCGATTGCTTTAAAAGAGCCTTAATGGGCATTGCCCGCCTGCTAACAGTTCTCCACCACCGACTTCTCCTCCTCGTCGCGCATCGACAATGACAGACAGACCACCTCCGGTCATTGAGCCTCCCTCGCCACCCTCGCCCTCCGTGTCGACGCCGCCAGAGCGCGCGCGCGAGCGCAATCGTCCGCCGCCGCTCGCCCTGAGGTCTTCTCTCGCCCCCCGCTCGCGCTCCCACTCGCGCGAGCGCGGTCTGTCGCCTGGTCCTCTGCGATCGCCCAGCATGCGCGTACGCTTCCCTGTCGACAACAACCCGAATGAGGTGCTCTATCCCAAAGACTCCGACACACCGCCGCTTCGCCGGCCAGGCATGCCTCAGCACCTGTCCGCCGCCGAACGCGTGCGATCCGCCTCAAGCTCGACCACTGACCTGAACGCCAACGAGGTCACCAGTCAGTCGGCCCGTGCGCACGACGTGCTTATTGAAGAAGACGAGGACGAGAAGGCCACAGGCACCGGCTACGAAGGCGATAGAGTAGACGAAGAGACAGTGCGGCAGCTGCGTTACGCGCTTGCAAACTCGGGCACCGTCTCAGCACCAGGCTCGCGCTCGGCCTCTCCGGATCGTGAAAAGCGTGCTTTCAGTAACGAGTATTTATCGCCTGCCCAAATTCGAATTGAGCCCCCTTCCCCAGTTGCCCGTGATCATCACGAACAGCTTGATCTGGAGAGGCTAAACCAAAAACTCAGCATGGAAGGCGATGAGCTCACTGAGGCAGCTCGTCAGCTCGTGCGCGCACATACTGTCAAGCTCGAAGATTTCGACAATTCTCTTGGGGGTATAGATGATTTTATGGTAGAAACTGAGCGGCCCATGTCTGGTCAGCAAACACCGGTTGAACATGACGAGTATGTTCCACCGCCTTCGCATGTGAAGAACGGAATTCTCTCCTCGCTGCTTCGCCTGTATAACAATAGCGAACCAGCAGCAACCTCGTCTCGCGTTTCACTAGACACCACGGCTCCTTCTGGCCCGCCAACACCACCATCAGGACGCACGACTCCTACACGCAAATGGTACAGCAGGTCTGCCAACGCGTCTACATCCTCTCTAGCTGGTCTCATGGGTGTCGGAAATAGAAAAGAAGAACGACTTTCTACTCATCAGAACAATCATAACCATCTTCCGGGTCCACATCTTCCATCGCGCAAGAAAGCCAGCAGAAAGGCCAAGCAGCAACGTCTCGAAGACCAAATTCGTATCACAGTTCATATCGCAGAAATATTGCAGCGTCAAAGATTTATTCTAAAGCTCTGCCGAGCACTCATGCTCTATGGAGCTCCTACACACAGATTAGAAGAATACATGAAGATGACCTCGCGAGTACTCGAGATTGATGGACAGTTCCTGTATATCCCAGGATGTATGATTGTCTCTTTTGGTGATGTGTCAACACATACGTCAGAGATGCAACTTGTACGAGTAACACAAGGTGTTGATTTGGGGAAGCTTCACCTTACTCATCTTATCTATAAAGAGGTGGTGCACGATATCATCGGTGTCGAAGAAGCTATGCAGCGCCTAGATGAAGTCATGAAGGCTAAGAATTTGTATCACAGGTATATCTGTGTCCTCATATTTGGTTTTTCTTCTGCTATGGTCGCCCCGTTTGCTTTTAGCGGGCGATGGATAGATATGCCGATCGCGTTTTTATTAGGCTGTATAGTCGGCTTCCTGCAACTTGTTGTCGCTCCACGATCCGATTTATATTCTAATGTTTTTGAAATTTCGGCTGCGATTGTTGTTAGTTTCCTAGGTCGCGCATTCGGGTCGATTGACGATGTAAATCTGTTTTGCTTTGCTGCCGTGACTCAAGGTGCTCTAGCGCTTATTTTACCGGGATATATTATTCTATGTGGAGCTCTTGAGCTACAGTCTAAAAATATTGTTGCTGGAGCTGTGCGCATGTTTTACTCAATCATTTATTCATGTATGTTATATTTTTATCTCTAGTGTACAGGTTGTCTGATGGCTCTAACATTTATATCTAGTGTTTCTGGGGTTTGGAATCACTCTCGGAGCGGCAGTTTACGGATGGATGGATCACAACGCTACTTCTAGAATAGAGTGTACGACCAGCTTATCACCATGGTTCCGCTTCATCTTTGTGCCTCTGTTCACAGTCGGCCTTGCGCTTGTCAACCAAGCCCATTATAGGCAATTGCCGGTCATGATCCTCATTTCAGGCTGTGGCTATGTCGTGTCTTATTTCTCTAATCGTCATTTTTCAAACTCATCTGAACTCGCGTCTGCCATCGGCGCTCTGGTCATTGGTATCTTGGGCAATCTGTACTCAAGGTTAGGCCACGGTCTTGCCTTTGCGGCTATGTTACCTGCTATCTTTGTGCAAGTGCCGTCAGGCTTAGCATCTCAGGGATCGTTAATATCTGGGATTGCTGTCGCGGACTTAATTGTATCAGATAATAACGAAACCGTGACAACGCTCACGAGCACCTATTCTGATGCTAGTACAACTTACACCTCATATACCACATTTACCGTGTCTGCTTCGGCATCTGCCACGTCAACGAGCTCGGATGCCACTTCTGGTATGTGGACTGTCGGCATGAATATGATTCAAGTCAGTATTGGAATTGTAGTCGGTTTATTTGTGTCGACTTTAGTTGTTTATCCATTTGGCAAAAAGAGAAGTGGCTTGTTTACATTTTAGAATTAGATGACTGCTTTATAGAAGATTTGCTCTATTATTTTGAGAGAGGGCTGCGTATCGGTATTAGAAAGAACAGTTTCTTGCGATTTTGTCACAGATATTGATTGATAGATGCATAAGACACAGAAGCAGAGAAAGCAACTTGCAAATAAACAAAAATTCAAAAGATCAAAAGAATAAGCCATCAGCTTGATTATTCCGCATTGCGACCATTAACATCAGATCACCTTTCGGTAATAGTTCCGGAGTGCGATAGGGCAGTGTACAACGGTGGTCCAGATATGTGACATTCAATAAGGCCACTTTCAATGACAGACCCCAAAAATAAGGCAATAGCAATGGCGTAGAACATATCCAAATGCATCGCAAAGAGAATAACAGGAATGAGCTTGACCGCAACAGGCGTGGCAGCTAGCATATTACTAAGTACAATGAAGTGCAAGACACCAATAAGAGCGTTCAAAATAGTCGGAGAAAATGTACGAGAGTGTCTACAAAAGTACCACTGCAGGATAGCAACACATGCACTCATAACACACGTCCAGATCATTGACAACGTTGATTTGTAATGCGCGAGGCCGACATAGAGAAAATCCGCGACCGCGATCGCAAGGAATACCACGGCCCAGCAGACAGTTATGTTGGCCATTTCACCGCCTCTGAAGTAGAGATTCAAATACTTCCGCCACGGAGTTGCTGCCAGTGGCAGGATCCGAGGAGGTAGAGGTCATGACATGCTTCAGTAAGTGCACAGTTTCAAGGGGGCAGTTTCATGGGGCAGTCTGGTTATGAGCAAACCTGCTGCTTGGAAGAAGTGGAAACCCGGAAGAGGGAACAGGCAAAGGAACAGCAAAGATCTCGTCCTTTGATGTAACTATCAGATATCAGGCACATTGTTTACAGTTTAAGCAAAGATTGGCATGCTCAATTCCTTTTTTAAGACAAATTTCCCACCAGGACCAAAATTTGTCGATTGGTCCATCGACGTCGCCAATCTAACTTCTATCGATCGTAGCAGTTAGCTATATTAATCAAGAATATGTCTTGCGCCTTTTCATGTCTCAATGCCATCCAAATAAATTACCATTTCCAATTGACGTAATCTCGGCCTTGATAGTGATAGGAAAGGCGCAGTCTCTGGATCACCGAACAAGATAAAGTAAGACGCGTTAGTGCCTCGGTAACTGTGCTCGAGGCTCTTGTTTCATCATCGCCATTACTATCTTATTGATGAATTTACGCTCTGAACTGGATAGATTGTATCATTGGAATTACCAGTATTAATAGTATTATTATATAACTAACTATAATTTAGATTTTAGAGTAGTTTTCACATCTTAAATATTAATACCGTCGATCAAACTAACCCATATCGTCCTCGCAATCACTCCTTGGTCGCAGGAGTAGACACAGGCGTCACAGTACCCGTTGGAACAGGCGTCTCATCCAAATCAGCCACCTTAAGATTTTGAAAGTTATTAGAGAGACCAGTTTTGGACTCGCGACCCAAGAGTTCTAGGCCGGCCGTCAATATATCTTCACGAACCCTTCGCTCATCGAGCTCATCGACATCCGATTCCTTAGAGGCCATAGCCCTGTCCTGTTCGATCATTGACTTCAGTTTCGGAATAATCGTGTCTAGGAGTTCTTCACTGCCTCCAACTACGGGAAGGAAGTTATTAACCCAAGCGAGCAATGCTGAGAACCTTTCATCGAGGAGAAGAAAATGACGGTTTTCGATGTCGCTGATACACGTAGTAATGAGCTCCTCAACCTGAGTACGCTTAGCATCATCATAAATTATCTTGCACTTGCAATCTTCGTCAGCGGCAAATCTCTCAGAGTTGGCTGGAATATCCAAAAAGTCCTTTAGTACCAATACGAAAGCACCTCGTACATTCTCAAACGGGCAGAACTGAAGCGTATCAAAGATATAACCATAGGCTCTCTCAGGGCTGGCTCGAGAAAGTAAGTGGACAACCAAAGTGTGGAATAAGTATCGAACTGGCGGAATAGGTGACATGGCAGAGAGAGATGTTAGAATTTGAAGATAGCTATCAAATTCCTCCACACTCACTGCTTCAATCTGCTCTCTAGTAATATTTCTCAAGAATTTCCAGCCAAAAAATCCAATAGCGTCGCATATTCCCGCTCCTGGTGTCTCCCCTTCTTCTCGAATAGCAAATCTCTTGGTCAATTGAACGATTTCAGGGAAAGTGAAGTTAATATTAATTCTCGATTCATAAATCAGGTGCTCTGCCAGTAGTAACAGGCAACCTTCTGCGGAATAAGGAATAGATTCGTCAGACGTAGGAGGCGTAGGGAAACTTGGATCAATATCTGCATCTTCATTCGCGGGCTCCAGCTCAGGTGGTTCCTCCAAAATCACCGATTGAAAGGTCTCAGGTTCGATATCGAACGACATCGATAACTGCGAAAACCGCTCTAGCATTTCAGTAATGCTCGCGGTAACAGCTCCTTCGAATGTGACAGGGCGCTGTCTCTCCTTGAGTGGTAAAACACAAATATCGGGCTTAATTGCCGCAAAGTAACGCCGACTCCAATCCACACTCCGGTTTCTCAACATAATCTCAACCATATGTGTAATGTAGCTTTGGAGCATACGTCTCTGAAGAGCATCTTCTTCGGGCTCGACTGGGGTTTTAGATGGAGGAGGCACATAGTCGCGTGAAAATAGGTATAGCCGGCGAAGCAAAACTGGTAAGGACTGATCACTCAGCTCATCGGCTCGCGAAGAGAAGAAAGACAGCAACGCCGTCGAAGATGCAGTTAAAAATCGAGAAGGGTATTGGGTCGTAATTCGGCGAGTCACTGCGTTATGGTTAGCTTTCTAGTTTCGATTATGGGACGCCGGGAGGGAAAACCAAACCTGAAATGATCACTTCAAACAGTGCGTAGAACTTCAACACGAATAATTTTTCGCTGTCGAGATTTCTCTCCGGCGTAGCTTCCGGTGAGATATCGACTGATAGTGTTGATAGCGCCTCGATCGCCTTAAGGAACAGCTCTTTGGCATTGCCCTTCTCTGCGATCAAATTGAATATCTTCAGGGCACATTTCCTAGGAGTAGCATATCTTGCAGCAGCAACTTGATCGAATGGTTGTTCTGATGCCAGATATGGTAATAATAGAACTGGAAGATCCCATGCAACGTAAGAAAGAAGAGTCTCCTGAGATCGGACGTGTTAATGGCGAAGTACAGCTTCAATGATTCGGATCAATTAACCAGAGTAACTTACGTTCTTGCGCAGGATCTCCTCCAAAGCCTGGAGTAACTTAACTCGATCCGCCTCACTGTATCGTTCCGGTTCTCCCAAGTATATATCTAACAGAGTAGAATACGTGATGTAGTCGTCCGAGTCCTGATACGATGAACTGAAGTCAGCCACCTGAAGATTCGATGAGATCATAATCTGCTATTTTTCTTACCACAGCGTCCTGGGCAGCTCCAATAAGCGCGCGAATCGCCGATTCAGCCGTTACGGGTTGGTTTCGTTGAATTTCAGACGCCATAATTGCTCTAGGTGCTGAGAAATTGAGTAGGAGTGAGGAGATTATGTCGTGATGGAAGAGGAGGCTGTTTCGAGGAATTGGTGCAGCTGAATAGCTTTAAGTGATGGGCTCAGCTTTAGCGGACGTTCGCTGCATTTCACTCCCAAATCCCGTTCTCCCAACTTTAGCGCGGGGTGATAATGCGCGACTGGAGTTTCGACACCATCAATCACTTGAATTACGCACGTAATATATCAGTAGCGTGGAGTTATTATAAAGCATATTTCGAAGGAAGCTGGTTTATGTTCACTCACACCGCGAATGCTGCACTCGAGCGATGTCAACTGCCGATGAGATTGTCGCCTATGTTATAGAGCAAGTCGCATTAGATGGCGTCGAAGGTAAACCAACTGCCATTATTTCTAATCAAAAGGAAAAAAAATAACTTAAATATATTGTATAATTAGGATCTACAATTGAGAGGCTATGGGAGTTTGCGAAGGACAAAGTGAATCCACTTGACGATTCTATGAGGAATACGCTATGGCGATGGCTTTGTTGTAAGCGCGATCAACTAATCGTCGGTCTAAGAAGCGAAGATGAGGATGGAGAAGTGGTACTCACTATTATATTACTTCGACATTGAAGTCTGGACAATTGCTGACACATTTTAGAAATTCCCTGACCCGACAACGGAGGACTTGTCAGAACTTCCGGCTCTCCTTGAAAAATACGGCACCAGGATTTGCGTTTGTGTCACTGAAGATCTACTTTGGCGAACACTAACTGGCGCTCCTAAGGATGCTGGAACGGTAAGCGTGTACTTTTTGACTTAGTGAACGAGAATCCTCGAGGAAGACTAATGCCGCGTTCTAGATCGGGCATTACCCATTTGTATTACTTTGTGCTATCACGAGAATGCGAGAAACCGGCCTTAACAACGTCGTCGCAGCAAAAATCACAAAACAGGATCCTCGATCACTATACGGCCGAGTAAATGCACTGGTTAACATGGGACTGATCAAGAAATTCCCAATCTTACTACCCGGTAAACTTGGTGGTCGGACGGCATTGTTGGTCAGTACTCGCTTTCTTCCCGATGGTAAGGACGAAAGTAGTGAAAATGGCCCTCCGGCTTCTGCAGGCCATTTCAGAAGTATTGTGGATGGCGCATCGTTGAGAAAAGATATCATGGAGAAACTAAAAGTTGCGAAAAATGGCATCAGACATCGCGGAGATCTGCGCGTCGAATTGGTAAAATCCTCATTCCCATTGCATACAATGTGCGTTATGATTAATTCTTATTTTCGATATTTAGAATCTCAGCAAGGATAAATCTTCTCGGAAGATTTTTAATGGTGCCATACAAATTCTGGAAGCTCGCGGATACATACGTCGCGTGACTGTTGTTCGCGCTTCTGAGGAGTCAAACCGGAAATATCTTTGTATCCAGCTTCTCAAAAACTACAGTACTGAGATCAAGGAGGAGCCTCTAGATATCAATGCGATTGGAAAAGAGGACGACCTAGACGATGTATCGGATTCGGAATTACCGGAAAGTTCAATGCTAGAGCCCTTTGAAACTGGAGAAGGTGACAAATTCATACAAGAAGAAGAAGTCGACTCGCTGAATATCCCTCGATTTAGTAGATTTTTTTCTATCGAGAACCAAATCTACGATTCAGTGGCTAGCGGTGGTGTAGCCGGCAAATCCATTATGAATGTAATGAGTGAGACCACAGGATCAGATTTCAGACGGTCTCTGGATACCACGTTAGAAAGAATCACCACCGCAGCTGGATCTAAGTCTACTAAAAGCGGACAACCGCGAGGTACTGGCCATTATGGGATCGTTCGAGCGTCTGATAATTCCGCAAGATTATCGTTCTTTCGATATTTTACTATGCCTTCTTACTATGAATTCACGTCGCAGAATCCGGATTCGCTTTGGGGACAATTTCCTGCGATCGAGACGAGATCTGTTTACAAGGATCGAAATCAACTAGTGAAGTTAAATAGCAGAAGTAGATTCCAAGAAAATATACCAATTCGTGGTGGACGTATGTAATTCTGAGCGTCTAGTCTAGTGACTTTTACTGACAATCTATTATATAGAACCAGCATGGGGAATAAAAACAAGACGAGAAGTTCATGGAGCTCAGGATTCAGAATCAACTCCTCGTCTCACAACACTTGGCCGTCCCAGGAAAAGTGTAGCCAAGGCTGAGTCACCGGTTACGCCACTCACGCCTACTCTAGAGACACCTAGCAGAAGAGGTAATCGTCCAAGTAAAGATTCTGTTATTGTCGAGCAGGAAACTCCGACATCACAAAAGGAAACATCTGAAATTTTGACAACTTCTCAGAATCAGAGTTCAACTACTCCTCTTGATTGGGAAGCTGCTGAAACTCATAAGAATACAGAGCCTATAATTGCAGATGCGCTGGGGACGACAGAAGAAAGTACAGCGGTGCGCACGCAAAGCTCAACCTCACCAAGGCTATTTGCATCCTTATCAGCACCATCCGGTACTACTGATACCGAAAGCGCGCGTAGATTATCCACAGTTCTGCCGGCTATACCGCGACCAGCAATACTTTCCCAAATCAAGGAGTTAAAGAAGCCTAGCAGCAGACCTTCTTCAAATGGCAATGGCTCTGATAGAGCTACATCTATCAATGCTGCCGTGCGCCAAGGTCGAATTTTACAGTTACTTTCGGATTATAACGGGATAATTGAAGGCGGAGCTTCGCTTGGTCGTACACTGCGTCAAATGTCAGAGAACTCTGCTAGTATGCTAGATCGTAAGACTATCGATCGGGATGTTACCGCACTTGTTGAAAAGAAAATGATACAGAAGATTCTTGTGTCGATTCTAGATTCACGAGGGATAGCTAATAATGTGTGGATTTTATGTCTACCTCATCTTGATGTTGATTCTCCGGAAATCGAAGTGTTCAAGAAAGAGCTGACTGAACAAAATCAGTCAAGACAAAAGTGGAAAGGATACGATTCTACAGTTATTTCTGATGACTTTGCATTCTATCGAGTGAATCCTGCAACTAACAAAAGAGCTCAAATACGGGTACAACAACGAGCTGAGAAAGCACTGGTTTCATCGAGGCTTAACATGGCTGAAAAGCAAGCTGCTTCTGATCGATTAAGAAAGAGAATGCAAGAGCGACAAGCAGAAAATAATGCTGCTGAAGCAAGCACTTCAAGCGTAATGCCTCGGCCTAAACGAGGAAGAGTCAAGAAGCCTACTCCTGCTATTCTTGTCATTGAGGATACTACATTACCTCAGCCTAAATCGATTGCTGCGCCAACAATAACCAAGGAAACAAAGCGAAAGCCGGGACAGTTGAATGATTTTGAAATACATCCTCTTGCCAAGGTATCGAAGCCTAGCGAATCAAGTACTCCTAAGAAGCGTGGAAGGAAGCGCGTGTCCACTGATCCTATGGTCGAGTTCCTGCGTCCAGGAAAGAAGCCTCGATCGGTTGACTCGGATGAATCTAAGAGAAAACGTGCTGAACAGGCCGAACATATAAGTATGATTTTTGATGTATTTTTGATTCGTTTGAATGAGAGGGTCAATGATACTAACTTGTTTTTCTCTTTGGCAGGAACCGTTCGACGTAATAGACTAGCACTTCGTTTAGGCGACAAGCAAATTGATGAAGTATTCCGGACTATTATTGTCGTTCGTTCTTTTTACGGAGGTCCTGCAAGAACCATTGATTGGGATAAAGTTGCTAATATATTAGGCGAAACTTATTCTGTTAGTGTTTGTGTCTCAATTTGGGTGAAGCAGAGGAAGTTACTGGGTGGAGCTACTGCCATTAAGAAAATTACAGAGAGATGGGAGCAAGTATTCTGTGATGCGTACGAAGCAGATAAGTTTTCCGGAATCGATTTTGATAATCTTGATATTCCTATGCTTGTGAAATATTGGAAGGAGCATGATATCGATGTTGTGGATGACGATGTCAGTGTGAACGAGTTTACTAATTTGAAGAGAGCAAATTTTGTGCGTGATTATGTGTTTATTCGCGAAGAGGCGAAGCACTCATGGCTAGATGAAGTTTATGCTCCTGTCTCAGCTGTGAAGACTGAAGATGTTATGGCGCATACTGTGTTTTCTTGCCCTGAGGATGACAGTACTGACATGACTTCTGTTTCACCCCACGCCGACGACGTCCGACAACTTATAAAGGTATACTCTTGCTATTTTCCGTTATATTTAGATGCCGTTTAATTAATTATTGTCGCAGGCAATTATCTCCACCGATGATTCAAATTACGACGCCGAAATCGCAAAGTCTATGCTTGAATCTTATGGTTCTGATCTCTGCGCTAAGGTAGTCAGTGAAATGGAAAGTGAGCGATGTATTACTTATATGTCGCGCGATCTCGACAAACGAATTCCTGGTCGTAATTTTATGCTTGCAGATCGGTTTAACTCAATGGCTAGATTACGTCCTGATGAGAATATTCTTTCAAAAGCGTGCTCATTTCATTCTCGCATTGAATCTGCTTTTGCGGAATCTAAGGGAATGATAATGTCTCGTTTAGCTCCCAATAGTTCTATGGTTTGCATTTTACAGTTAATTGCAAATGAACAAGTTGAGTTAGTGCGTGTTAATGTTAAGAGTGGGGCTCTTATTGAGGGATATACTTCTCGATTAGTTGATCGTGAGAAACTTGATTGTGATATCGTGCTACGCAGCAGTAGTTCTGCTACGATTCCGAAACTGCCGGATGTTGAAGTTCCAATACGGTATCCTACAGATAATAATGGATTGAGATTACGAGGAAGTCGATCTTGGATTGATGTCAATGGTTCTATCAGTCTTGCGATATTTTCTAGATTAGTGGATGTGATCTTGATGGCAATTTCTCTCCGACCAGGTGTTCCTGTGACTGAATTACGGCGAAGATTTCATTGTATTCTGACTGCGACGGAGTTGGATGAGATTTTGAATTGGATTGTTAAGAAAGAGCTTGTTGACTGTATTTCTTCTAAAGCGGATGGATATTGGGTTTGTGATGGGTGGTATCATTCTGCTGTTAGCAAGGATAAAGATATTGTGCCAGTTGGTGCTATTGAGCCGATCCTTACCACATCCGAGACGACCGCTTGATTTTTGCGAGAATGGGGACTTGGCAGGTTATTGTACGTTATGTGAGCATAGTTAGACGCTGTAATTTTAGTTTTATCTGATTATGCAAGACTTCACTATACCTTATACCGGCTGCAGCCGACACTTTGCCCATGATGTTGTCTTCTTGCCTTCTCGCCTTCTCGCCTACTCTTCGTTTCTGAATTGCAAGAATTTAGGTTTAAGCCGCATATGAACCTAATGCTTGGGTGTTGCTTATATAAGTTGACTTTTGACTATTAAATTCCACATCGCCGCCATCTTCGACTTTCCTCAAAGACATCTGTCGACTTGATTCTAATTTTTTCAATATCAATTAAACAGTTGGTTTACTTTTTACTATGGCTGTTGATCTTAAGTGCACTGCTGACTTCTGCTTGATCCCGGTAAGTCGAGTCCTGCAAGGAGTTTCGTCGGAACACGGTCAATGAATGATCACTTGATCAATTCACGAACGTTCAATGCAGTTAGCTTATGTTTAGTAATTTGTTTACAGATGGGAACCGAGACCGCTTCTATTTCTAAATATATTGCGGAGGTGCAAGTGTTGATTAGAAGTTGTGGTTTAAAATATTCGATGCACTCTGCCGGAACTACAGTTGAAGGACCTTGGGATGAAGTTATGGGTTTAATCGGACAAGCCCATGAATTAATTCACAATTTGGGAATTCCCCGCGTACAATCTGACATTAGAGTGGGAACTAGGTAAGTGTTGTTTTTAACTGCTGAGAAATAGAGGAGAATTTTGGAGATAATGAAAATCCTAATTTATGCGCATGATTTTAGAATCGATAAGAAACAGTCATTTACCGATAAAGTCGACGCTGTGGAGAAAATATTAAAAGAAAAAGCAGAAGCTGAGGGAAAGAGTGCGTAATTAAAAGAGTTTTTAGTTATATATTACTTGAACAAGGATTACTACACTAGATTATTCTCATCCAATATGATATATGGAGTTTGCAATATATGTTTGAATTCGTTACGCGTCCAGACCTCGTCCACAGTTTCTACACTAACGATAATCAAAAAAGGTCTAAAACAAGACACGGACGAAAGCTAACTAACTGGGCTTAGCAGCAGCCGACTTCGTCACGATTCGCCATACGGCATGCACAGACCACAGGCCACTATAATAAGGCAATTAGCATGACGACGAATCAATTATTAAAAAAGGGATAAGGGGAAAACATGCGCAAGAATCAGACAGAAAATCATAGCTCCTCTCAGCTGCCGACAATCATCAGAAGAGAATGGATTCAACTCATCCCAAGCACATGTATCAAAAGTACTATTAATCTCGCGCGTAGTAACCACAAATGAGACTGCCATCAAGCTTGCAGGAACAATATCCCAAGCAAACATTGCCCATACATGCCCGCTGGGTGATTTCATAACCAAGCCAATGCCGATTGTCACTAGTGATAAACTGCTGGCTAAGAGGGTGATGATATAGCCCGTTGGAAGGTCATCACCTCCGCCAGCTTGTAGGATATGAGATTGATAGCTGAGAATACCAAGAACTATACCACTAGAGACTAACTGTGCAGCGCGAAGAAGTAAGACGATAAGTTTTTTGAATTCTATGCTGGCCATTTCGTTGATAAATCAGTAATTGAAGGTGATGGATATAGATCTGCGTGTTTGACGGGCAGTTGAAATTGACGGACAACCACGAGCAAAATCTTAGCTAGTGCGGTGGTGCTTCTCTTATACCATATGAATGTCAGCACTGTATGTGCTGTCGAACGCGGAACCATTATCCATGAAACGCAGAGAGCGCATGGTGCGGTAAGAGGGGGCAGGTCAGTACCAAGAGAAGAGGAAGAGAAGGCTTAGCTTTGTGATGAAATTTGTGTGACCAAGTGTATTATTGGCTTTCTGATCTCTCTATGACCCGAGCTGCCTCATTGTCGATATTGCAATAACACGGTGATGGTGAAGAGTTGGCCTCTGCGGTGAGAGAGTCCACTTTCGAGAACAATATCATCAGATTCGAATTGACTATCCACCTTTTTCTGGATGTGAAAATTACGTTGACGATGAAAAATAGAGATATCGGGCAAATCGATTGATTTGAGGCCAAAGTCAACTAGATAGATTGCGCAGCATATCAGCGCACGCACAACTGGACAATGGCTCTGCAACCACCAAGAATATTTTAGATAGGGGTATAAATATATTCTTCTCAGCACTTCCTTGTCAGCCTTTAATCCTTTGTATACACAGATGAGTTATGTATGTCTGCAGCCAGCAGTGTCCTGCATTGTTCAAGAGGTAATTATAGGTACAATTACTCACGAACACGGTTCGTGGTTCATGCATTGACAGTCAAAGTAACTACTGCAGCAGCCTTAACTCTTAAAGACTAAAAATTATTCGATTAATATGGTTCTTGGTCTCTGAGGCAGAGACGGCACGTCCTCTATACTCGTGTGTCCGTTGTTGTCCCGCGTACGTGTTGCCAAACAGCATGCGGTGACCGGTAAATTTTGTTCGATTTTGTTCGGCTGGTAGAAGCTGTTTTCGAACTCATTGTTGATCTGATCATGATGCTTTAGTCAATATATGTTGAAACATTCTCTTCTCCTCAGTATAGCATGTTTACATATATCGCGCGGAATTACGTACACTGAATTGCTTCATTAATTGCGATAGATCTCAAGGAGTGTCGCGTACGGTGTGCAATAATCGAGAGATGTTATTAAAGGCAAGCATGACGCTAAATTAAGAAATCGGACGAATTAATCGCTGCATGTTAACAATTTAATCATTTTGTAGGTGATTTATATGAAAATTTCTCTACAATACAAATCATATTGTATTATAGCTGATTTATGACTAGTAAGCTATAAATGAATTCAGAGCGCGAGAAGTAATGAATACCAATCTGTGCTGTTACGACTGGATTTGTGATAATTGGCTGTGTACTTCTGTTTATTTATATGATGAAATTGGTGATTTTTTTAATAAGCGGAATTGTTGTCTCTTTCTTGGTCTCTTATCTGTGTATCCTGAATAAGATTAAAATTGCCTTGTGGGTCTATGGAAAATTCGGAGACGAACTGTTGTCCTTCACTCGACGATTGGCTTTGACTAGAAGGCATTTCCAAACCAATCGGACACTTGTAAAATGCGACATAAAAATATATTCAAGTAACTATGTGGCCCCGCAACGTAAAGAAAGCATAGAAGATCCATCAAACAAACAAGCAAATTAAATTATATGCGCTACTGTCCCAGCAACTAAAAAAAGAGATCATCAAATATTATAACAAAGAAGAGGGGGAAAAATCCGCTTCAGACACAGGTTTCGAGCAATGTACAAGGTGTCGAGACTGGCAAGTTTAGGTACACAAAAACAAAACAAAGCAGCCTTATATATGCGAAGTACATCTAGTTCAAGGAGCACTACTTCAAATTGCGTCATTTATGGAATTATTCAGGCTTCTTGGTGGTCTGCAAGTAGGCGATGTATCCAGCGATAGCCATTATAACAAAACCAGCGATAGTGACAAAGTTACTAAATAGCTTTAGATTAACACGCATATTCTACAGAAAGTAAATCATAAAACAAATTCGTAATACGTACGGAGAGGATGATTGCCCAGATGAGGAGGCAGCATTCGAAGTGTTGGATTTATTGGAGGACGTAGGGATTTCCTGTATCAATGGCGATTATCAGTCCATTGCTTCTTGTTTCTCCGCATTTGCTCAAAACGATCATGAACGACTTACCGAAGAATCTATTTCTCCAACAAACATGTCAGGAAGGAGAGCTCGTGCTTCATCAGAGTGGCCGACATCCTATTATTTGTTAATACACGCCAGAAATTTGATAAATTCAAAATCACGCTTAAGCGACAGCAGGGCATACCTCGAAGGCGTCGGTCGCGTCCATGCCACCGACGTCAAGTAGGACCTCTTCACCACCACTGCAGATAAGTAAGATGCTGTTAGTTGAACGTTTCTTGATTCCATTGCTGGCAGAAGACCTATGCGCTTACGGGTGCTCGTCGATGAACTTTGTGCAGTCGTAGACCTTTCCGCCGATGATCATGTAGAGATCCTCGGCAGTGTTGTGGCTCTTCACCGAGTCCAGCGACAAGTACGTCTTTTCCTCGGCCATTGCGATGTGATTGTGTGTTTGTGGTACGTGTTGCAAAGGGGGGTAGGTGTTGGGGGAGAGAATGAGAATTTAGGAGTGGTGAGGCGCCCGAGCAAGTTAGGTTTTGGAGGGAGGGAGGGGCCCGGGACACTTGCGAAAGAGGAAGCAGCTGCCCGGCGCTCTCCTTTTCGTCTGCCTCTGCCTCCGCCCTCGCTTCTTCCTCTGTCGCTCTGTCGGCATTCCTGCGGCTTGTTCGACTCGCAATCGAGCGGCTTTGGGATCCGAGTGTCTTGCCTCTCGCATCTCGCATCTCGCGTTCGGTTTCGGCTTCTGGCTCCGGGCGAATCCTCACGCAGCAATTGTAATCAGCAACCCTAACTTATCCGGCTGAGCTTTTTGACAACGGCAAGAGCAAAACCTCCGCATCCTCCCTATGAACGAGCAGTAATTGCAACAGTCTCAGTTGCTGTAGATGGCGCCGCGTGAGTGCCTCTATCTTGCTGGCATCGAAGCTGATGTGCGGTTGCACAACTGGTATTACCGCCACGCTGCTGCTGCTACCGTAGGCTAAAGTACAACATGTTATGCACTAGATACACAATATGTCTGAACTTTGGCATCATCTGCCCTATAGTTCACATCAATATATTAGTTGAGATTCCAGCGGTCCCCGTGACAACTTAACAGGATAGATTAGGTAACAAGGTTTTATAGGGCTAGCCTCGCGCCCTCAATCGCGCGTCGGGACGAGGAATCCAGCCCATAACCGCACATACACATGTATAGTCCTTCCAGGGCTGCTTAGCGACCTGCGTATTATTGGCATTTTTGGCGTACTGATTTTTTGTTGAAAAATAAGCCGAAACCGAGATCTGCTGTTAAAAGAGCCTGTTTTGTTGATGCTCTGTTAAGTTCATCCCAGCAACTACCGGACGCGTCTGCGACGCGACCCAGTGAATTTGCACTGCTACAAATTTTCAAAGCTCTAATATTTTCAGCCAGTGCTTTGGCGGCAATTTTCCTGCTCTCTGTTTGCAATCAGTCACGTCTCTCACGTCTCCTTCTCGACCAGAAGCGAGAGCACATAAGACGGGGACACTACAGAGATTCTAGCCGATTCTCCGGCATCGGCTATTGTAGTACTGAATAAGAAGAGAGTGACGTACCGGCAAGTCGAGCTGCCAGATTTTCGTATAGATACCAACGAATCTACTGCGTCAAGAAGCACATCACCAGCAGAGCAGCACAAGAAACGGAGCGATCGTCACTATGTCTGACCCCAGCGAGGAGCAGGAACCGGAATACATAGTTGAGAAAATTCTTGATCACGGATATACTAAAAATGGCAGGCTGATGTACTATGTCAAATGGTTGGGCTATGATGAGATTGGAGACAATACTTGGGAGCCTCCTCAGAATATGACGTACGTTTATTCTCGCTCGTGCCAATCTTTAGCAGCTTTAGTATTATCCTAACAATTTTTTGATCGTTTTATAGAGGCTGTCTTGCTCTTCTTAAAAAATATTATAAAAAAGTCAACAAGGGTCAGCCACTGCCATCCACAGGCAGCCCTACCTCCAACATCGCCAAGTATGTCCGGGAATCCTCCCCGGTGCCCGAACCCACAACAAGCAAAAGGAAACGGGAGCCAAGTGACGGGTATTCAAGGCAGAAACGGAAAGAGGTAGAAGAAGCCAATGACTTTCCAAAAGACTGGGTCGAGAAGATTGAAAGTATAGTCGCCGTGAAAAAAGTCGTCGACGATGACATCACTGAAGCCGATAGCAGAGGATTCGAAATCCTCTACACACTACATCTGTATGTGATTATTGCCTAACCGTTATACAGCCTGAGCTTACATATATCGAGTTACTTAGGACCGATGGTGCGGTGATCGACGTTCCAACCGCGGTCCTTACCAGTAAACTGCCGCAAGTCGTGGTCCGCTTTCTCGAAGACCATATTGCCTTTGAGGAAGAAGATGGTGAAGAAGAATGATGATACCAACGTGCGGGTTCTGTTATGCTGATCTCCAGTATTTTTACGACTGCCGTGCGATCCAAGAAGCAGCAGCAGCTACTACAACAGCTTGCTACTCGACTCCCACATTACCACGCCTTAGCGATGTTGACCACCCTTGCCGATTAGTTGCGTAGTTCTTCAAAATAGATAGCATCTCACTAGACTTTTCCATTCTAGTCTTTAAAAATTACATAATACTTTACGCATAATTACATAATTGGTTAGCAAAGTTTAAAAACCAGCCTCCGTGCCATGAGCCCAGGGGGGTAAGTTCGTCGCGTCTCCTCGCTTAATGAGCTGGATATCGCACATCTCAAGCAACGTCAGCTCACGGCGTTGTTACAGCCTGAAGATTCGTGCCTTATCGGTACTTACCGTGCTATTCTCAATTGAAAGCAAATTGAAGCTTTTACTTTGTTTTGCTAGCGAGGTTTTTGGTTGACACCCGCGTAAGTACAAACCGAGCGTCTGTTCATACTCCTACGGCATCGTCGACTTGTCGACCAGTTAATTAGAAATTTTTCTGGAATCATATGCATTGCTGCTTTTAACGACTGAAAGAATTTTGATTGCTAATATCTCAAGCTAGCGTTTTGGCCAGCACTGCTATTCTTAGCTCTTTCGCGTCTCACTTTCGATTGCTAGCGGACACTTAGAATATCAGAGCTCAGTAGCGCTGTTTGAAGAAAGGGATACTAACGAGACAGCATCTTTTAGTTTGAGATTATAGAAGTACAATATAAGCAGAAAGAAAAGAAATTGTTCGGTTTCATATAAATCCCAATTGATCCAGGCTGTCAAAGAAATCATCCTCTCGAGCAAAGATACAGAGCAAGAGAAAGCCCCGAAAAAAATAATGACCGACAGCGAAGAAGAATTATACACTGTTGAACGCATTTTGGATCACGGATATGATGTAAATGGTTCATTGCAGTACTTTGTCAAGTGGGAAAAGTATGACAATCCGGCGGATAACACCTGGGAGTCGCATGAAAACCTGCTGTATGTTTACTCCCCTACTTCACTTCAAGATTTTTGGCTATTCGATCTAACTGCAGCATTTTCTTTGCTCTATTTATAGAAATTGCCGTGAAGTGCTACAAGAATATTTTGACAAAGTGAACAATGGCAAGCCATTATCATTGACTAAAGTTAAAAAACAAAAAACGGATTCGGACTCAGAGAATACACCTGCTAAAAAGAAGCGGAAGTCAAGCAAGGGCATGGGAGTTTTATTGGAGAAAGAAAAGATAAAAGAAAGAAAAGAGGAACAAACCTCATTTCCAAAAACGTGGGATAAAAAGTTCAAAGAGATCGTTAGTGTTAACGTCAAGGATCCTCAACACGGCTCTGATGGAGAAAGAGAACTTGTCTACATGTTGGAAATGTAAGAAATTAATTTGGCTATTTTATAACGAATGCCTGAGCTAACTTATATTAATCTTATAGGGACGATGGTACGCAGTTGAACGTCGATAGCCATGCATTGGTTTCTTACATGCCTCATCAAATGGTCCGGTTTCTTGAACAACATATTATATTTGATGATTCCACAGAGGAACAACCCACAATCGTGTGAATGACGCATCAGCATAAGAGATCCAAAAAAAAATAAAGGCGACTAAGAGGAGAAAGCTTGCTGAGCTTTTAGCCACTATAACCTGCATATCTGAGATGTGCATTGTATTTTTTGAATTTTGTATTTAACTATGGCTTATAAAATGTTTGTTTAGCTGCACGGAATCATGATTGACTGCTTTCACTATGTCCACGTTAGTCCACGTGACGTGGATTAGCGAGATTAACTATTTAAGGCACACTGGAAGCGTAAAGGATCTTCAAAGCCACAAAACAGTATACACACAATATATTCATCGATAACAAAGACTTGCATTCATTATACCTATAATTAATAGAAAACTATTTGACAATTACAACAAAACGCGTATATAAACCAATAAAGAGACATCACGAACAACTTTAGAATAAAATGATGACAAAAAGTGGAAACGCAATTCAAACAGCAAACAAAATTAATTAAAAAGCACGCATTACTATACTTGATTCGAGAATCAACTACAAATCTACTATCCGATATGAGGAAGGCAAAAAAATCAGAGAGAACTAAAAAATGAAGACATTTAAGCTTAAACTCCAGCAACAATCTCACTGGCAGTCTGCAGACTGTCAACCATCTTCTGGACCTCCTTCCGTCTGTTAACTGTAACATCGCTCTCCTTGAGGAGATCATCAACATCGGACTTGTAAAGTTTCTCGAGAAGCTCACGCTGCATCTCGTCCTTGGAGTAAATGACAAGGTTAAGCATGACAGCCTTGGGAACCATGTCGATGATGGATCTCTTGACAATGTTGAAATACGAGGAAATCAAAAGCTTGATGACCTCAGTTTCAGCGGTCTCTCGCTCGGAAAGAACACCCGAAGCCTTGAGAACAGCGGGAGGAGCCTCCATAGCAGCCATTTTCTTCTTGTTCTTAGTAGCAAAGAATGAGTTAAAGAAACCGCCGTTTTCGTCTTGTCCCATTCCAGGCATAGGGGCAATAGGGCTGTTCATCACATCTTTGGGAGGAGCACCAGGAACGGGCTTACCGGTCTTAGGGTCGACTTGGACGGGTTTGCTCGCCTGCATGCGCTCCCCAACAATGGCCATAGCACGATGACCGCTGAGGAAATCGGGGTGTCCAGTATTGATATAGGCTGATTCCATGCTGACAAGATCAGCCACCAGCTTGTTGGTAGGAACAAGAGACTGCTTGAAGAAGTGGATAACAACCGACAAAAGTCGATCCTTAAGAGCGGGGTAGCGCTTGAAGATAGGCTTTTGTAGAACCTGCGAAAGAATTCGGACCAACTCATCATACACAAGGGTAACACACTTCAAGCTAGGCTCCTCAAATCTCTTGATCTGCTGCTTGACAATGACTTCAAAAGCAGTAGTTCCAACGAACAAAGCAGGCGAAGAACCAGACGAATTGTACAAGATTGTCCGGATATCGACATCTTTGACTTGATCAAAAGGATCGACGGACTTGATACCGTTCGAGTACAATTCGTGGAAAACGAAAGAGATACGAGCGCCTCCAGAAAGCTCCAGGCTGGAAAGCTCCTGCGAGTTGCCATCGAGGATGGTACGGTATTCGTTGCAGAACTCAGTGATAACGTTAAGGACGATGCTGGACGGATTTCCAAGAGTGTTGTCACCGAGCTGAGCAAGCTCAAGCTGGTACTTTCCAAGAGTGCTCTGGATACGCTGCTTAATGTCGGGCAAAGTGGCCTTAATATGGTGCATAAGGATCATATTGAGCTTGCGAGCAAGAAAAGGAGTACCGCAGTACTGAGCTTTGGCACGGTACGAGGGATGGTTCTCGAAATACTCGCGCTCGTGCTCAAGAGCAGAGGTAATGGCCTTACCCTGCTCGATATCGCGCTGACCTCTGTTGATGACGGGAACGTATCCTAGTCTAAGAGGAATGACTCTTCCGGCAAGAATGTCTACAACATCAGTTCCCTGGTCCATAAGATCGACCTTGGTTAAGACACCAATTGTTCGGGTTCCTAGCCAAAAATTATTAGTCAATCGAGCATTATTTAAGCTCCAGGATTTGAGCCTTACCTTCAGGATCGACTTCACGAGCAAGCTTAAGACCATCAGAGTTAGCCAAATCAGTGTTGGCAGCAGTGACAGCGAGAATAATAGCGTTGGGTTTGGTGATGTACTTCAAAACCATCTCCTTGATCAAACGCTCAATATCCTTGGGCTGATCACCGACAGGGACCTTGGTGAGACCGGGCAAATCGACCAAAGTAAGGGTAAGAACATTGGGGGAGAAAATTCGCAAGTTAATGGGGTTGTTTGAGATACCCGCGTTCTTGCCAGTCTTGGATTCGGTCTCGCGGACAATTTCGTCACGAATCTTGTTGAAGTCTGTGAACTTCTGCCCTGGGAGGTGAAGGAACTCACCCCATTCGTCAGCAGGAGCATCAGAGCTCTTCTCAGTAGCGGGTCGGTTGATCAATTGAAGGACCTAAACAAATCCGATTAGCATTCAGAAGGAGGCAAAGCCGCACATACCGGTCCGGACGCGCACGTATCGTATAGACGCAACTGACATACCAATGGTCGTCGAGTGACGATACCAGTACCTGGGGTCCAACGTTAGTACAAGTTATTCTTAGTCAGTAGCAGTAACAGCCGGATGCAGCGTGCAGCAGTTGCCACAGCTTCGACACGAAACAAATGCTTACCTCTAGGCAAGAAGTCACGACCAACGATATTCTCGAGTACCGACGATTTGCCAGACGATTGTGAACCAACGACAGTAATCTGAGGCAAATCGATGGGGTTAGAGGCAGGTCCAAGAGTAGCGAAAGCGTCCTATTGTAAGATACGTTAGCGATGAATTTAGAGAAATAGCTTAGCTCCCTGGTCGCCCTTTGCCAGACACATTCTATCAGCGAGACATAATCAGATCACATCAACCCAAAACCAGAAGTCGGACCAACAACTATTAAATGTAGCTGTGTTTGCATATAGAAGCCATTGGCAAGTCTGGTGTGCTGAGTGCGTGGCAATGGACGATGGACGGTTGCCAGCTGATAGTAGCACCGACCACGGATTTAGTCTGGCCTGGCAACTTGCCGCGACGCAGAAGTACGGATATGGAGGGTAGTTACCTGAAGACGATTGACGGTCGAGATAAGCTGCTGATCCATGGCGAATGAGATATTTGCTTGGGATATTCAGCGGGATGGAACGAGAAGTCTGGGAGAAAGAACGGTATCGAGATGGAGCTGAACAAGTTGGCGGAGATGGTATTCGTCAGTGAGTCTGAGGGCGGCAACCGATACGCGCGCATATCTAAGCACATATCGGCGTATAGCTCAGACCGAGGGATTGGTACGCGGATTTGCCGCATTACGACTTGGTACCTCGACTGCGCGCCACCCGTCGCTGCGCCTTATCGCTCTGGCATCAAGCCCTAACCGCTCCCGTTGCCGTGCCAACCGCCTCCGGGTGTATCCGTGTACTGGCCAGCACCCGTCACTTTGCGGATGGACGAGCCCCTCGTTGTACGAACTACCAGTCGACTGTGGACTTATTGTTATTTTGCTACTTCAATTAACTGCAAATTGCCTGCCCTGTCGCCTAAAAATTGCTCCTATGACGGAAACGCGTTCAAGCTGAGATATTAGTAATAATGTATGACGAGGATCGTCAGCAATTACCGAAAAGAGTTTACTCTCTAAATCGGTAAACGAGCACGCACTCTGTTATTACTACGTTACGCGGCCTCGTTGTATTCTGGTGCTGTACTTGCGTTGCTGATGACAGTGCACTCGCAAAGTCATCTAGATATACTCTTTCTGGCCGAGTAGTATAGCCAGGACTGCTGCGTATTGGGTAACTTTAATATTATTTGCGTATGTTTTTATGTCTCTATTGTAACTCAATAGCTTCCCTAAATCTCGAAAATGAGCTTGTCTGCTGCTACTCAAACTCACCTGTATAGATGATCTCCGCGCACTCCATCGCTGCCTCTTTAAACACGCGTCTCCATTCAAGAGGCTCTCCCTTTATTCGTTCAAATATGACCTCAATAAACTGTCCTTCATAGCCGGGCCATACGTAGCACTTGACTCTGCCATTAAGTGGGCACTGGCGTCGATCCTTGAGCGAAGTGGTAAAGACAAAGCGGTCGTCTTGCTTCCCATCATCAAGAATACCGCGGACTCCCTTCTTCAGCAAAAATGCTTTCAAATATGACTTCAATACATCCAATGAAACCTGAACGTAAAACCGATTCAATGTGTCCTTAGGTAGCAAATCTTCGAATTTTCGCGCCTTTTGCGTTAATGTGTCTAGTGTGTTTGGTAATTCTGACTTCTTGGAGTATTGCAGAAGCGAAATCTCTTCGACTCCCAATAACCCTTGCTGCGTCAAGTTTGGCCGTTCCCGTCTATTTCCAAGAATAGGCTGCGACATTATGTCATTCAAGGAAGACTGGCGAGCTCCAAGTTCCGTCGGCTGAGAGCACGAGTATACGTTCACAGATCGCGGTTTAAGCACATCGGCAGTCTTTGGAAGACGTTGCTGCTTTGCTTTTTGTAAATCAATATGCATTCCCCCAAGCATAATCTCTGCAAGCTTCGTTGAATCATAACAGTTTCCATCCGCACCTGCCAGATCATTCTTTCGCATGAACCAAGGATGTGCTCGAATTTCGGAGAACTTGAATCTTTTCTTCGGATTTTCTTCGAGCATTTTTATGATAAGAGACCGCGGCTCCCGTGCGATTCTCTTCCATGGGTATATTTGTTGTAATTGATTCGACTTTTTTGAGTTGTAAAGAAACCTGCAGAAATCACGATCATCGTCGACCGCCCAATTCCATGGAGTACATCCAGTCAAAAGCACAAATAAGATTATTCCACATGACCAGATATCAACTGGTTCTAAGTCATATGGGCCACGGCCGGCTAAAATTTCGGGTGCAACATATGGTGGACTCCCGCACACAGTCGATGATTGTTTGGTTCTTCCATTGCGCCTGAAAATTGTTGCTAATCCAAAGTCAGAAAGTAGCAAGTTCCCGCGCGCATCTAGCAAGAGATTTTCAGGCTTGATATCTCTGTGTGCAACCCCCTTAGAATGTAAGTACTGTACCGCTCCGATAAGCTGCTTGAAGTACAAGTGAGCGACGTCTTCGTGCACGCCGACATCTGCCTCTATCTTGCTGAAAAGATCACCTCCGTTGGCAACATCCAGAACAAACCATACCCATTTCTCATCTTCACCACCGTAACCACAGGACAAAACATTTCTGTGATTAGAGCAATATTTTTGTAATAGTCCCTCTCGTTTTATATCTTTCGCGGCGAAACCTGAGATAGCTTTGGCGTTTTCTTTGTGGATGAATTTGGTAGCGAATGTGCCACTATTACCGCAAAGATAGACCCTAAATATTGTTAGTATAAATAAAAAAGGCAACGTAAACAATAAATATAATAGCACACTTAGCAAATGAGCCTCGCCCTAGAAGATGCCCGACATGAAAGCCCACATTTGGTAGAGGATCAGAGTCCCAGTCCATTGAGCTGCGTAAATATGCTGACTGCTCTCGTAGCTATCCGTATTAACCAAAAACAATTAATCAATTACGATGCAAACACTCCTGAGCTTTTTGCCGCTCGTGGATCTCATATGTGACTGTGTCGATGACCCAAATATAAGAGTCCGCGGATGTAAACAAACCCTAGCACCGACCTGGCAAATTTCGCGTTGGCCAGACAACAGTAATAGACCTTTAAATAAATTATCATGGGGTATAAAATGCTGCCCAGAAATTCTTAAGCCGTGGTGGTTTGCGACCCAAAATATACTGAGGCTCTCCTACAAACTTCAATGACGTTGGGAGTTTGGCAGAATTCTTTTCTCTGGTTGTCGTCGCGGTCCATATGCATTTTTAAGCTACGCAGCTGTAAATGGACAAAACAGGCATGGCAAAGAGGAAGACGGATAAGGCAGAGAATATCTCAAAGAAACAGAAAATCGAGTCCGGATTTACGGAGCAAGTAGTCAAGCGAAGTGCGCATACCGCACTTGCCCCGATTCTCAGAGTTATTACTGGATCATATGAACACCAGTTACTCTGTGTGTCTCTAACAGTTGACAAGCAGGCATTTGCTCACAAGAAGCCTAGTAGTGATGAATCGAAAACTACAAATTTTTTCACTCCGATTTTTCACTTTGCTTCGCATACAGCTTCGGTCAGATGCGTCGCGAGCGCAAAGCGGTACTTGGTATCTGGCGGAAATGATGAGCACATCAGGCTATATGACTTGCAAAAGCGAAAGGAGATTGGAACTTTAATGCATCATGAGGGCAGTGTTACGTGCCTCGAGTTCGTCAAATCTGGCAAATGGCTTGTCAGTGGTGGAGAAGATGGAAAAGTACTCATTTGGAGAACGCAGGACTGGGAAGTTTTGGCTGACATGAAAGGACATAAGGGCCATGTGAACGATATCTCTGTCCATCCGTCAGGAAAGATCGCTCTGAGCGTTGGAAAAGATCGCACTCTACGTCTTTGGAATTTGATGACTGGAAAAAATGCTAGCGTGTTAAAAATCGGTCCTACTGAACCTATTCAAGTCCATTGGAATGCGTCTGGAGATCGATATGCTGTTGGCTGGGAAAGAAAAATTACGATGTACGACATGGTATGGGGAACTGTGGTTTTGATCATTATTAGAAGTATTCTAACTCGATGCACAGAATTCGAAGGCACTATCAACGATTGATATCGTCTCTCCTCTATACCGACTACGATTTATTCAGCAGGGTGACGGAGATGATGTTAAAGACTATCTAGTCGTATCAGATTCAACTGGATCTATAAGCTTCCGAGATATAGCAGCCGTTACCGAAGATGAGATGCCAATCGCATTCAAGCTAGAAGCGCACACCAGCCGAGTCAAGGATTTTACGTTCTTCACTCGATCTATTCCTCCATCTCTAAATTCGGAAACCGATTCCTCTGATGATCGTCAAACATTGTTTATGTCAAGTGTATCTTCCGATGGAAAGATAATTATCTGGAATGTTAATGCGCGCGAGCCTATTGCAGTCTATGAAACTAGTGAGCGTCTGAATTGCTGTACTTTGGTAGCGGAGGAAGTTGAGAAGTACGATACTGTCTTGCAGAAGATCTCCAAGGCAGAAGAAACAGAGGATGAGAGTGAGTATGAAAAAGATGATTAGAGGACTAGGATAGCATGTACAAGAAATGTTCATTGATATTATAGAGGCCATTCATGTAATATAGAAAAAAGTTTAAGGAAATTTGCGGGTATGCACATTATATTCTCGTAGACGTACTGTCTACTCTTGGATAACTATATTGTGGATTAGTTCGCAACTGCCAAAGATCATCTTTAAGACAATCCGGCCCGACGATCGAGCAGCTGGAGAATGAGCATTAACGCTCTTCTGCTACATAAAATCTGGCAAGCGTAGCCTCCACAGTTGGCGGAATATAAATTATAGTTATATTAATTCAGATCGCTGTTCACTCGCAACATGCACTCAGCTCCGCCTCGACAGCCTTAAACGGACAATGGCGATTCGAAGGTGGCGATAAAGACTTTCACGTCATGCAAGCGCGTCACAGACCATAGGCTGATTATTACCCTAAACCAATATTGGTGACTAAGAGTTAGCCATAGCTGACGATACATATAGACAATTATTATTCAGCAGATTAGGGGAACGCCACAACTTTTTTCTATATTTTTTTTCAACGCCGCTGCCGCCCCTTCCTTCCTTCTTATTTCGCCTCCCACAACTCTACAGTTGTTTATTCTTTCACACCTTTTTTTCACAACTTCTCTTTTTACTATTTGATACATTCACTTCTCATTCAATATGGCTGATATTACTGATAAGCTTGGAAATATGAGCATCAAGGACCAGGGCGAGAAACCGCAACAGCAGCCTCAGCAGACTTGGGGTGGCTCTGAGCGCCCCGCGTATGTCCCCCCTCATGCTCGAAAGTTCGGTGAAGTTTCCTCTTCGAAATACAGTTCCGGGTATGTCTTCATATCAAGCATTATATGCAGGCACTAGTTGATCGCGGTTGAGGGGCTCATTTTACTGAGAGATTTGGTCGAATCTCCCTTTGACTGCCCTTTTGCAACCTCGTTTAGCCGAGTGTAATTAGTTTGCTATTTTTTTACTTACATAATCGTTTAGCAGCGACAGCTATCAAAGCGAGCGCCGTGGTGGATATGGCGGTGGCCGTGGTGATGGTTACCAGCGTGGATATAGTGGTGGTGGCTACGGTGGCCGGGGTGGATATGGCCAGCGCGACAGTGGCTCCCGCGAAAGTGGATTCGGTGGTGGCTATGGTGGTCGCGGTGGCAACTCCAGATCTGCCAACGAAGGCCGATTTGTGGATGGAAAGCATATTCCTGCTGCTCGTGATCCCAGAGTCGAGAAGGAATTGTTCGGTACTCCTGGCGACAACTCCAGGCAATCTACCGGTATCAATTTCGACAATTATGATGATATCCCCGTCGAGGCCACAGGTGACAATGTTCCTGAGCCTATTACCGCCTTCACAACTCCTCCCGTTGAGGAGCTTCTCCTCAGCAACATCGAGCTCTCCGGTTACACTAGGCCTACTCCTGTCCAGAAGTACTCTATCCCCATCGTTTGTGGAGGCAGAGATTTGATGGCTTGCGCCCAGACTGGTATGTTTTTTTCTCTTTTACCACTATTGTTTTACATCACTTACATATTTTACAGGTTCTGGAAAGACTGGTGGTTTCCTCTTCCCTATCCTCTCCGAGGCTTACACACAGGGACCTTCTCCTAGCCGTCCAGACAGTGTCGGTGGCGCTTACGGCCGCAGCCGCAAGGCCTACCCCACCTCTTTGATCCTTGCTCCTACTCGTGAGCTTGTTTCCCAGATTTACGATGAGGCGCGAAAGTTCGCTTACAGATCGTGGGTTAAGCCTTGCGTTGTCTATGGTGGTGCCGATGTCGGCAGCCAGCTCCGTCAGATAGAGCGTGGTTGCGATCTGCTTGTCGCCACTCCTGGTCGTCTTGTCGATCTCTTGGAGCGTGGCCGTATTTCTCTTTCCAGCATTAAGTTTTTGGTTCTTGACGAGGCTGATCGTATGCTTGATATGGGTTTCGAGCCGCAGATTCGCCGTATAGTCGAGGGTGAGGATATGCCTGACGTCCAGAACAGACAGACTCTCATGTTCTCCGCCACCTTCCCCCGTGACATTCAGATGCTTGCCCGCGATTTCTTGAAGGACTACATTTTCCTGTCTGTCGGCCGTGTTGGTTCGACCTCTGAGAACATTACCCAGAAAGTTGAGTACGTTGAGGATTCTGACAAGAGATCTGTTTTGTTGGATATCCTTTCTTCCAACAAGGGTGGTCTTACTCTTATTTTCACTGAGACCAAGCGTATGGCCGACTCTCTGTGCGACTTCTTGATCAACCAGAACTTCCCCGCTACCTCAATTCATGGTGATCGTACTCAGCGTGAGCGTGAAGCTGCACTTGACATGTTCCGTAGCGGACGGGCTCCTATTATGGTTGCCACTGCCGTTGCTGCTCGTGGTCTTGATATTCCTAACGTCACACACGTTGTCAACTACGATCTTCCCTCTGATATTGATGACTACGTTCACCGTATCGGTCGTACCGGTCGTGCGGGTAACACTGGTATCGCCACCGCTTTCTTCAACCGCGGCAACAAGAGCGTCGTCAAGGAGCTCATTGATATCCTTCGCGAAGCTAACCAGGAGGTTCCTGACTTCTTGGAGGCTGTTGCTGCCGAGGGCGGATACGGTGGTCGTGGTGGTCGCGGTGGTGGCCGCGGTGGCCGTGGTTCCGGCAACCGTGACTTCCGTCGGGGTGGTGGTGGCGGTGGTGCTAGTGGCTATGACAGCTACGGCGGTGCCTCTTACGGAAACGGTGGCGGCTACGGTGGCGGCTACGGTGGTGCCTCAGCTTACAGCTCCTACGGCAACGGTGGCTCCTCCTACGGAGGCAGCTCCCAGCAGCAGGGTGGCTGGTGGTAAACAATGTTTTTCATATTGTTCACCGAGTGAGAGCTCTTCTGCGGTAGCGCCAGTGATAATGGGCGTTTTACTGCCTATTTAATTCCATTTTTTTATGTTTTATAAATCGTCGTTTGGCATGCAGTCAATGGACGTTCGTTTGTGTCTTCTTTCTTAGCTTTGCTACTTTGTGTTTTGTTATTCCGGTATAGAGTTCGCTCCCATTCTTGTTAACGCGCGTACCAGTGGCCATTTATGGTTATTTGGGAATAGTTTCTAGAGAGCAATCAGTATCTGCTTTGTCTCTGTATATTCCTTGCTATGTATTTGATAAATTCTTCTCTGTGAACTGAGCGAGAAGAATTTTTTTATCTTTCTATTATTTGCCGATTATGTTGGGACTTTATCTGCGGGTTGAATGGTTCTATATTATTTTTGCACTTGATTTTTTGTGTTATCGCATTATTCCTCATGGTTTCTTCATTTTCCCCACCTTCGAGTCATTTGTCATTTTGTTCGTTCTCTTTTATTTTGAAATTGTTATTATCTTAATCTTTTTCTCTTTCGTGTTTTGAAATTTATGACAGGTTTTTTTATTACTCGAGAGAAGTTCAAAAGTTATTTGTGATTTTGCATGGGTCTGGGAAAAAACAGGAATTTGGGAATTATATCATATGGGTTCGGTAACATGAGAAGTTTGGCAATTTTCTGGTTTTTATCTATTTGTAAAAAGTCTTTGGGCTTCAATACGCGAGTGTATGGCCAGTTTAGTGCAGCTGCTGTACTTTCTCTTTCTTTTTTTACTCTATATAATGTTTATTGGGACAGGGATATTCATAGAGGTTACTGGTTATTCTAGACAAGAATCGGCGCGCTTTGCTATATTAATTATATACATATTGTTAATACTATAATTTGTGAACATGACATTAAAGCGATCCCTATTCAAGGCCTTACATACACTAGGCTAGCGCAGTAAACAAAAAAAAGGGTAATTCAGATAGATTACCAATGCATCCTTATTTTATATTCAAAGACCTTGTTACAATATTTACATTGTTTGTATTTTCTGCTTAAGTTTGCTTTAAACCTAATGCTTTGGGTCTTTCCGTCTAGCTGTAAGTAGGCAGCATCTTCACTGCGAATTCAATTTCACAAAGTCTTTCGCGGAGACAGTTGTTTATCATTTCGTCATTCATGCAGGACTGAAAATGCTTTTTGATCGGTTATTGATACCCAATTGATAAATATGCTACTAATCGTATGACGGAGGATGGGCAAGAAAGAGAAAGATTTGTTAGGCGAAAGCTCTTTGATTATTGATATAAACACCGGAATCCGTAATGTACAAAAATGAAAAAGCAAAAAAAAAGGACTCTAAAAATACAAAAAGAGGAAATCTGTATTGATTTCAAGCTTTTTAAAAAGTAAACATTTCGAGCAGGACAACTAATTCAAGAACGATTTGCTGCCCCTTTAATAACTGGCATAACCCTGGCCACAGATCCGTGAGATGCACTAACGCCCGCGGCAGCAGTGGTAGGTGCCGCGGTAGCTGCTGCACTAACCGTAGAAGGAGTGGCAGAAGCAGAAGAATGATGATGATGACCAGCTGCAGAACCCGATCCTGAAGCCGACGAGGCTCCACCACCTCCAGCAGCGCCGATCCGTCTCGAACCTTCACGCTTTCTGATACTTTTCCGAATAGCTTCCAGCATGCCTCCCCATCGCAGTCTTCGCTGCCCTCGTTGTTGATTGTCGTTAGTAATGCCCATCGGCATCATTCTGCGTTTAGTATGCGTCTGTGCGCGGCTCGTTGCTTCCAACCAAACTTGGGCAGGACGAGCATAAGGACCGCGTAAGTCAGATAGTTGGAAATTAGGCTCCAGCTGCATCCAACGCTCAAAGCATTCCCATGGTGTTCGTCGTTCGATATTTGAATGGAATCCCCACGACTGGCGGACATTCATATGAGCTGCGACAACGTCCCAGTTGTAGACGTACTCACTGGCTAGTTTTAGTAGAATGGCGTCATCTTGGGGAAGCCAGATTGTAGGGACGCCAAACTCGACGTATTTAAGAGCAGGAGGCATTGGTGCCTTCACAAATACTGAACGACGCGAAGCTTCGCTGATAAATAATGGTCCAGGAGAAGGGATATCATCCTGGTTGACTAGAGGAGGCAAAGATTGAGGTAACGGCTCGTCTTGATTCTTCTTCGCCCAGCTATGATCCGCAGGAAGATTTGAAGGGATCATGGCAAACTTATTGATTGGCACGATAGGTAGTTCCTCAATCAGATCGCGGAATAACTCATCTTTCGAAGGGTCAGTATGCGCGAAATGCTGCAGGGCAAAAATACCATGCGATGAAGGAGCAGTAGTGCTTTCAACAACTGGTGACGAATCCTCCGGCGAGAGGTTGGGTTGGCATTCTTTCTCTTCAGAAGCTACCTCTGGCACCGCAGATGCGTTAGCAGTCTCCACTTCCTCGTTTGTCAATACCCGAGGTGGTTGAGTTTGTATACATGACGACTTGCCGTGCAGCCAGTAGTCCTTGATCATCGCCACTGCTGACATACCAGCGGTAGACTTAGACTTTCTGTAACTGGCAAATTGATGTGCCGTCACCTGCATCTCACTCAATAAATAATCCCAATGGGATTTAGCTCTCTTTGGAGCACGGAACCGTTGTGGTTGACGTAGACTCCACTTCTTGTCTCTTTTTAGGTCGTCCATTCGTGCATAATTCTTAACCAGCGTTGACTCAAGATAAGAAGTAAGATAATTCTCAGTCGTCAGCGACTTATGCGAGAATGGTACAAGAGCAGCTAGCGGAGATGCTTGAATTGTGTAGAAGATCTTGACGAGTGGTACACCTGGTTTGATAGGAGGTTCCTCCGGGACTATATCTCTCGATATCCTCAATGGTCGAGAAGCAACGAGCTCGGATTCAATAGACAATGCAAGAGTAGTTTGCCGCCGAGAATGAGGTTGCCGTGTAGGTGTGCCCATGATTTCATTAACCGATTTTTGCCGGATAGCACCTGAACTCACTCGAGTTGTCATGCGTTCTTGTGAAGCAGACTGTTGCCTATATGTTATTGCAGAGTGCGGACCAGCGGGAGAAGACAGCTGTGCGCTGTCCTTAACTGGTACAGACAGTTTCAGTGGGGGAGTAGCATGGATGTTAGAAGATGGCTGGACAGGCGGGAAAGGGTGATGAGTAGAAACCTGGTGTTGAATGGAAGCCGTAACTGCAGGACTTGACCGCGGAGGAGCAGGGGAATGGTAACCATACTGGCCAGTGGTATAGTGTGTGATGCCAGAGGTGTACTGTTGAAGGCCTGGAGGGAGGTGTTGAGGGGTCTGGCGCGCTTTGGCGGCAGTATCGTTGGGATGTGGAACCGGATGTAGACGCCCATGATCCCTAGTTAGAGACTGATGAATGTTATCTGAAGAATCAGTCTTTTGAGACTTGCTGGCATAGATTGAGAGCGGCAGAGACGATTCATCAAACAGATGTCCACTACAATATATTAAGATTATGTCAGCGATGAGGAAAGGGGGCGAAATTTGCAACTGCATTTGACCATATCACGAAGAAGTAATACCTTTCTAGATCATTTTTTTCTAAGAATGCCATCAGATAATCGTCCTCAGACGCTATTATCTCATCTGTGATGGGAAGCAGCGGACTTCGCGATAGGAAGTAGAGCTCCGAAAGCTTCCGCTTCCGACCCTTGACGACATCGCTATAAAGAAGAAACGTCAGAAACCCATCCACCATCAAATATATCATCTTCAGAGCACGGGAAATTCGCATACCTGCACAGCTGCCGCCTCCTTTCAATATTCTCGAAACGCAGTCGGTCAAGCCGATCCTAGGGGACACGTCAGTCATCACATCTTTCGTCCTCCACCAACGCGCACAAAAACACCCTACCGATGAGAAATCCATCTAGAACATCAACAGTAGCGCCTAGTCAGTATATCTATTCTGGTAGAGAATCAATATACGACGAATACAGGCTGCTCGGTCGACCTGAGCTGAGATGAGGATATGGCTGCAGCTGAGCGATTCGGACCAATCACGTGCACGTACGCTTGGTAGGCTAACACGATGAAAATTTTACTGGTTTTGCAGGGCCGATGCGCTCGCAAGCCAGAGAGATGCGCCCGCCGCTGCAGTTATTTAGACCGACCAGCACACTCATCTTGGGCCAGCGTCCAGCGCTGACGATTTCAGAGCTCCTTCTAGAGCGATTTTGTAACTGCAGGTTTTTATTACATGTTTATGTATAATTTTTTTATTTCAGCTTGTCCTGCGGTCTGCAAGCAGTCGCTGGGTAAACTTCTAGGGTACGGGTTGTATTACATTTCGATGTAAGGGATTGGTACATATGACATTTGGATTGACTTGCGACCGAAAGCATAGGGTTTTGGTCTAACGAAAACCCTAAGTCAGAGCGACCCTAACCGTTTCATTTTGGATGCGAGAAATACACCTCTTCAATTCCTGAATCCTGAATCTCGAATCTTGACTTTGACTCTTGACTCTTGACTCTTGACAAAGTCAAATAGATAGCTCTTCTGATGATTATCAAATATAAATTCAACATTATAACTCATGATATCATCCCCATGTAAATCATGAATTAAGCATTGTCAATTATTATGATAGCTTCTCAAAGAAGATCAATCTCACGTGACCATAATCACGTGGATTTCTTTTTTTGATCTGCAAAAAGGTCTCCAGATAGTGAAAATGAAGTTACAATGATAAAAATAAAAAATAGGACACCCAAGGTATCCTGATCCAACTCAACCTGAAAACTTGCTAAGAAATCAAACAAAAAAAAGTCACCAGGCAACTGGTGATGAGTTTTCACAGTCAGTTCCATTGTGACGCAGCTGCGCGAGTAATTTGAGGGCGGGCTTCTGGAGGATCGAGGGAAATCCGGTTTGGTGCCAGTACAAGACGAGATTTTGTAATGATTATATTATTGACAACTAGCGAGCGGGAAATCTCCGCATACATATATGTTCTATACATGGATCGCGAACAAATCAGGAATGCCATAATACACAAAGAACTTGAAATACAAAATAAACATGAATGTAAAATAGTACCTTAGATAAAGCATAGACAAAATAAGTAATACAAGAATCTAACTAATGACGCTTTGGCCATGACGGCACACATACTATATACGGAACTTCAATAGGTGAGCTTACAGAAGGCTGTTCACATTCTGTCGTCAAATTCATGCAACTCGTCCCAACGAAATGGCTAATTATAAGCGCAAGGGGTTAGTACCTTTACTACAGTCTAGTAACTCAAATCTGTAAACAAAATGTAAAATAAGCGATGTGGCGCAGCGGAAGCGCGCAGGGCTCATAACCCTGATGTCCCTGGATCGAAACCAGGCATCGCTAATAATATTTTTTGTCTTGTTTGGCAACGTTTTTATATTTCTATGAAGAAAGTTGTATAATCAACAAAATTGGAAGAATATGTCTAATATTAGGATTTAAGAGGTTGGCGTAGTTTCTACTTCGAATTTGTTTGTTTTTCGGCCGCGTCGCTGATCTAGTCACTTAGGATATATCTTCAACCAAACCCCATCTCCCGAAAAACGCACAACTGGCTGGACGTAACTGACCAGCAATATTCCTTAACTATAATGAAATCAACTCAAATAAAAAGACTATATTGCATCAGCCTAGAGCTTTCCTCTGACGCTGTCGAGATGTATCCGCTTTCGCACCAATTCGAAATCGGCTATAATAATTATGATTCGTTAGCACTGCAGTCGCTCTCTTTAAAACCTTGGATCAGAAAACTAAGAATACTTACAATACAACTAAGGTACTTGCACCAACTGCAATGGCCACCGCCATTATTAAAGTTGCGAATGAGAACAAGCATGATGATCGCAGTTGCGACTATCATACCCAAGCGAAGCAACACCCATAAGTACCACACTGCAGGCTTTCCCGTAAACATTACTCGCAAGCTGTCATACGAGCGAACGTACCACCTGCCTCCTTTAGGTTGAGGATAATAATATCCATCTTCTTCACCAGATAATTCACGAATCTTCAGCGGACTTCTAAGTAGCGCTATTCCAAGCGTAAGGCCAACCATGAAACCACCAATATGAGCAAAGTTATCAAGGCCAGGAAGAAGACCAATAATAAATCCAATGATGATATCAATTATGTAGCGGAAGAAAATGCGCTTTGGGTGCTCAAATGCTTGCCAGTTGAAGAGAAGATCTAATACTTGAAGCGCGAGGATTCCAAAGAGCGCGCCCGATGCGCCGCTTGTGAGCTGTTAGCAAGTGTTCACTGTATGTTCTATTCTATGTAACAGATAAATTTCTCACCAGCTAGAGACTCCATTTGGCGTAAAGTTACCCCCAAGTAGAAACCCATTGATGCCGGCAGCTAGGTAAACGATTGCAATTTTGAGATGTCCAATTTCCCTGTGCATTAGATTGCGTAAGTAGAATTCCTTTAAACGAGCTCAAATTAATTCAATAAAGTTTACCTCTCCATTGTGAAACCGATTTGCATTTGCAAGAGTAAATTCAGGATTATATGAATGAATCCGGCATGGATAAAGATTGGGGTAAAGAACCGCCACCACTATTATAATTAATCAGGATTCTGAAAAGGCATTCGAAAACGCATATATCAACTAACTTGATGTGGATGTTCATCAACACCACCCATACCGCATAGTTCAGACAAAGTGCATTGGTAGGACGCCACCGACTTTGAGGAAGGGCATGGCCAATTGAGCGAAGTGTCGTCAGTTACTCCCGAGATTGTCTGCATGCATGGAGTAAATCTGGATCCCATGAAAATTTGAACCTATTGACACCCATTAGCAGGAAAATAAAATTATTTAGGCAGACACTTAGTCTGATTTAAAAATAATACGTACATATGGCGACGGTCCGATCATTGGGTTGAACTCCGGATGCGTTTCAATCGGACTGCCTGTCTTCTTCCCCATCACGATAAGCTCAGCGATAAACACAATAATCTGAACAATACTGATGAAAATCATAAATAGTGGCCATGCTTTAGCTTTCTTTAGCATTGGTAATGCTCTTGGCGGAGGAAGCTCGGGGGAGGTGGTAATTCCGGCAGCAGCCGCGGAATTCGGATCTAGTTGCTGCGCACCAGGGACCCATGGATTATAGCTACTGTTGTTGAGCGGCTGAGAAGTTGTTTCTGTTAGAGGAACATCGTCTCCATATGGATCTCGATAGACGCTAGAGTGGGCGCCAGAGTAGCTACTCTCGGATTGTACGTGCGAGAGTTCGTATTCTTGGTTCTTATCGGTCGAGCGAGCACTGTACTGACTAGCTCCATCATAGTACTCCGTACTGTCAGTGTTCGTGTTCCCTCTACGAAATCCCGAGAACGGATTCGAGATCGCCATTGTAACCAATAGAGATTTTGGAGGATATGAATTGATAGTTGAAGATTAGGTTTCGAGACTAGCAAGGCATAGATCGATTAGTTTTCCGAACGGACGACCCAAGCGAAGTGGCTGTTGGGAGGAGCCAGCAATGCAACTAAACGGCAATTGCGACAACTGCGATAACCCAAGCCAGTAGTTGTCGATCGAGACAACTGTATAATCTCTTGCAACCTGATGCGCAAGACAGCCAAGTTAAGACGAGAAGTGTTGGTATTTGAGGGTTAATGGCGGGATGCAGCAGTTTAAGCCTGCTCGTGTACTTTCCCGTGCGGCTCGTTCAAACTCCGACATGGACTAGCGAATGGCAAAAAAAAGTCCCAAATTACTTTACGCACCGATCTCGGAGACTGATCCTATCTGGTCTATTTGCAACTCGCTCGAGTAAGCAATCGTTCAATGATACGGTGTGTGTTTACTCCTCCTAAGAATGATCAGAAACAAGATGCTCTGATTTAGCAATTGAAATACGATCGACTAACTAACGGTGATACATATTCTCAGGTGACATTTAGAAACCCCATTCATCAAAGACCAATTGGTACCCTTCTGCGCATAATTGATAACAGCAAAAGAAGAATGGCAAAGACACAGTATCCTGTAATTTACGTTATTCTAGCGATTAGCTTATATGCCATCGCTGCAGACACCGAAATCAACAGGACGACAAAGATAATTGTTTCAACAATCTTAGGCTTATTTTTCCCATCGGTTGACATTTATTTATATTCTCGTCGGAAACGAGGTATTCCAGACAACTTCAGATATAATTCTAGTGACGAAGAGGAAGAGGAACTACTGGACGACGATGACGATGATGGCGATGAAAGCAAAGAAGAAGAAGAAGAAGAAGAAGAAGAAGAAGAAGAAGAAGAAGAAGAAGAAGA